>CM042245.1:22692410-23057410 GCA_023566225.1 Romanogobio albipinnatus
GTCAGCTCAATTTAATTAACCCCACTAGGTAAATTAAACTGATAGGGCTCATCCGTCAGACACTGCGAGGTGCTCCTATCAAGAAGCGGCATGAGACCTTCCGATTGGACGTTCCAAATTACGCTTCACATTGTTCATCAGCCAGTAAGGCCCGTCCACCAGGTGCTGTGAACTGCTCCGTTAAGAAGCAGTGTGAGACCTCCCAATCAGACTGTCCAAATCCTTGTGTGAACTCATGAAATTGTTTTATTAATAAAGCATGTTGAAATAATTAACACAGGAGGAGCAGTACTCTATTTAATTATATGCAAGTTTTAGCTTGTGCATTGGACACGTTTGAAACCTGTGCCATACCAATAAATGTAATTTTTGCAAGCATACCAAAATCACGTAACGAGCAAGTCTGCGTTTATTAGACAGCTTAATTGTCACGGGATGACTGAGGATACTGAGGTGAGGACTCAATAGCAGGAAAACGGAATGAATTTATTATAAAAATAAACATAAACACAAACAAAAAACCCACAAGGGGGAAAACATAACAAATATCAAAAACAACATAAATGAAAGAAACAACAAACATAAATCAGAGCGCGGATAACAGGGAAGGGAAGACAGGGAGCGGATCACAGGGAAAGGAACACGTAGACATCACAACGTAAGCACAAGGACTGAGAACACAAGGGAACTATATAAAGGGGAAGAAATCAGGAGGGAACAGGTGGAAGAAATCAAACACTAATCAGATAACAAGGGGGAGGGATCAGACAAAGACCTGAGCACAGCCCAAAACAACAACACACCACATGTGCTCCACAAGACAGGACAGACCCGTGACATTAATAGCACGTCAGTTTGTGCTTTCATAAATTGACAAATCTGTTTATATTTATACAATTGTATAGTTATTCAGTGTGATGTTGATGCGATATTTAGTTGTGCATGTTTTGTGAAAATTAAATGAACAACATTTAAAAAAAAAAAAAACAAAGTTTTTTGTTTTTTACACACAGACGTCTCAACAAAAGAGCCCCAAAGAGCTGGCCACCACCTGTGCGATGCAGAGAGCTGCAGCATTTGTAAAGGGGTTGGGGGATGGGGTTAAAATGAGCACATACAGATGAGTCAAGAACTGGGAGATCCTCAGAGCTTGAGTGCACATGCGACTGATGGCGCTAAAGTGTCAGAGAAGCCGGGAAAAGATATGTATGAGCTGCTCTCAAAGATAGGAACATTCAAATCGTTCTATGCAGATATCCATTGGACTGCACCCACACAACAGCTGGAAAGTGAGGTCATGAATGCCTACATGTACCATTTGGTACAAAGATACAACCAACATTCTCTAGTATTCATCTGCATTGACTTATTTGAGATGAGCAACATCTGGCAGCAAAAAAGCTCAAAAATTAAGGTTATGTTTCCACGAGAAGAGGGCTCTGTTCCTGGATCCTCTGGGGGGAAAATAAAAACCAAAAGGTGTCTGGATGTGACCAGGTCCTTTATGAGACAGAGGGGCTATTACTTTTCAAGATGGACTTGTGACACACTACCTCATTCCAAACGATAGGATGGGTATTCCTGTAGGCCCCTTGTCTTTAAATTTACTGAATGCATCTTGAATGAGACACCTCAGTTTTCCACGTCTCCACAAGGTGTGGCTAGCCTCAGAATGGGAATAGCTACCGTCCTACAGAACAGTGATGACCAGAAGAAACTGTGCTTTCTGTTTGGGGAAAGGGACGGTTCTCAAAATGTGACTGACTGGGTTAGCATTAAGATTTTTTTCATCTTCTCAAAATCTAATGACATGTATAACCATGTTTTTTTAAATATTATTTTGATAATGAAATGGGCAGTTGACTTCGACTTTTTACACTCTTATGAACATTATAACTACAGCTGTCCTGTTTGCAGAACTTGAAGTTGATATTCTCCCCATGATTCATTCTGATTATTTAACTGGAAATTAAAATGTTCAGTCTTATTTTTATTTACCTTTTTTTTTATTTTATTTTTTTTATACTTGAACTGTTGGAACCAGGGTCGGCCCAAGACTTTATGGGGCCCTAAGCAGAATTTTATTTGGGGGCTCCTCGGTGCCACCAATACTTGATTGACTATTGTCAGTTCTTGATAATTTGCACACCCATTATCAATTGTATTAGTTGTAGCTGTGTTGCTTACATAATGTCTGCCTGTCATGTTTTTACCGCTATATGGTTTTTAATTGCAACAGTAGCAAACCCACAAGAGTGCTCAGGTGTTAATTTACACTTTAATATTCAAAGTCTTACAGTACAGTTCAGACTGGGATATGTAAAAAATGTTTTAATGTTTTTAAAATAAGTCTCTTATGCTTATGTGGCACAGTGGTTCATGTAAGTTGTCTACTAACCGGAAGGTTGGTGGTTCTATCCCCGGTTCCATCTGACCATGTGCCATGTGAAGAGTGAATGAATGGTTGAATGTGAGGCAATATGTAAAGAGCTTTGGTGGCCATGGGTCTGTTGAAAGCACTATATAAACGCAGTCCATTTACCATATGCTGAATATGCTCACAATTTTCCCCCAGGATTCTCTGATGACTAGAAGTTTCAAAAGAACAGCATTTATTTGAAATAGAAAGCTTTCAAAAAACAAAACAAAAAACTGTTAAATTGCAATAATTTCACAATATAACTTTTTACTGTATTTTTTAACAAATAAATGCAGCCTTTCAGCAATTGCTTTATCATGTCACATTGCTTTGTTTATCAGTAGGTTTAGGCTTTAGTGTAGGTGTACGTTATTTTAAAACCTGATGAAGCATTAACCTTTTAGTAACATTCACCGGACATTTCAATTCAGAACAGCGATGATGCGTACAAAAACCAACATAATAAAACGTTGCCAGATTCACGTTAATCTGTTTTGGATAAAACTGAATACACTTTTAGCACCACTCGCGTTAAAACTGTTGTGAAACATGCACAATGCAACGTAATATCATTTTTCAGAAATGTTGCCACAGGTAAATTTTTCCAATGAGCCTGGTCTGTCCAAATACGGCACTGTTATCGAACAGTAAATTTGGAGAAAACACTCTCAAGACCAGGCAATGGTTTTTCATTATATGTACAACTGAAGAAATGTTAGGAATGCACTTGAGGAGAAAACAAACAAGAATTAATAACTGATTTTCAGATGGCCACGCAAGAGAAAAAAAAACACAACTTACCGTGAAAGTGATAGTGCCAGAGTAAATAAATCTGAAAATGACCCCCTTGCGTTTTTCGTGTGTACAGCCAATCCGTATATTTTGTGAAACGGTGATGTCATCACACCACGTCCCGCGTGGGAAAGACTAGAAAGGGATACAACTACGGGCACTGAGTAAGCGCACATCAATATTGCGTCATTTAATTACTGTATTTGCATTGTTGTAAGGGTAGGTTTAGTGCTGGGATAGGTGTAGGCATTAATGAAACATCTGGTAAGTAGCTCATTTATTTATTGTTATTTTATTGTGAGATTTTGCCTCACTTCCTACCATTGCTGTACCCCTTCTAGCCACAACTCGTTCTCCGTTTTTAGTGTATTTCTATGTCAGAATTACAGCGCCACATACTGGTCTGGCAGGTATACTACATCGCTTTGAGCCGTTTTCAATACTCTCATGTGTATGCAGATATTTCTTGAAACAGGGGGGGGGGGGGGGGGGGGGGCTCACTACTTGTATAATCAGTTTCAGAGAGAAAAAAAAAATCCATGCTGTCTTTGATTCAGCACATACAGTCTTGTAGGGAGCCATCTATCAGTACATACTAAATACATCCACACTGATGGTGGATGAGGAAAGGCCCCTGACATAGTTGTACAGTAGTACACATTAAAGCGCTATATAAATGCCTCCATTTATTGATGCCCATTTTACATTTACATTTAGTCATTTAGCAGACGCTTTTATCCAAAGCGACTTACAAATGAGAGCAATAGAAGCAACTAGAACAGTCAAGGGCAACAGCATGCAAGTGCTGTAACAAGTCTCCGTTAATCTAGCACAGAACACATAGGACAGAACTTTTTTTTTATTTAATTTATTTTATAAATTAGACAGACAGAAAATGAATAGAATGTTAAGTGCTATTCTTGATTGGTCAGGTGCTGTTGGAAGAGACGTGTCTTTAGCGTTTTTTTGAAAATGGCTACAGACTCGGCTGCTCGAATTGAGATAGGCAGGTCATTCCACCAGGTGGGGGCGGTCCGTTTTTTTTTTAAAGTGTTTTTAATAGCTTTTATTTCCATATATCAGATGTAATGGAAAGATTACTCCAAAACACATTATTAACTATTTTGAACAGGTCTGAATTTTTGTTTATTTTTTACTGTAAGCAAAAAAAGCTTTCTTTCCAACCTTAAACACTTGACATAAATGTTAAAAAAGATAGTTTCATGCAGATGTTATCAAACAATGGTTATGCACCTCAGGGTTCAACATTAACGCTTGTCTGTGACAAGCTGATTTTTTGAAGGGACAAGAGAATTTTATCCATTTCCAAAATGCAAGAATGATTCTGCATTAATTTAGTGTAAGTGGTGATCGATGGTGGATAATAATATATAACGTATAATGAACTGACAGAAACAAGGTTGCGCTCTTGACGCTCCCACTGTCTCTTAAGGAGAAATGGAAAACAGAGAAACTCAGTTAACACACACGGTTACAATTCTAAACAGTTTTTATATTTATAACATATGATACAGTTAAGCAACATCACACGAGCAAGTGCTATTTTCATGAATACCATCATGATTGAAAATGTGACACTGATTTCATATTACAGTTCCATAAATAATTAATTAGTATTAAAACACTTACATTTTGTATGGATTATCGACTGTTTTTGTTCTATATGAGCAGCGAAAATAGTTCCAAACAATAATCAGAACCATAATCTCACAGCAAGTGTGTTGCTGAATGATTCAGTGTTTGAATGAATTGGTTCCATCAAAGATTCAAAGACCTATTCGTAAATGACTGCCTTATTCGTAAATGAATCAGCCGTTTAAAGGAATCGACTTAATGATTCACTCACTTAGACGGTCACCTACTGCCATCTACTGGTGGTTTAGTTTCATGTTTAAAAATTCTTTCCAGCATTTTATTCAAAAAAATATGTAAAACAATCTCATAACATTATTTAATGCAAATTATGTAATTTGATTGGTAACAGCCTATAGTGTCTTATTCTAATTTAATTTATTGATACATTTTTAGAATCTAAAATGAATGCGAAGCCTAATAAATAAAGTACTATATGAAAGGTAAAAATCTCACAAATATGCACATTTAAATATGTCAAAGCTGATTAAACACTGGTGAGAATATTGCTTCAGAATACATTAATAATAATAAATCAGATTTTTTACATTTTTTACAAGTGAATGACAGATTTACTTGTCACGTAAACAGGCTTAATGTCGAGCCATGCAACTACATAATAGTTCAGTAAATTAAAGTGAAGTTGTCTCAAGTTTATGTCAAGTGTTTGTGTCTGAAGAGAAAAATGTCAACACTGCTATTTTTTTTCTAAAGATAAATATTCCTTTTCTTTGTTTCCTGTAAAAAAACAAAAAACAAAAAGCAGACTTGATAAAGTATGTTAATACTTTGACTTGGAATTGAATGTCTAATCTTGTCATTACATTTGAAATATGGAAATAACATACTGATTAAAAATAATTTAACTTTATTTACTTTTTTTTAAACAATAAACTGCCATTTATTTGAACACAACTGTATAACATCTAAAGCTGGTTATGATTGCTGCAGTAGAGACCTGGGCTGCATTTCCCGAAACCTTCTTAACACTACGTCGTTCTTAAGTTATACCTTAAGGTGTACCTTAACGTTAATACGTGTTTCCCGAAACTATCTTAGTTAAGAATACCTTCTGTAAGTATTAATTTCGTAAGGTTGGTCTGGACCACTCTTAGCTATACCTTATCACTATTGACAGTTAATTCCACTAGTGGCCACCACTGTGCAAAAAGCGTCTTTACATGTCAGTCTATACGAATATAATTCTGAAGTTGTAATATACACCCAATGTTCAATCAGGCTATTTTTTTAATGAAAGGATTACAATTGTCATTACACTAATGGTTGTTAGATTTTTAATTATATTATCCAAAGGTACATCAGCTGGCAAACCATTAGACAGGAAAAGCTTAGGAGCCTATTTAAAGGGAATGATTGTGGAGGGGAGTTTGGTCAAACTATGGCAGCGAGACAGCGAATAGTTGTGCTAAATCAAAGACGGCGCCGTCCGCGGAGCCATTTAGTGTATGTGCACTATTTCATCCGTGAAAACTTTAGTCCCCTGGCTACCATGTCAGAAGCCGCTATTCAAAATAAATTTTGCCAGCCACGACAGCAAATTGAGCAGCTTTTAGATCTTGTTGGTCCAACTTTGTCGAGACAAACTGGACGGAGCTACCCTCTCAGCCCTGAAATCCATCTGCTGGCGGCTCTCCGTTTTTATGCCGTGGGGAGTTTTCTGGAGGTGGTTGGGGATGGATATGGGCTGAGTAACACCTCGGGGTGGCGGTGCGTTCATTCAGTAACAGAAATTAGTTATTTACACAATAATGTAATGCAGCTGCTGGGCAATCATCCCTGATTGTGGAGTAAATTAACACACTATGGAAAATATATTGTAATAATATAAATTACTCTTTCAAATGCCAGTGAAGGCATACTGCCAGTTAGTGTAGCGGGTTGACGCATGATGCGGTTGAGCATGAAATTTCTGGTTCGCGTACTCATGTCAGAATTATATAAAATTTAGTTTGCAAGTTCAACTATTTCTGAAGTGCTTCTTTTATAAAAATAAAATAAAAAATAAAAAAAATCGCATAAAGCAGTGAAACAGCCACTGCATAAAGTAAATAATCGATTCTTGAGCCATCTTGAGCCATTATCGGGAAATGCAGCCCTGGGCTGCATTTCCTGATAACGTTGTCTCTTAGCGCGCTACGAAGACTCTAAAGGTCTAACTTAACTAAAGGTATACCATTTCTAGGTGTGTTCCTCCAACTATATCTTAGGAGGTTGCTTAAGGTAAACCTTCTTAAGTGCGACGTTAGCAGGTGCTGTCCGTGGCGGCGGTGCTGAAGTGGCTCATATCGATAGCTCAAGAATCGATTATTTACTCTATGCAGGGGCTGTTTCACTGCTTTATGCGGGGGGAAAAATTTATTTATAAAAGAAGAAATAGAAATAGTTGAACTTGCAAACTAAATTTTATATAATTCTGACATGAGTACGCAAACCAGCAATCTCATGCTCAACCGCATCATGCGTCAACCCGCTACACTAACTGGCAGTATGCCTTCACTGGCATTTGAAAGAGTCATTTATATTATTACAATATATTTCCCATAGTGTGTTCATTTACTCCACAACCAGGGATGATTGCCCAGCAGCTGCATCACATTATTGTGTAAATAACTAATTTCTGTTATTGGATGGCGTTCTCAATAAAAACGCAACACGCGAAACATATAATCAGCTACTACTATGGCGGAGAAAAAGGAACGAAAGAAGAGAGCCCCCTGCTTTACTCAAACCGAAATGGCCATCCTTTTAGATGAGGTTACACAGAACAAAGATATACTTTTTTCAAGTTTTCGGACAACAGTGTCCAATAAAACAAAAAAGGATATCTGGGAAAACATTGCAATTAAAATGGCAGCATCCAGTTCTAGCCCTCAGAGAGAGTGGGAAGTTGTACGCAAAAAGTGGCACGATTTTGCCAGTGCAGCCAAAGCAAGAGGTGCTGCAGTCCGGAGAGACTGGGGCAGCTCAGTGCCTGCACTCAGTCCCGACGAGGAAAAGGCCCTGGCAATCATTGGAGAAGCTGCCTCACAGGGTATCTCGGGGGGTATAGATCTGAGAGCAGGTGTAGATACCACTCCAGGCTCTCAGAACAGTCCATCCTTGCCCCCTCGCACAGTCATGCCCTCTTCCTCCGCCAGCAGTGGGAGGGCTTCACCGGCACCAGTGTCACCATCACGCCTGCAGTCTGCACCTTCATCGGTCTCCACTGAGGTCGCCCAGCGCCAGCAATCCGGGAGTGGCTCCAGAAGGCGTTTAATCCAATGTGACTGCAGTGAAGAGCTGGTGCAGCTCGAAAAGGAGAAGCTGGAAGTGTTGCGGGGGATCGAGCAGGGGTTACAAGAGGCCAATAACCTTGCCCGGGCTACCCTGGAGGTGAAAAAGGCGAAGCTTCAGATTCTAGAGAAGCAGTATGCTTTGTCTGAAGCAAAATTTCAAAGACCTTCCATTTCTGTTCCAATCATAATCCCAGGTCAAGGTAAGCGTGATTTACGATGCTCAGTACAGTTCAGTGTTGTGTATTATATTTTTTATTAAAACTATTTCATTACATTACAGATGAACAATCAACAACCCAGTGACTGCAGACGCAAGCACGCTTTCCATGCATATATGATCAATAGTGTGGATTTTCTTGTTAAATAAACACTTCATGTCATCAATGTTGGGTCAGTGAGCATTTTTATTGTAATGAATTCATTGCGCAATGATCAATGGCACATAATAGTGAATAAACTCGGTTGTGCACAATTGCGAACAAAAAATGGCAGGGAGAAAGTGTGTATGTCCACAAAAAACAATGAATGTTGTGTGGCTGCATAAAAAGAAATATAGGGTGAAAAATACATTAACCAAAAACTGTGTGAATGATTTGCTGCCTTGTTTGTACACCAGCAGCGTGTAGGGCATCTCTTAGTTGAGGTGGGTTGTGGACTTCTTCCTCCTCCTCCTCCTCCTCCTCCTCCTCTTCTGGCAAGGCTGCACCTCCACTGACTGCAATGTTGTGTAGCATGGCTGTAACTACTGCTACTGCACAGCATCTTTCTGGCTTCAGACGCAACCCTCCAGCTGATTTATGCAGGCACCGAAAACGCATCTTCCAGCGCCCGATTGAGCGTTCCACCAAGTTGCGGGTACGGATGTGTGCGATGTTGTAATCGTGCTCGGCTTGTGTGGTGGGGTTGGTGACTGGATTTAAAAGATAGGTTCTGAGAGGGTAGCCGCTGTCTCCTAAAAAATGCTCTGGCCAAAAACCCCTATTGCTGCATCTTCACCCACCGCTGAATTGGCCCACATAAAGCTGTTGTGTGTGCTACCAGGCCACTTTGCCACCACGTCCACGAACCTCCTCCTGTGGTCCACCACCACCTGGACATTGATGGCCGCAAAGCCCTTACGGCAAATGAAGGCCTGGTCTAGTGCAGAAGGGTTGGTGATGGGTATAAGTGTCCCGTCGACAAGGCCTATTATTTGCGGGATACCAGCAATGGCATGGAAGCCTTGGTGCACCTCCATCACTTCGTGCCTGGCGGAAGGCATGCGGATATACTCTGTGGCATGACGAAGCAGGATGTTCGTTACTGAATGAACGCACCGCCACACCGAGGTGTTACTCAGCCCATATCCATCCCCAACCACCTCCAGAAAACTCCCTACGGCATAAAAACGGAGAGCCGCCAGCAGCTGGATTTCAGGGCTGAGAGGGTAGCTCCGTCCAGTTTGTCTCGACAAAGTTGGACCAACAAGGTCTAAAAGCTGCTCAATTTGCTGTCGTGGCAGGCGAAATTTCTTTTGAATAGCGGCTTCTGACATGGTAGCCAGGGGACTAAAGTTTTCACGTATGAAATAGTGCACATACACTAAATGGCTCCACGGACGGTGCCGTCTTTGATTTAGCACAACTATTCTCTGTCTCGCTGCCATAGTTTGACCAAACTCCCCTCCACAATAATTCCCTTTAAATAGGCTCCTAAGCTTTTCCTGTCTAATGGTTTGCCAGCTGATGTACCTTTGGATAATTTAATTAAAAATCTAACAACCATTAGTGTAATGACAATTGTAATCCTTTCATAAAAAAAAATTAGCCTGATTGAACATTGGGTGTATATTACAACTTCAGAATTATATTCGTATAGACGGACATGTAAATAAGCTTTATGCACAGTGGTGGCCACTAGTGGAATGAACTGTCAATAGTGATAAGGTATAGCTAAGAGTGGTCCAGACCAACCTTACGAAAGTAATACTTACAGAAGGTATTCTTATCTAAGATGGTTTCTGGAAACACGTATTAACGTTAAGGTACACCTTAAGGTATAACTTAAGAACGACGTAGTGTTAAGAAGGTTTCGGGAAATGCAGCCCTGGCTGTTCCCAATGTAAAAAAAAAAAAAAAAAAAATACAATAACTGTTATTACTATTACTTTTCCTTACATTTAAAGTTTTTGCCTACACAAGTTTGCCTACTACAAGATACCTCTGAACATGTCGATCATGACTTTGAATCGGTCAAACTCTGTAAAGAGCACAGAGATTCGTGCCTTCCGGTTAAGGTTGACTTGTGTTCCCATTCGGGATGCTGTGGGCTGGCTTGTTCTTGTTGAAGAATTTCTACTCTGGTCTTTTCCTCAATTGTTAGTGCATATCTCGTCAGCACTTGGTTAAGAAGCCTTCTGTAGCACACACACAAACACATATATACACCTACGCATACACACCACTGTGGCTATTTTCATTGCTGATTCCTACATAAAACCTGACCACACTCTAAACTAGCACATCACTCTACATGCACTATAATACAATAACTGTAGAGACAGCAAAACAAAAAAATAGCATTACTTTAAGCATTACCTGTATTTGTGTTCTTCATTTGGATCCAGCACATAGTAGTAATGCACCACAAGAACATCCATGAGTTCATTCAGCCTGGTGCACACCTCCAGCATCTGTATAAATCTGTTGCTTATCAGGCTCTTGGGAGGAAGATGGAGCAGACTCTGAAACTGAGAAAATCTCCTTCTGTTTTTGTGACTTCTCAATATCATAATAGACATCTGAGCAGAAATGTTCAACTTCTGAGCTGAAAGGACTCATGAGGGCCTTGGCAGCATTGGAAACCATGTGCACTGTGTCTCCAGATACGTCAAGGAGGTATGGGTTCTCCTTCCTTGCTTGGGTTTCAAGGCCAGTCTTTTTCCCTCTCATGACTGCACAGCTGTCAAGGATTATGCTAGTCACTTGTCTCCACTCAAGACCATTAGTCTGCAGGACATCTGTAAGTTCCAGCATAAGTGCTGAGGCATTGGCAATGTTGACTTTTCTGCTTGCCAGATGTTGTGTTATTACTCTGTTGCTTTCATCATCAAAAGTATTTTATCCATATTCAAGGTTGTTGCTTCATCAACAGAGTGAGAACATGCATTTTTTAGTTTCTCAGATACAAATTTTTTGAACTGTAGAGCGATGCCATGAGTGTTCATGTAACTCGCATGTTGATTTGAAACCGACAGGCTAGTTAGCGCTTTTTTGTCTTCTGCTAGTTTTCTACACAGGGTGACCAGTGGCTGTGAAATTGTGAATGACAAGTCATGTTCAGCTATAAATGTGCACAAACTTATTTTTAAGTCGCAGACACGGTCAGTCATAGACAACGGTGTGTCAGCTGTAACAGTTGCTCCCGGCAACGTCATTGTAAGTTTGAGTGCACGGGCAGCGGCTCTATGACCGGGGTCTAATTCATGACGAGCAAGCACTTTCTTACCGCTGCTGGCATATAGTAGCTTCCTCTAGCAAAACGTGTAGAAACAAGCAGGCTCTCTTAGTTTCTGACACCACCTGCCAAAAGGCTCGTCGTCTCTACCTTTTTCTATAATCCACGCCCAGCGCCATTTATTTTTGAGTCTTTTATCTATGGGTAGGACATCATCCCCAGGCTTCGTGAACTTGCGCTCCATGCTTTCACCGACAGCGCTAACTTGACATATGGACCTCACACAGTGTTGCCAGGACACGCCCTGCACTGCTTCCGATAGGCTTGTAACGTTAGTTAGAGCTGCGTTCCTCTCATATGATTGGTAGGTGAAATCAATTGACTCGAAAATATTGAACCGCGTTAATATTTAAAAAAAAATAATAATAATTCCTCACGGCCGTACGCCGGAGATCCGGCACGGTGCCGGAATACTTTAAGCCCTGTATAATGCATGAATCATATTCATACACTGTCCGTTCATTGGCCAAAGGAGAACTGGCCCCCCAACTGAGCCTGGTTTCTCCTCTCCAGGTTTTTTCCTCTCCATTTTGTCACCTGATGGAGGTTTGGTTCCTTGCCACAGTTACATGCGTAATTGGGGACACTAAATATTCAACAATATTATTGATCTGCCTGCTGTGACAATGACAAACTCAGGATGCAAGTGCAAACGCTTTTATTGAACACACAAGAAGTACGGTCGAAACCGGTAATCCTCAGGCACAACACAAGAGACGAGACTGATCACAAGCTCGATGGTGGGTGACGCAGGGACCTCGGTGGACAGACGGTGATGGTGCTCGATCGAGGTGAGGTGCTCGTGATCCCATTGCTGAGTGGAGATAACCCGAAGACAGAACACGACGAGGAACGGAGAAATCCAGGAACCAGACGACAGCGAGGGACACAGAGCAGGAACACACACCGGGGAAACCACAACGATCTGACAACACGAAACACCAGTCACTGCACATATAAAGACACAAACAATTGGAACCAGCTGGCGCTGCTGATCAACAATGATCAGTGAACACGCCCACAGACACAACACGAGACGAGAGAGAGTCAGCAGATTTATGAACCGTGACATTACCCTCTCCCGACGGACTTACCTGTCGATTGTAATCATCAATCAGGGAGTGATCCAGAATGTCTCTAGCGGGAACCCAACTTCTCTCCTCCGGACCGTAACCCTCCCAATCCACCAAGTATTGGAATCTGCGTCCCCTCCTTCTTGAATCCAGAATACGGTTAACCGAATAAGTGGGTTCCCCATCTACGAGACGCAGCGGGGGAGGAACCGGGACTGGTGGATTAATGTGTGCATGAAACACAGGTTTTATTTTAGACACATGGAAGACGACGGGATGAATTCTCCTGTACGCGGGAGGAAGTTTGAGTCGGACTGCCACCGGACTAATGATCTTGGTGACAGGAAACGGGCCAATGAATTTAGGAGCAAGTTTATTAGATACGGATCGGAGAGGAATGTTCTTAGTAGAAAGCCACACTTTTTGACCAACGACGTATACGGGAGGCTTCGACCGGTGGCGATCGGCCTTAGCCTTGGTGTGCGCCCCTACCCGGAGAAGAGTCTCTCGGGCTCTGCTCCAGGTGTGACGGCACCTCTGGATGAAGGCGTGAGCGGAGGGGACCGCGACCTCGGATTCCAAACTGGGAAAAACTGGTGGCTGGTAACCTAAACTACATTCAAACGGCGTGAGGCCCGTGGATGACACTGGCAACGCATTGTGAGCGTACTCCACCATTGAGAGCTGCTGACTCCAGGAGGAAGGATTCCTGGAAACTAAACATCGCAACACTCTCTCCAAATCTTGGTTGGCTCTCTCAATTTGACCATTGCTCTGAGGATGAAATCCCGAAGATAAACTGACCCTCGCCCCCAGAAGTCTACAAAACTCTTGTCAAAATTTGGACACAAATTGGGGACCCCTGTCAGACACCACGTCCATCGGGAGGCCATGTAATCGAAAGACGTGATCAATGACAGTAACCGCTGTCTCCTTGGCTGAGGGTAATTTGGGTAAAGGAATAAAATGAGCCGCCTTCGAGAACCGGTCCACAACGGTCAAAACGACCGTCTTGCCCTGGGAGGGCGGTAATGAAATCTAGAGCGATATGGGACCAGGGTCTCGAAGGGACTGACAGCGGTTGTAATAACCCATCCGGAGGGCGATTGGAAGTTTTACCAGTGGCACAAACTGAGCAAGCCAAGACAAAATTGCGGATGTCGCGAGCCATAAGTGGCCACCAAAATCGTTGTCTCACCAAATAACTGGTGCGATGCACCCCTGGATGACAAGCTATGCTGGAAGAATGTCCCCACTGAATAACGTCGGACCGATTTCCCTCGGGCACAAACAAACGATTTGGTGGGCAATTGGGCGGAGGCGTTACCCCTTCTAAGGCTGATATAACCCTCGAGTCGATCTCCCACCTGAGAGTGGAGACAAAAAGGGTCTTTTGGCAGTTCTGATGTATTCTAAGTTCTTATGATCGGTCCATACAATAAAAGGTACCCCTGACCCTTCCAACCAGTGACGCCACTCCTCCAGCGCTAACTTGACAGCCAACAACTCTCTGTTACCAATGTCATAGTTACGTTCGGCAGGTGATAAACGATGAGACAACAACGCGCAGGGATGCATCTTGTCGTCTGTGGAAGAACGTTGGGAGAGAACTGCTCCTACCCCCACCTCTGATGCGTCGACCTCCACCACGAACTGACGTGATGGATCAGGTGCAATGAGGATGGGAGCCGAAACTAAGCGGCTTTTAAGTTTAGCGAATACAGCCTCAGCTGTATCGGACCACCTGAACGTCGTTCGGGGGGAGGTCAAGGCAGTCAGAGGCGCGGCTAGTTGGCTGTAGTTGCGAATGAAACGCCGATAAAAATGGGCAAATCCCAGAAACCTCTGTAGGGCCTTAAGGGAATCTGGACTTGGCCAATCTATCACAGCCTTAACCTTGTCAGGATCCATACACATTCCCTCAGACGAGACGATGTACCCTAGAAAAGGAACAGACTGTGCATGAAAAACATTTCTCCGAGGCATTTCTCCGCCTTGACAAAAAGCCCATTCGCTAACAACCTCTGAAGCACTCGCCTGACATGCTGAACATGATCCTGGAGAGAAGAAGAAAAAATCAATATGTCATCCAGGTAGACATATATGAACTGGTCGACCATATCTCTCAGCACGTCATTGACGAGTGCCTGGAAGACCGCTGGGGAGTTGGACAGCCCGAACGGCATGACCAAATATTCAAAGTGCCCCCTAGGGGTGTTAAACGTGTCTTCCATTCATCACCCTTCCTTATGTGAACCAAATGATACGCGTTACGTAAATCCAATTTTGTGAAGACGGATGCTCCCTGTAATCGCTCGAACGCTGAAGACATCAGCGGCAAAGGATAAGTATTCTTTACCGTGATGTTGTTCAGCCCCCAGTAATCAATACACGGTCGCAGAGAGCCATCCTTCTTCCCCACAAAAAAGATCCCCGCCCCCGCTGGAGATGAGGAAGGGCGAATGAACTTGAAAGCTAGCGAATCAGAAATATATTTCTCCATAGCCTCCCTCTCTGGAACAGAAAGTGAATATAATGTGAACCGTGAAATGATATAATGTGAAAGTGAACCGTGACACCTGCATTGACACCATTGTATGAGGACTGAACTGAGCTGGACGATGACATCACTGTTTTTTCCAGATCTGTATAGATAAATTAACAAAATGAATAAATTTCTTTACAACAGGAACAAACCATCACTGAACTTAAGCTATGACACTATTTTCTTCTAGATCTGCTCTACAACCGAAATAAACTTTTTGTATTGTTTTCTTATCACTATAAAGCAGCTTTGAAACTGTAGTGTTTGTGGGCGCAGACATTATAGATAAATGAATCTTCCAAATGATTCGATCAAATGAACATCCCTTCCACAAAGCCCCAATTCAGCTCCAGACCCCAGGAAATCGACCATCTATCACGAGGCTCCATTCTGCCCGTAGCTACTACTTCTATATTATAATTACGTGATTTCCTATGGACTTTTGACCAAAACTTAGACAAAGAGGACAAAAGACTTGTTGTGATCGCAAGACAAAGAAACAAACCAGATTTCTGTCTTTTCAATGACCGGTAAATTAACTCCACATGACACAGCTAAAACTCCAAGCAAACTCCCAGAAAATGTTACATATTGGAATGCATCAGATTACTGATTATTGGACTTTCATTCAAATAGCCTTCGACATAGCTTGTTAGTGTGTTTACAACTGATACACGTGACTATTATGCATGTATATCACTCCCAATTCCTGCAATTATGTAACTATTGAATGAGTGGATGAAAAGGCACCGTGTTCGATACCTTTGTGTTCATATGGGTATAATCCAACGGATGAACTAAATGAAATCTTTATAGAATTGATCATGTCCTTATAGTAAGAAATTAGGTCTAAATTTACTCTCTGCTTAAGAGCAGGAAACAAAATTACTATAGATAACCCAATTTTATGGGAGGGGTGGAGACACAGTCACCCCTGAACCCTAATTGGCCAGAACCCATCCAAGGGATGGGCAAATATTTGAGTTTAATCTCAGAACACGGACGAAGACAGGCGGTTCACGGTTCTGTTCATTGTTCAGTCAAGAGCTGTTCGCAGTGCGGTTCCAGAATCCGCCAAGGAGACGATCAGACGATCGTGGCAGACCAAGATCAGAGGAAATGGGTTAACAGATTTCATTCAGGCCATCTGCTCTTCTCTCACTTTCCTTTCTTTTACTTAAATTTTATTTTCTTTCCGTTAAGTCTCGGGTTCTGTTAAGTTTCGCCGCAAAGTTACTCAACGAGTCTCTAACAGCGCGCTTCAACTTCAAACAACGCCCACGAGACTTCCATCCAGCCGCCAACACGCCACGTGATTGGCTTCCCAAGAAATCAATCAAAGACACAACCAGACCTTCAGCGAATCAAAGACCCGAGAGAACCCCTCTCCAGCCAGGAAAAGGGAATCCCCCTTGTCAGAGACAACACGCAAGACACAAACGCAAGTAACATCTCTAGATTCCAAGCTGAAGTGGTGTATTTGATCAAATTTAATAACGTGCCTAAGAAATGATAGGAGAATAAATTACTGATCAATGGTTTCTTCAGGTCATGTGTCATAAATGCATATTGCTTGGGATTTCATAATTTCTCTCTCTTAAAACGTATTCTTTCCCCACTTTCTTCCTTTCTGAAACGTGTGTGAATGTGCGAGTGCGTGTGTTTATGTTAGATATTAGTTTGATGTGTTAGAGTAATCAATAAAGTTTCGTTTGTATTCAAAGATAACTGTTCTTGTGTTATGTGCTTATGAATTTAATGTCTTGAACTGCCGATCTAAGTTACCTGGCTGTTAAATAGTGTTTCACTATTGTACGGATATTAATATCCGCTGCAGAGTTGATATTTACGGCCTGTTCAAATGAACGCTGGAAGAGTCATTTGCTTGGCTGTAAATTAGACTCTCTCAAAATTCCCTATGAATTCATTTGAGCTAAATAGACCTGTTTCCCTTTAACAGACTTCCTTTTAAGTTCTTACATATCGGTGGACGAATAAGTTAAGGTGTAAACATTAATTCTGAATTATTTATAAATTATAGTGTAATTCGAGTCTCTTTCATTTTAATTCAAATTCCACGTTGAGTTATTATTTTATCTGACTCATAGTTGCTACAAAACCATCTATATTGTAAAAAGCGCTATATAAGTAACTTGATTATAGGGGATCTACATGAATGACTCTGTTGACGTAGTGTAAACAGCGCAATGCTTCCGTGTTCTGCGTAAGAATGTCAGCTTACCAATGGTTGACACTGAGTTATTTGAATAAAGTTCTTTTTGTTTGTCTTTTTGTCAATTGCTTATTAGATGTACTTTTTGCACTTCATGAAATTAAAGGTGAACTACTGTAGTCACATGGACTATTTTAATGATGTTTTTACTACCTTTCTGGGCCTTGAAAGTGGTAATTAAATTACTGTCTATTGAGGGGTCAGAGAGCTTTATGATTTCATAAAAAAAAATTAATTTGTGTTCCGAAGATGAACAAAGGTCTTACGAGTTTGGGAAAGTAATTAATGACAGAATTTACATTTTTGGGTGAACTAACCCTTTAAGTTAACCTGGGCATCTGCTCATTGACGCCTACAAATGTATCTTCTAGTGTGTCTCCTCATTGACGTCTTGCTTGGTTGGGCGATGTCTCATCCCTTATGGACACTATCACTTGAGAATAAGGTCTCTGATTTTTCTCTAATATGATTGGTTCTTCTTATGTGTAATTCAGCAAACCCTTCTCTGTTACTAGGTAAAAGCAATTCTGGATTTCTTGATTACTTCCGCGTGTCTAGTCTTGTCCATCTGCATCCGTTATTTCAAAACATACAAACTTTGGCCCAACTGTTGGACTTTTAGTTTTCACAAAACATATTAATGTCAATCCAGCAAGAAAAATAAATGTTCATTAAAATTTCCTTCACAGGAGTTAGAGCATTGAGTGTGCGGAGTAAAATAATGCTACCTTTACAACCGATTATAATTTTCTAGTGATGTTAACAGTGACACCAAAGCTCCGAAGCGTGTGTCAAAAAAATGAAGCGATTTTCAGTGAAGCTTTGTATCGATGCTTGATTCATTCTATCAAAATCACGTGACCAATGACGTCCGAAGCTTTGTTTCACACACACCCACGTGACTGCTTCGTACTCTGATTCAAAAAGGTTTAAAAATGCACAACACTGGTTGTTAGAACTGTTGTATTGCGCTAGTTTATTGTTGCGAGACTTTGTCATGGTTCTGAAATGTGAGAACACTTTCATTTGAGTTCGCTTAATAAGGTTGATAATATATTTGGCTTTTGTTCTGCAGCCTTATATATATATATATATATATATATATATATATATGTGTGTGTGTGTGTGTGTGTGTGTGTTTCTTTGTGTGCATGCACCTGCATTTAGTCTACTTCCTTTATTCATAAGTTTTATTTGTTCACAAACAGGAAAAATGTCCACATTCTCAATACAAAATGTTATCTTTATTGGTTTTAGTTACTAGGAATATGCAATGGAACAGATTGTTGTCATGTATTTAATTTATTGATTCATTCATCTATCCATTAATTAATTTTTTCTTCTAAGATAATGGTTGCAAAACATTTTGCAACACAGTGCTTTCCCTCACTTTCACCAGCAGAGGTCCTCGTCGAGCTCTGATTTGAAAAGCTTCGAGTAAAGGCCAATTTATACTTCTGCGTCGAGTGCACGCAGAGGGTACGGCGTACCCTACACATAGACGCGTTGGTTACGCCGTACCCTGACGCGCACCTCTCCAAAAATGTAACAACGCGTCAATTCTACGCGGACCGCAAGCGCTGTGATTGGTCTGCCAGAACCCTTCCCTCAGGTCAATAAATAAATAAAAAATCTGCGATAGGAGTGTGTGTGTGTGTGTGTGTGTCCAGAAATTGGATGATAGTTCCTTACGTCTGCTATAACACAATATTTTGCAGTCCAGCGATTCTTTATGGTAGTAAATAAATACATAGATCCGCTGAGTATAGTTTATTTATTTTCTCATTAAAACCAAAGATGTTAATCAGTAATTGTATATCAAGAACAGGGACACATTAGGGTATATTTCGTGAATGAAGTCTCCGCAACAGCAATCGATTGCTCGAGCCACCGCTGCTGAAAACAGCGGCCACGAGCTCCGCATGATTTCACAAACACATTCCAGCGCCAGATCGCCTTATTTAACTTTACTAATCAACTAGAGATGCTTAATTTGCTTTAGATACAACAACTCAAGCTGCAAGAAAAGCCGCTCTCTCACTGCTGCTGATACTCCGACATGAATGTACAGATTCTCCACACGAAGCTGCTTCTTCTTCGGCTGTTCTCTTGATTACACCAACATGCCCGAGGACACTGCCTACTAGCGTCTGCATGTGGAATTGCACATTGACGCAGACAACAGCGCAGAAGTATAAATGCTCACGACGGCGTCGGCTACGCACGTACACTACGGCGTACACTCGACGCAGAAGTATAAATTGGCCTTAATGAACCTTTTTCTGATACAATTGTGCTGAAAGCTTCACTGGTTCAGAAAGCTTCACTTCGTCATCACTATAATTTTCCTACTTCCTGTTATGATCCTGGGTTTTCGTCCCCCTTTTCTCTGTCTCCCTCTTGTGGTCAATCACACACTCATCTTCTCCTCTGCTCATTATCTTTTACAGCTGTGTCCCCTTTCGTTCCTATTTCCTCACCTGTTCCCTTTTCTCCCTGCTTCTTATTCCCTCTCCTTCCCTGTCTTGTTGTCGGATTATTAATTCACTACATATGAGAAACGTCTGTGACTTCACCCTGTCTGCTTGACGATATATAATTTGTTCAAACAGTGAGTTTATACTGTCTTCAGACTGTGTGTTATCCAGCTGTGCCTGTTTGCAGAGTACCTGGTCAGCGTCTGCTTGTGGTTGTTCACCCACTCTGCTGCCCTAACTATCCCTGACTGGCTGTAGGCATCTCTGGGTTCCAGGCCTTTGTTCCTTGTGGGAGTTTGTGTTATCATTATCCAGCCATCTGGCAGTTTCGGTTCAGGCTCTGATTGATGCCTGCTATTTATGTTTTGTTTGTTATTGAGGACCAATTCCTTTACCTATTCCTTTACCTATATTAAAGACTTATTTGCACTCTAACACTTCCCACTTCTGTCGTGATTATGAAAATTATGCCTTAATAAACAATGTCAGTTTCAATCGTCAGTTCAAGGTTCGGTATTTGTAGTGACGCTACTACTAAATAACACTAAAAACAGTCATTGGTAATCACACATAATCTCTCTCTGACACAATTTTTAAAAAAAGAAAGAGAGAGAAAAAAAGAATTAAAATTATTCAGTTCAGAATCGATAATTGCAATTTTGGAATTGGAGTAGGAGTCAATTCCAAAAATATGGTGAGGATGTGATGATCGATTCGATTCTACTTCGCATGGAATTTGCATAAAAATACATAGCTAGTGTTTCTTTGATTTTGCTGAATGGCGTTGTTGTACAGAGACAGCTGTCAGCTAGATTTAATTTCAACTGACACAACTTTAAGTACAAACAAAAGGTAGGACTTGCATAGAATGTCTTGTTCAATTTCTACACCAGAAAAAATGTATACAAAAACCAAACAAAAGAAATCCTCCCAAATGGTATTACACAGCTAATGAAAAGCCATCAAGAGTTTTGGAAGTAATTAAAGATTAACGCTTGATTTGAAAGTTGATGCAGTCTAATTATTCTTCCCTAAAAGTAAATATATCAGACAAATTGTCCAATGGAAACGGGATTTCTCCTATAGAGCGAAATTCTTTTGGAATGCTCAAATGTCTGAAATTGATTGAATATGAAATTGAAACAGCTTGATTAACTGTATTTTCTGTATTTCCAATAAAGTGAAAGAAGTTAACTTTAAAGTTCTACACAAAATATATTTTTTAATATATGCTTATTTTTCAAAATATATTGACATTTATAACTACTGATTTCTTGTCGTATTCTAGAAACATATTATTGCAAAGATAAACAAGTCTACACATTTAAATTAATGTGTTTTCATGTGTATGTTAGAGATATATAAAGTGATAATATGTATTTCATTCAGGTGTGACATCTGTGTTGTTCCTCACAGGCTTTTCAATCTGACACACAGACACTGAGGAGTTGAAAGGATGAACCATGAACCCAAATCCAGCATAGAGAGACTCTGTGAAGGAGGATGTGAATGTGTGTATGTGTGTGAATGTGTGCGTGTCAGAGATGGCGTAGAAGGATAGCGTGCCGGCCGGCATGTCCACATACACTCCTGCCCTCTTACAGGAGCTTGAAGGGACACGTGTGTTAGTACACTTATAACTGTGCCAGACATGGAATGTGTCTTCAGGGCAAGCTAGGCACCAGGAGTTTTTATTGAATCCAAACACAGTGTCTTCACACTTTCCTTTCCTGCCGATTCCTTTATATGCCACTGTTATATCAGTACATCCGCTCCATGTAGCCTCAAAGTAACAGCGTCCAGACAGACTCTCTCTACACAGAACATGGGGACGCTTATCAAATCTCTCTGGATGATCAGGATATGACTGATCCTCTTCCACATACGTCACCTTTTTGTAGTCTTCAGACAGAATGAGATTATTGTGTGCTGTGTTTGGATCCAGTGTGAGATCACAGGCATCTGAACACAAGAAGAGAGAACATTTACTTTATAAATACAAGAACAGCTAAAGGTGTGTGTGTGTGTGTGTGTGTGTATGTGTGTGTGTGTGTGTGTGTGTGTGTGTGTGTGTGTGTGTGTGTGTGTGTGTGTGTGTGTAGACGTACATTTGTATGGTCCTGCAGTAATCCTGAACTCTCCTCCATGATCCACACTATAAAACACAGAGTGTCACATTTTGCACATTTTATACAATCAGCAATCGCACACATTTGTTTTTGTATCTTTGTGGCGTTTTCCCTTGAACTTTTATTGTTTTATACTGGGCTAAGTATATTTTCTGTACTCTTACCCTAACAACATAACCCCATACTGGAACCTAACCCTCAAAGAATAATCTGTTTTCAGTGGAGACCATATGTAGCTGCTTTCAAGATTTGACTATCCTCAGAGGGACATTTGGACCACACAATGTATGTCACACCAGTACACAATTTATCAACAAGAGGAAACATCTCTGGTTATGCATATGACCTCCGGTTGCTGAGATAAAGGGAATGAAACACTATGGAGAAACTCCTTTCTGTGATCTATCTTGAAACCTGTGTATGTGCACATATTCTATTGTGTCTTTTACAAATTAAATATCTATATATGCAGAGGACATGTTCGGTTCATTTAGTTTTGTCATGTGTTACCGGCCACGATATAACTCATGGGACCGTGTTGTGAAGTCCTCGAGATCCTATTGTGAGGGAATCTCTTTTTCTTGTTTTTCAGGGGTTGAGCTTGGCCCCTTAGTTCCAGTGAAAGGAACTCTTAATGCTTCAGCATACCAAGACAATTTCCTGCTTCCAATTTTGTGGGAACAGTTTGGGGAAGGCCTCTTTCTGTTCCAACATGACTGTGAGCCAGGCCTTCTCATCCAACATCCGTGCATGACCTCACAAATGCACATCTAGAAGAATGGTCAAAAATTCCCATAAACACATATTAAACTCTACAGATTAAAAATGGGATGTCATATGCATGTAAAGGCAGACGTATGTATTTGTTTTATTCAAATGCTGTCTATAGGCAACATCTCACACAATATTATAGTATAACATAAGTTAATGGGATAGTTCAAGCAAAAATGAAAATTATCCCATGATTTACTCACCATCAAGTCATCCTAGGTGTATATGACATTCTTCTTTCAGACAAATACAATCAAGAGTTATATAAAAAAATGTCCTGGCTCTTCCCAGCTTTATAAGTGAATGGCAGTGAATGGCAGCCCAAAATTTGAAGACCAGAAAAGTTTCTTTGTAAGAAAAATATCCATATTTTACACACTTTTTTTACGCTACGTCCGATGTCATCGTCGCGCCAGTTACTGTTTACATGTATGCTCAGTCTTGTGTTTCTATTGTTTTTGGTTAAGTCCCTGTCACCTAGTTTTCCCCAGTCTCTCTAATTAGTCATGTCATTCACCTGTGCCTTATCTATCAATTGTGTACTTATGCCTTCAGTTCTCCCTCAGCGTTTGTCCTATGATAACATGTGTTTGATGTATATTCTGTGAGTTTTGATATTAAAGCTCCTGTTTCCTGTTCCTCATCATCTTCGTGAGCTTCGTCAGCATCCCAATAACTCTGTGTTCATCAGAAAGAAGAAAGTCATATACACCTAGGATGGCTTGAGGGTGAGTAAAATCATGGGGTAATTTTCATTTTAAAGTGAACTAATCCTTTAATTCTGCACTTGTCATTTTTAATTCAAAATAAAATATTAATTTATTTGTGTTTTTTTATAATTGCTTTGGTACAGTTTTCAGGAGCAGGTGGTACATTTTCAAAACTTTTAGTTCTTATCTCATAACAGTTTTTCAAAAAATTAACTTTTTTCAAAGCATTTAAGCATATTTTCAATTGAAAGTATTTGATACATTGATGATTTTGCAGGTTTGCCCACTTACAAAGCATGTAAAAGTCTGTAATTTTTTTTATCATCATAGGTACTCTTCAACTGAGAGAGATGGAATCTAAAACAAAAATTCAACAAAAAAAAATCACATTGTATGATTTTTAAGTAATTCATTTGCATTTTATTGCATGACATAAGTATTTGATACATCAGAAAAGCAGAACTTAATATTTGGTACAGAAACCTTTGTTTGCAATTACAGAGATCATATATTTCCAGTAGTTCTTGACCAGGTTTGCACACAAGGCAGCAGGGATTTTAGCCCACTCCTCCATATAGACCTTCTCCAGATCCTTCAGGTTTCGGGGCTGTCGCTGGGTAATACGGACTTTCAGCTCCCTCCAAAGATTTTCTATTGGGTTCAGGCCTGGAGACTGGCTAGGCCACTCCAGGACCTTGAGATGCTTCTTACGGAGCCACTCCTTAGTTGCCCTGGCTGTGTGTTTCGAGTCGTTGTCATGCTGGAAGACCCAGCCACGAACCATCTTCAATGATCTTACTGAGGGAAGGAGGTTGTTGGGTAAGATCTCGCAATACATGGCCCCATCCATCCTCCCCTCAATACGGTGCAGTTGTCCTGTCCCCTTTGCAGAAAAGCATCCCCAAAGAATTATGTTTCCACCTCCATGCTTCACGGTTGGGACGGTATTCTTGGGGTTGTACTCATCCTTCTTCTTCCTCCAAACATGGCGAGTGGAGTTTAGACCAAAAAGTTCTATTTTTGTCTCATCAGACCACATGACCTTCTTCCATTCCTCTTCTGGATCATCCAGATGGTCATTGGCAAACTTCAGACGGGCATGGACATGTGCTGGCTTGAGCAGGGGGACCTTGCGTGCGCTGCAGGATTTTACTAATGCAGGAGGTTACTAATGGTTTTCTTTGAGACTGTGGTTCCAGCTCTCTTCAGGTCATTAACCAGGTCCTGCCATGTAGTTCTGGGCTGATCCCTCCCCTTCCTTATGATCATTTATGCCCCACGAGGCGAGATCTTGGATGGTGCCCCAGACCGAGGGAGATTGACCGTCATCTTGAATTTCTTCCATTTTCTAATAATTGCGCCAACAGTTGTTGCCTTCTCACCAAGCTGCTTGCCTATTGTCCTGTAGCCCATCCCAGCCTTGTACAGGTCTACAATTTTATCCCTGATGTCCTTACACAGCTCTCTGGTCTTGGCCATTGTGGAGAGTTCTGTTTGATTGAGTGTGTGGACAGGTGTCTTTTTTACAGGTAACAAGTTCAAACAAGTGCAGTTAATACAGGTAATGAGTGGAGAACAGGAGGGCTTCTTAAAGAAAAACGAACATGTCTGTGAGAGTCGGAACTCTTACTGGTTGGTAGGTGATCAAATACTTATGTCATGCAATTAAATGCATATTCATTATTTAAAAATCATACAACGTAATTTTCTGGATTTTTTTTAGATTCCGTCTCTCACAGTTGAAGTGTACCTATGATAAAAATGACCGACCTCTACATGCTTTGTAAGTCGGAAAACCTGCAAAATCGGCAGTGTATCAAATACTTATTGTCCCACTATATATATATATATATATATATATATATATATATATATATATATATATATATATATATATATATATATATATATATATATATATATATATATATACAGTGGGACAATAAGTATTTGATACACTACACTCCTGGGTACAAATATTTCTTAAATATATACATGCATGTAGGGATGTCGCAAGTGCCAGTACTTCGGTACCAAGTCGGTACTGAAATTATAAAAATGTGATGATACCAGCATTTCTGTAGTAACGGTAGTACTGACTCCCGAGTATACTCGGCACCCGCAGATGCGTTCAGTCGAGTCGCTTCCGTGTTTATCTAAGCGCAGGGCTCCAGACTGTAGCCAAATATATACTAGTGTCTGTGAATATTAAACTGCAACATACTATTTAAATATTACTCCTCCATGTTCTGCGTGAATTGACAGAATATATCAGGCTACTGTTGTAGCCTACAGTTGGTTTAGCTATATGCAGAGCCACACGGAATCTGCGTGCGCAGAATTCTGCAGAAAACTCAGCAGATTTCCGCAGATTGTAGTGCCCGTCATTTGAGAAGCATACACAATCGCATGGACAATTGTGAGGGGTAGTAGGCTGCGCTTATTGAGGAGACATTTTTTTTTTAGTGAGAGGGTGATATTTTAAAATGTCTAAAATAAATTTGATCACGGAGGAGTTAAGGAAACGTCACCTGTCTACAAAAATTATCTATTTATAGGTATTAAAATTGTATTTACTTCGGTAGGTATTTATTTTGCTCTATTGTTGAATGATATGAAATTATTTATTTAATGATTTATGTACAATACAATTGATAAAGCAATTTTTTTTAAATCTTTTAGTGGATGTACAATAAGAGATCTAGCTTTGTTTAAAAAACAAGTTCTATTCGATTATTATTGTAAACCTTAAATAAAAGTTAAGAAGTGAATATTTTATATTTTATTTGTAATGCTTTCAGTTCCAATATTCTTAGATCTTTTTAACACATTTAAAACCAATTCCGCATAATTCCACAGAATTTTCAAAAAAAATCACTAAAACATTCCACAGATTCTGTGTGGCCCAAATGTCTCTACTAATAATAAAAATTATGCCTAGATGGTTGATTATTTTTCACTTGATCTTTTTTTTAATAAACAATGTTTACTTTCAAACAGCATACATTGTTTAAATGTTTGTATTATTTACATATTAAATGTATTAAGTTTATTATTTATGATGATAATCATTATACGTTTTAAAAAAAAATAGTTAAATGATTAAAAAAAAAAAAAAAAAAAAAAACATTTAACCCTTTAGGCGCCAGAGGTTTTTTCCTAAAACGTTCGATTTTGACATCTTAATTTAAAATGGCTATATCTTAAAAGTGATAAAAGATAGAGACTTTTTGTAAATTAGAGAAATATTAAGGATGACCCAAAGTTTATGTAGGGATTACATTGTCCCATCTAATTTGCATATTATGACGTCATATGGTGGTGGTCACCTTGGATTATAGAATTTTCATGAAAAGTCACATGTTTAAATGATAAAATGCAGCACTTCTTTCCCCCAAAATGCCCCTCACCGTCTGTATGCTATATTGCACAATACTCAATGCTCAGGTGAATAGTAAATCGTAAACAAACTGTGTAAATCGTTACTAATAAATGGTAGAAACAAACCGAATGCATGTAACGGTTGGCCTTTTGCTGTAGAGACTTTCCATTTACTACATACAGTAGGCACTCTGATTCCATGTATGGGGCACATGTATATTATTCATATGACACACAAACACAAGTAGACAAGACCTGTTTAGTTCACGCGCCACGGCGAGGCAGAGATCATGAGTGAGATGACGAGACAAGACGAGAGACAGACGCACACACGCGCACGCCCACCCGCCGAGTGTGCACAGTTCGGACTACTGTCATTGTCATTGTGACTCCACACCCTGCCTCCTCGTTGCCCACTAACTGTATTTGCAATACACGAGCCACGGTTCAGCTGCGTGAGACAACCACTGCCAGTGTGAATGCAACACGGCCGCGCGCGGCTCCCGCTCTCCATGCGCACCACTGCCCGGCCAACGCAAAAACGTGTGCGGTGTGAAGCCGGCGTAACACGCCTGCTAACTTCGCTATGAACACTCCGACCACGCAAAACACCACTGTGTTCCCACCACTGACACTGGACAAAGGACCATCTACATTGGGCAAAGGGTTCACCGTTTGTGCTTGGTGTAGGACTATTCTTTCACTTTCTGAATCATCATCATCAGATATTCCCCTTCAGAATCAGGGTCCGCGAATAGAAGACCCAACACTTCATTGCGGGTAAGCTTTATTGATGCGATTAGAAAATAATAATCTAATGCAAATACTTGCTGACATTGACAATATTGCTCTGATAAAATGGCTCACTCGTACACTAGCTTCGTGTTTGCTCGCACTGATTCAATGCGCTCTTGCTCGAAGATTTTGTATAGAAGCATGACGTTTTTTTGCGTCGGGGATGAAGTATGACATGTCTGACATCTAGTGGAGGGGAGGTCAAACGAAATTTGACACCCTATTTGACAAAATCAGCCATTTTACTCAGTGCCGCATCTTGTCGAGTAAACTCGACCGTGGCGCCTAGAGGGTTAACTTTGGTACCGAAATTGGTACCGAGTACCATAAAAATGTTTGGTACCAACTACCGGAATTTTGGTACCGTGACATCCCTACATGAATGTATGCATATTTATATACACATAATAATTATACACAGTACACACATGTAAACAAACTTTTATTTTGGATGCGGTTAATTGATTTGGCAGCACTAATATAAATAAAATGGTATATCAGTCTGGCTAGTAAACAAAAATTTACTAGCCAATGCCGATTCTATTGCCAAGGTGAGCGTATAGGGTTGTATGGTTTCATTTTTCACTGTGGGGCTGATAACAGCCACTACTTTGGTAACCCAAGATTATTAGATGTATTAGATGTAAACCGTGGCCGTATTATGGGGATGATCAGAAATTTCTATTATTAACTCGTGTTTACTTCGCTCAAATTGCACGTTTGGCCAGCTATATAAGAAACTGGTAGCCAGGCAACAAACAAGTGACCAATTCTGAGTGGCATCGTCACTACATGCATTCTACCAGCACCCGTTCAATGCAAGTAGATTGATTCAATTACGCTTTAGGATAAATTGAGGAAAAGAGTTTCCCAATAGCATCAATTATTGACGAAATGATGAGTAATCCACATCTGAAAGGGAACTCACATGTGCATGATTCAGACATTTACTATAATGGCACTCTGTGTAAAGCAAGAAAATGTTCCATCCATTATCATAAACAACAAGTTTGATTCAACAAACTTGCACAAGTCATTTTATTCCTTTAAAGTGCTCTTTAATTAAGTAGGAACCACTTTTCTTAGTATAAAAACAGCAATATATGGAATGATGGAGAAAACTGTACTACTCTGTCTCATGTTTGTTAAAAAACAAATTGAGAATGTGTATCGTATTGACACGTCATCAAAAACAGCAAGAACATTATAAAAGCACATTTAATAATAAAATAATTGTATAATCATAATTAAACCAAACAAAAGATGTAATAAAATAATATTTTGACAGTACTTTAAGATTCTTATATTTGAATATTGTAAATAAATTCAACATACTTGAGTTTGTGCAGTGTGCAGTTTGGATGGTTCAGTGTATCTGAGAGTAGCTTGACTCCTGATTCTCCTGGGTGATTGTAGCTCAGATCCAGCCCTCTCAGGTGTGAAGGGTTTGAACTCAGAGCTGAAGACACATAACGACAGCCTTCCTTTGTCACCATACAGCCAGACAATCTACAAACACACACCAACGTTCCGCATTATATTAGTTTGTCAATCAGACATCACTTTCACAGTGACTGGTGCAGTTCACAGTAAACAGAGATCCTTTCTCAAATGCGTGTTTTTGGTCAACCCTTAAGTTTTTACTTTTGCTTATTCTATCTTTTGCTTATTCTATTGTGGTGAGGGTCTAAACACTTTCAAACAGACTTCAGACCACCCTCAGCTACTAACACAGAAAATTATACATCAGCATTTATGTTATGCCTTCATCAAACATGGTATTTGAGTATGTCCGCAGCTCCCTCTTTGAGAGTTCATTGTGGAATTTTATAAATGTAAAAAAAATTTGTACATGTCCATGAAAAATATTAGTTTCCCTGTTGTTCGACACAGACTGTAACTGATTATTAATGCGTTTGAATGCACTGATTGTGAAGCGCTCTTTGTGATGCATTCGCAAGACTGACTGAAAGAGACAGCTAAGAAGCGTTTTACGTTTGTTGTCACCTGAGGGATAGTGGTTGACATTTACACAAGTTCGTTCAGCTCTCGAGGGAATGATCTTGAAGGCACTCACAGTGATTTGTTTATGACTGTTCTCACGTGATTCTTGATAAGAGTCTGGTGTTTGAGTGGAGCAAGGTCAGCTCTCGAGGGAGTTGAACATGCTCCTTGTGATGCGGTTGCTGTGAGAAACGCCTTCATTGCTTAATTCTCTTGAGTGATGAGAATTGATCACTTGCACCCCACGGTCCCAGAAACGCCATAGTGGCCATAGTGGCAGGTGGGTTCAATCGGAGGTGGTGGGCAGAGCGCGGGAAGAGTCAATCTATATTTCTTAATTACTAAAGGGCGTGACAGCTGATATTTTTAGATCTTCCCCCTCCACTGGCCTGCACGATAGCAGTGCATGACTGTAGCCACATTAGGCAGTCGTGGCCAAATGGTTAGAGAGTCGGACTTGTAACCGGAAGGTTGTGGGTTCGAGTCTCAGGTCTGGCAGGAATTGTTGGTGGGGGGAGTGAATAACCAGTGCTCACGACTGAGGTGAGACCCTTGAGCAAGGCACCGAACCCCCAACTGCTCCCCGGGCGCCGCAGCAATATGGCTGCCCACTGCTCCGGGTGTGTGTTCACGGTGTGTGTGTTCACTACTGTGTGTGTGCACTTGGATGGGTTAAATGCAGAGCACAAATTCCAAGTATGGGTCACCATACTTGGCCACATGTCACTTCACTTTCACTTTTTTCACTTTCACAAGAGCATTCCTAGTTATGCACGATATAAGGCGTGTTTCCAACGAAGATGGCGTCCCTCTTCACATTTTATATCAGACTAGTCGAGTACTCAAGGTTGAGATGCCTCCATCCAGGTGGTAAATTATCACTGCTCAGGGTGTGTGTGTCCATGGTTTGCAGTTTGTATGTGTTCACAACTGTAGCAACTATGAGTCAGATAAAATAACTCAACGGGGAATTTGAATTAAAATGAAAGACTCGAATTACACTATAATTTATAAATAATTCAGAATTAATGTTTACACCTTAACTTATTCGTCCACCGATATGTAAGAACTTAAAGGGGAGTCTGTTAAAGGGAAACAGGTCTATGTAGCTCAAATGAATGAATTAATTAATTCATAAGGAATTTTGAGAGTCTAATTTACAGCCAAGCAAATGACTCTTCCAGCGTTCATTTGAACGGGCCGTAAATATCAACTCTGCAGCGGATATTAATATCCGTACAATAGTGAAACACTATTTAACAGCCAGGTAACTTAGATCGGCAGTTCAAGACATTAAATTCATAAGCACATAACACAAGAACAGTTATCTTTGACTACAAACGAAACTTTATTGATTACTCTAACACATCAAACTAATATCTAACATAAACACACGCACTCGCACATTCATACGTTGCAGAAAGGAAGAAAGTGAGTTAAGAATAAGTCTTAAGAGAAAGAAATTATGAAATCCCAAGCAATATACATTTATGACACATGACCTGAAGAAACCATTGATCAGTAATTTATCCTCCTATCGTTTCTTAGGCGGGGTTATTAAATTTGATCTAATGCACCACTTCAGCTTGAAATCTAGAGATGTTACTTGCGTTTGTGTCTCGCAGGCGTCGTCTCTGACAAAGGGGGTTCCCTTTTCCTGGCTGGAGAGGGGTTCTCTCGGGTCTTTGATTCGCTGAAGGTCTGGTCGTGTCTTTGATCGACGTCTTGGGAAGCCAATCACGTGGTGTGTTGGCGGCTGGATGGAAGTCTCGTGGGCGTTGTTTGAAGTTGAAGCGCGCTGTTAGAGACTCGTTGAGTAACTTTGCGGCGAAACTTAACAGAACCCGAGACTTAATGGAAAGAAAATAAACTTTAAGTAAAAGAAAGGAAAGTGAGAGAAGAGCAGATGGCCTAAATGAAATCTGTTAACCCATTTTCTTTGATGGTCTGCCACGATCGTCCGATCGTCACCTTGGCGGATTCTGGAACCGCGCTGCGAACAGCTCTTGACTGAACAATGAACAGAAAGTGAACACAACTCTTCGTCTGTGTTCTGAGGTTAAATTCAAATATTTGCCCATCCCCTGGATGGGTTCTGGCCAATTAGGGTTCAGGGGTGACTGTGTCTCCCCCCCCCCCCCCCCTCCCATAAAATTGGGTTATCTGTAGTAATTTAGTTTCCTGCTCTTAAGCAGAGAGTACATTTAGACCTAATTTCTTACTATAAGGACATGATCAATTCTATAAAGATTTCATTCAGCTCATCTTTTGGGTTATATCCATACGAACAAAAAAATCAAACACGGTGCCTTTTCATCCACTCATTCAATAGTTACATAATTGCAGGAATTGGGAATGATATACATGCATAATAGTCACGTGTATCAGTTGTAAACAGACTAACAAGCTATGTCGAAGGCTATTTGAATGAAAGTCCAATAATCAGTAATCTGATGCATTCCAATATGTAACATTTTCTGGGAGTTTGCTTGGAGTTTTAGCTGTGTCACGTGGAGTTAATTTAACGGTCATTGAAAAGACAGAGATCTGGTTTGTTTCTTTGTCTTGCGATCACAACAAGTCTTTTGTCCTCTTTGTCTAAGTTTTGGTCAAAAGTCCATAGGATATCAAGTAATTATAATATAAAAGCAGTAGCCCCGGGCAGAATGGAGCCTCGTGATAGATGGTCGATTTCCTGGGGTCTGGAGATGAATTGGGGCTTTGTGGAAGGGATGTTCATTTGATCGAATCATTTGGAAGATTCATTCATCTATAAGGTCTGCGCCCATAATCGCTACACAACTCATTACTCCAAGTGCACTAACTTGGATGGACATAGCTTATTGTCTTCCTAGCCACTCTGACAGTATAGTACAACTACTGGAGGAACTATCCCTTAAGAAGTAACTTACTAGAAGTAACTTACCAGATTTTGTGTGAGGCTTGTCCCCATTCCCATCCAATAAAAATGTGTTGTGCAATTCCAATCACCTCCTATTACAACACATATATTGCCATCATCATTTAACTTTTGAAAGGTTAGTTCATGATGTGTTGGAGATTTTCAAAGGTCAATATATGTATTTTTTGTCCTTTTAGTAAAGAGCAGTTAATATAAAAATTAGGTCTAATGAGTGGTCTGATGTGTTCAATGTATGGAAACATTTGTTGAAGTATTTTATTTATCCTATGAAAAACAATTGTAGAATAAATTGGTGTTTAGAGGCCTCATGGCCTTCATGACTCAGAAAAGTCTTATGGGAAAGGATAGGATTTTATCTGAAGTTGTTTGTAGTTGCCATCTGCACTGATAGTAAGTTGCTCTTTTGGTTCACGTGGCCTTTGATGTGTTCTTCTCTTGATAAAAATAATGAGGAAAAAAATCACTGTTTGGGACAATCCAAAAATGTTGGCAGTCGGCCACCATTACAAAGAGATAGCTTATGAATGGTTTGACCTTGATTAAAATGTTGGAGTACTTGGTAGACGCTAAGAAATGAGAGGGAGAACAGCACCTGCAGATGAGATCACTGGTCAAACTGTATAAAAGTGTGAGCTACAAGTGAAGAGATTCAGATGATCAGCTGGCATCTCACTTTGTTGTTCTGACAATAAAGTTTACCTTCTGAGACCGGGAACTTCGCTTCTGAGAGATTTTCTTCACTGACTGAACTGAGGGGACACTTGTGACTTCGAAATTTTCCATGACAGATGCAACCTTATGTTTGGAGCATGCACATTAACAAAAAGTAATTTAACAATTGTAATTTCTTTTTCTATCTCTATTGTTCTGTCTTATTGAGCCGCACTCAAAACAATTAATTTCCTCAGCGTTCACATACAACGTGTATGACTTGCCCTCATAAACACATAATTTTTTTGCATCCAAGCAGTACCATCTTAATTCCACTTAACTCCATTTTAATTCCGCAAACTTTCCAAACCTCAAGAGCTCATCTATATCTTCAACAGGTATAAATTGTTACCTTTACAGTTGGAGAGACTAAAGGTTGAACAATAACAAAAGTTCCACTTACCGCTATGCTGCTCTCTACCAAACCATTTACAAATTATGTCCTACATCCTCTACTGTTACTCTGGTTTGAGTGATGAACCTATGCCATGACGAAGCAATTGAAATTACGTTCATACACCCAGGTGTACACTCCCTGTACTCAGCAATAAAACTAAACTTTGCTTCTAAATTAAATGTAACATTTGAATATCAATTGTACTCAAAAGAAAAGTCCCTTTAAATTCCCCCTCACTGTGACTGAACTCTACCAATTCAAACCGGAAGTAAAGTAAGAGAGAGAAAGAGTATAAATCTTTATTTATGTTCTTAATACCTCAGTATGTTCAGTTGGCAGTGTGAACTCTCCAGTCCAGTGGAGAGCAAATTCACTCCTGAATCCCGCAGGTCATTGTTACTCAGGTCCAGCTCTCTCAAGCAGGAATTTGAAGATTGTAGGGCTGAAGACAAACTTTCACAGCACTGACCAGTGAGATTACAGAAAACCAATCTAAACAGAATAAAAAATAAAAAAGTAATTAACTCCTGTCACAACATCCAAATGATTAAATGACTTGAACACATTCTGACATTTACAATTCTGACATCTGTTTTAATATTACTTTTAAAATTAAAATTAGTTGAAATTACTGTTAAAATGAATTAAAAGATTTTAAAGCATCCTGTGATGAGATCTTGAAAGATTTAATTGATTTAATTTTCTGTCAAATTCATCTAAGGCTGTGTAGCTGTAAGGTCTGTTTCACACAAAAGTAGTTCTTTTTTATGCCCATTATTGGTGATTATTGAACAGAGTAAGCATTATTTGTAGTCTACAGGTGCTGGTCATATAATTAGAATATCATCAAAAAGTTTATTTATTTCACTAATTCCATTCAAAAAGTGAAACTTGTATATTATATTCATTCATTACACACATACACATATTTTCAAATGTTTATTTCTTTTAATTTTGATAATTATAACAGACAACTAAGGAAAATCCCAAATTCAGCATCTCATAAAATTAGAATATTACTTAAGACCAAAACAAAGAAAGGATTTTTAGAAATCTTGGCCAACTGTAAAGTATGAACATGAAAAGTATGAGCATGTACAGCACTCAATACATAGTTAGGGCTCCTTTTGCCTGAATTACTGCAGCAATGCGGCGTGGCATGGAGTCGATCAGTCTGTGGCACTGCTCAGGTGTTATGAGAGCCCAGGTTGCTCTGATAGTGGCCTTCAGCTCTTCTGCATTGTTGGGTCTGGCATATTGCATCTTCCTCTTCACAATACCCCATAGATTTTCTATGGAGTTAAGGTCAGGTGGGTTTGCTGGCCAATTAAGAACGGGGATACCATGGTCCTTAAACCAGGTACTGGTTCCTTTGGCACCGTGTGAGGTGACAAGTCCTGTTGGAAAATGAAATCTGCATCTCAATAAAGTTGGTCAGCAGCAGGAAGCATGAAGTGCTCTAAACCTGGTATACGGCTGCGTTGACCTTGGACCCCAGAAAACACAGTGGACCAACACCAGCAGATGACATGGCACCCCAAACCATCACTGACTGTGGAAACTTTACACTGGACCTCAAGCAACGTGGATTGTGTGCCTCTCCTCTCTTCCTCCAGACTCTGGGACCCTGATTTCCAAAGGAAATGCAAAATTTACTTTCATCAGAGAACATAACTTTGGACCACTTTTTTTCCTTTTTGTCTTTAGCACAGGCAAGACGCTTCTGACACTGTCTGTTGTTCAAGAGTGGCTTGACACAAGGAATGCGACAGCTGAAACCCATGTCTTGCATATGTCTGTGCGTAGTGGTTCTTGAAGCACTGTCTCCAGCTCCAGTCCACTCTTTGTGAATCCCCCTTACATTTTTGAATGGGTTTTGTTTCACAATCCTCTCCAGGGTGCGGTTATCCCTATTGCTTGTACACTTTTTTTCTACCACATATTTTCCTTCCCTTTGCCTCTCTATTAATGTGCTTTGACACAGAGCTCTGTGAACAGCCAGCCTTTTTTGCAATGACCTTTTGTGTCTTGCCCTCCTTGTGCAAGGTGTCAATTGTCATCTTTTGGACAACTGTCAAGTCAGCAGTCTTCCCCATGATTGTGTAGCCTACAGAACTCGACTGAGAGACCATTAAAGGCCTTTGCAGGTGTTTTTAGTTACTTGTGGTACCAGGTGTCTTCAATATTGAACCTTTTCACAATATTCTAATTTTCTGAGATACTGAATTTGGGATTTTCCTTAGTTGTCTGTTATAATCATCAAAATTAAAAGAAATAAACGTTTGAAATATATCAGTCTGTGTGTAATGAATGAATATAATATACAAGTTTCACTTTTTGAATGGAATTTGTGAAATAAATACATTTTTGATGATATTCTAATTATATGACCAGCACCTGTAGAGTGTTTTGATATGAATTTAAAAAAAAACTTTAGAAGACTTTTTCAGTTATAAAAAGATTGTAGATAGTTCATTTGTCAGACTTGATACGATCAAAGGAGATTAAAGGAGACAATTGTTTGTAACATTTCAGAGGCCTGGGTTGTAAATTATGTATCATTTAGATGCACATGGTGCTCTTCCTCAATAAATTAAATTTGTAACATTATCAATGATCCAATATGTTTGGTCATTTATGGTCAAAATTAAATTAAATACTCTCCCTAATTACTTGTAAATCTCTACATAAAAGGTAGCAGCACATAAACACTCTGGTGTGAATGCACAACTGCATTTGCTGCTGCAGTTTTGCAGAAAAGAGTTGGCAGAAAGTACCATCACTGTGACGGGACGGGATACAGGGTTTGAATTTAGAACTACTCTATTTTTATGTGGTAACATTTTTTTAATTAGACCGAATCCAAAAACTGCACTGGGCTATATTATAATATACAGTGAAAGTCCCACTACACCTGTTCAAAACCATTTTTTATTCATGATTAATATTGCATTGCATAATGTGAGCATATACAAACTGAAAACCACATATGAATCACATTCCGTTTATTTAATATAAATGGAAATAGTTTATAGAAAACAGTTGACAGTCAATAGACAGGACCAATAAGAGCAAATCGAATTTTTCTAAATAGAATATCAGGTATAAATTAGCAGAGTCCGATATTCAACGTGGGGTTGTGATAAAGGATAAGTTCACTTTTAAAATGAAAATGAGGCAATGATTTACTCACCCTCATCCTAGGTGTATGTGACTTTCTTCTTTCAGACAAATACAATCTGAGTTATATTAATAAACACCCTGACACTTCCAAGCTTTATAATGGCAGTGAATTGCAACCAACAGTTATAAGCTCAAAAAAGTGAATCTATCCATCATAAAAGTGATCCACACGAGCCGGGGGTTAATAAAGGCCTTCTGAAGCAAACCGATGATTTTGTGTATGATAAATATTCATATACTTTATAACACGTTATAAAGTAAAATTCTAGCTTCCGGCCAAACGGCCATCCACAGTCTACTTACATATAAAGCACAACTTATGCAACTTGTGATGTCGGAAGTAGCGTAGTGCGTTATGGCGTAGCGTAAATATCAGCAGTACGTTGCATTACTTGCATAAGTTTTGCTTGACTTAAGTTGAACCCGTATTTTCATTTGGCCGGAAACTAGAATTTTACTTTATAAAGTTTTAAATATAATTACACAAACTGATTGCCTGCTTCAGAAGGCCTTTATTTACTCCCCGGAACCATGTTTATTAATATAACTCCGATTGTATTTGTCCGAAAGAAGAAAGGCACATACACCTAGGATGGCTTGAGGGTGAGTAAATCATGGCCTCATTTTCATTTTAAAGTGAGCTACTCCTTTAATGCTAAAGTGTGCGTCATTTAACAGTTTTTAAATGGCATGATTTTGTGTTTCTGTCGATTTGCAGTTTCTTTTTAATGATAGTCTTCCACATTTGTCAATCATCCCCACTTGCTATTTGGGGAATTAACCCAGCGCTATGATTGGTCGAACTCTTCTTTCGCTGTTGCATTTACATTTATGCATTTAGCAGACGCTTTTATCCAAAGCGATTTACAACTGAGGAGTACAGGAAGCGATCCATCATGAGGAGGCAGCAAAACACAGAAAGTGCCTGAAGTACTAAGTTTTGGACATCGCGCAGAGCATCACACACTAGGGCAGGAAAGAAGTAGAGGAAAATAGAAGGAAAAGAAAAGGTTTTTTATTTATTTTTATTTTTTTAAGATAAGGTTAAGTGCTCGCGGAAGAGATGAGTTTTCAGCTGTCGTTTGAATGCTGTCAGTGATCCAACTCATCAACAAAAGGTGCCTAATTGGCCAGGAGGGCGGTTAATGACTATAATATGGGTTGTAATGGGAGATGTAACTGTAATCGCATGGTATTCAAATGAGTTGTTGTCGCATAGAGAGGTGTGTGTTGAGTATTTCCAATTGTTAGAAATGAGAAGACCTGTGCCTCCACCCCTCCCAGTGTGGCGTGGGGTGTGAGAGAAAAAAAAGTTGTTAGAGAGAGCAGCAGGGGTTGCTGAGTCTTCTGGACGGATCCAAGTCTCAGTTAAGGCCAAGATATTAAGAGCGGATTGAGTGGCAAAGGCTGGAATGAAGTCAGCTTTGTTGACAGCTGACTGACAATTCCATAAACCCACTGAAAAAGTGGAAGGAGCGTTAACAGAGGAGGGAGTAGGATGCAGATTAGCAGTGTTGCGCTGCCTTCGGCATGTAGTAGAGGAACGTGGTCGAGAGACAACAGGAATATACTGAAAGCACATGGTAAGAGAGAGGAAAGAGAAAGGAAAAACTTAAGTGCCTTAACGGTGGCCTCTTTGGGGGAGTCGCAGGGAGAGTCAATGTCTTTACCCAACTCGATCTTCACACGAGGAGGCTGAACGCTCCCGCTGGCGCGGGAATGAGCGTATTAAATAGATGCTAATCACTACAGTCAGAACAGGTGAGGACGCTTTTGTAATTCGCCCAAACAATCAAGGGAACAACCTGTCAATGGCTCAGCTCAAAAGCGAAACTATGACTCACTAGCAGTGCGAATATCCAGCAATAGCAATAACAATTGAGTGCGGGCGGGCAGCAAAAACAGCCCTTGTTATAATTCAAATACAATTATCTTAAGCAGTAAAACTATAAATAGAAAAATAACTACAAAATCGAAATGTATCCTTGTTAGCGTGTAATACGCTGAGCAAATCCAGCAAACTAAGTAATCAGAAAAAACACTTACATACGGCTTCAATGTGCTCCTTCACTGTCGGCACGCTTCTCCTGTTGCTTGATTTGACATACAGTAAATATGATTATTGTCCTAGTTTTGGTTAGATTATGACCAGTGTATATTATAAAATACTGCCTCAACATGAATAGCACAAAGGTGTGTCTTATTATTGGACTTACTATTGAATATATCTAAACTACGACATATGCTATCAATGACAAATGCAGAACAGTTAGTTAATGCGTTCATGACCTCAAGGCTAGATTATTGTAATGCTCTACTGGGTGGTTGCCCTGCTCGCTTGATAAACAAACTCCAACTGAACACTTCTTTCAACACTGCATTGGATCCCTATTAAACTTTGAATACATTTTAAAGTCTTGATAATTACTTACAAAGTACTAAATGGTATAGCTCCCCAGTACTTGAGTGAGCTCTTACAAAGCACTAAATGGTTTAGCTCCCCAGTATTTGAGCGAGCTCTTAACATATTAAAGTCCTTCATGTCTATTGCAATCTCTAAATCCTGGCCAGTTGATAATACCTACAATATCAAAATCTTCCACAGGTAGTAGATCCTTTTCCTATTTATGCATGTAAACTTTGGAACAGTCTTCCTAGCGTTGTTCGTGAAGCAGACACAATCTGTCAGTTTACATCTAGACTAAAAATGTTTATACATTTTAAAGTACCAAATGGCTATCGAGTGGCAATTAATTGTACTTGGAACAAGTACTTAAAGTGAAACCTTATGGGGGTATGTAAAAATAGCCTTATGAAGGTAATCCTAGTAAACAGAGAGTGGAATGTTTATGTAAACTGAATCATGAAAAGATAGCCAAAGAGGAAGGCTGATTTCATTTAAATTAGGAGTAAGAGAACAAACAAGGAGAGCATGTCTGCCCTTTAAGAAACATTGACTAGCTAATGCATTTCTTCAACCTTCTTAATCCAAACTGGGCAAAATATAAGAAATAGTGAAATTCAAACCTCAGTGTGTTCAGTTGACAATGTGAACTCTTCAGTCCAACAGAGAGCAACTTCACTCCTGAATCACGTAGGTCATTGTAGCTCAGGTCCAGCTCTCTGAGATGGGAGTTTGATGATTGAAGAGCTGAAGACACATTTTCACAGCTCCGATCAGACAGAGAACATCCAACAAGTCTGTAACAGAGAACGATAGATAGATGGTTAAAGTAATGTTTTCATAAAAACATAAATTACAGTTATATAACACATTACAACATAACACATAACAATAAAATGAAATAAAACAACATACACCATATAAAACCAAAACAGCACATCATCAGAATATGTTAAGTAAAAGCCAACTTGTATAGATGGATTTTAAAACCTGACTCAATGTACCAATGTCAAACTCAGAGGAACATCATTCCATAGTCTAATCATTCGTTTTATGTGCCACAGAACGGAAGAGAGGCTCTCTGGAGCGCATTTAAACATAACATCCTTTTGATTTTCCAGGCAACAATGTCCTGAGTCCTTCAAATCTGAATCAGTCTACAGGCGTTCATAGACAACCTAGTAAGTCGGGGAGGGTCTTATAAGTTGTGTTACAAGCTGTTCACACATTAGCAATAAAAAAAGTGATTAATAAAAAAAAATGGTGCATCTCGTAACCTCCTTGCATATGGACTTTCTAAAAAAAATGTGTCTTAATTTAAATCAATAACTTGTTTTATGTGAATAAGTGGGCAGGATGATTTTCACATAATTTTGTAACAAAAATTCTAGTCTACAAGATCCAGTACTCAAAAGTCGTGTGAACAAATGTTTAGTATGCGTTTTATGGCCTTATTCCAGTGGCATATTAATCATGGTCCTATTTATCATGGGAATATGGATTACAAAATAAATACATATTAATGAACTATGTAATTTATAATATAAATATTGTAAATATGTAGAAAAAAACAACCTCTAAAATTGATTTACCATATTGTTCTGAATAAGAATTTTCTCTTAGAAATTAGTCTTATTCAGGGTCTAGACTTTTATGTCAATAATACACCAAATAAGCATAAAACGAGTGTGTCAAGATGGGTGGTGCTGAATTGACGAGCTTGTAATTATGTGTTGGCATTTTTCAATTTACCTCATGTAGTTTACATGGTTATGACTGTTTTGAATTCTGAGTCAAATCTGAGTCAAACCGTATTTGGTTAAATGTGTAAAAAAAAGTGTGAAAGTCAAACCTCAGTATGTTCAGTTGACAGAGTGAACTCTTCAGTCCAGCAGAGAGGAGCTTCATTCCTGAATCCTGCAGGTCATTGAAACTCAGGTTGAGATCTCTAAGATGGGAGTTTGATGATTGCAGAACTGAAGACAAACTTTCACAATGTTGATCAGAGAGAAGACATCCAGCAAGTCTATTAAAAATGGAAATATTTTCAATTAATAAATCTCAAAGAGCTAAAAACAATGTGAATGGCTAAAAATAATAATAATCTGTCGAGTAGCCGAACAAACAACAGAGGCAGGGGTTTTCAAAGTGTGGGGTGTGCCTACCCAGGTGGAAGCGAGAACAAATTTCAATTTATAATGCTTATGCACCAAAAGTGGAATGAAACAGCGCTACTCATTTGAACCACGGACCATTTATCCGCTCGGCTCAAAGTCCAAACGGTAGTGAAACGTGAGCTTACTAGAGCAGATGCATTTATACGCTGTGCTTGAATTCAGTGAAGAACACGGATGTCTCAATGATTTAAACTAGTTTAAAGCCAGATGAAACAGCGCTGACAAACAGGGGAAATACTGCCCAATGATACAGTCAGAAGGCTTTATTGTAGTAACACTAACTGCACCATGGTATTGTGGCAGAAATGTGGAATATTATTAATGTAGTCATGGATTAAGGGAGTATGGAATATAATTACAGTATTGTTGTGATTTAAATTACAGCATTTGTGTATTTATACTACATTTATTTAGGCTACTGTTTTTTATTCAAATATCATAGAAACCAGTTACATTTTAACATGGTTTTGAGGTACTATAGGCAGGGTTTTAACTGTGGTTATCATGATGTAAATGTATGATACTATGGAAGACCAATGGTTAATTTTAATAAAACTTAAACAGTCAGGATATTTAAATGTTAACATAAAATGAGGTTGTTACATTTTTTTTTACATATGTTACTGTTTTTGTTAATAAATATAAATTTACATCTGCTTCCTAACTCAAGCTACTACTACTGTCAACGCACGGTTTTAACTGTGGTTATCATGATGTAAATGTATGATACTATGGAAGACCAATGGTTAATTTGAATAAAACTCAAACAGTCAGGATATTTAAAACATATGTAAAAAAAAAAAAAAAAAAAGGAACAACCTAATTTTATATGTTACCGTTTTTGTAAATAAACATAAATTTACATCTGCTTCCTTACTCAAGCTACTACTACTGTCAACGCACTGTCAAATGTGCATTTCTAAGAGACAAAGCATGTAATTTCTAAGAGACAAAACATGTAATATTATTAATTTTGCAGCAGGCAACACAAACCTGTTTAATGATTTTGAAACACCTGTTAGAACGTGCAGAAACTAATACATTAATTTATTCTATTATTTAGTTTGGGAAAAATGACTAGAAATGTGTAAAGAATTAAAAAACGTGAAGTGTTTGACGACAGAGTAGTTTAAAATTGGTTTCTACAAATTTTACTTATTAGCAAAAATCTGCCTTTAAACGTGAAAGAAATAAAGTTTTGAGATTTATGATAATTATTTTGGGCCATGTCACCCATCCCTACTTGCACACTAATAGTCGGCTTTGTGCACACACACCTGAATTGTGCACAAAAAGCCACCTTTGATAACATTTGCATGCAAATATGTTGACATTATATAGTGATATGCTATCTAAATTTATTTAAGTAGCATATCACTATATATGCTACTTATCTGTGATAACCCTGGTGGTTCGGTGCGTATAGGGAAGAGAGAGAATACGAGAATACGAAGAGTGAGCGTTAACGATAATTATTGCGATATAATTTTCCTTTATAAAATAAAAGTTTGATAAATGTTCAATGTAATGTTTACGTACCAAAAGTGGAACGAAACAGCACTACTCATTTGATCCACGCCACACGGACCATTTATCAGCTCTGCTGAAATGGCAGCACAGCGTGAACTTACGATTGCACATGCTTTTACTCACCCATCTGCCTCGATCTCGCAACCACTAAACAGCGCTGTGAGATCCAGTGAGAAGAACTTAAATTCAGCGAAGAACACAAATGTCTCAGTTATTTAAACAGTTTAAAGCCAGATGAAACAATGGCATTCTCAACAGCACTGACAAAAATGAGAAACATTGTGCCATGAACAATTCAGTTAGACTTTTCAATCTACAAAGTCATTTACTATGAATTTACTGTAGTAACGTGGTATGTTGCAGAAATGTGGGATATTCATTAAAAAAATTATTATATTTTTAATGTAGACATATTAAATGTAGTAAATGAGTAATAGAATATAATTACACAATACCATATAGTTACATTTTACCATGGCAGTGAGGTGCAATATGTGTGGTTTTACCTATAGTAATCATGATCTAAATGTATGATATAATGGATGACCAATGCTTAATTTTAATAAAAAGTAGTCCTAACTCAAACAGTAAGAATATTTAAAGTTTACCCTATAAAAATAAGGTTGCTAAAAGTTTTACAGAGTTACACTTTATTTTAAGGTGTCAGTGTTACCATGTCAGTGTTGTGGTATAATAATACATTTAAGTACTGAGTAATAATAATTAACTACATGTACTTACTATAGGGTTAGGGTTAGGATGAGGGTTTGGTTTAGGGTTAATTGCATGCAATTATGCATCATTTATAGTTATTACTACAGTAACTACATGTAACATGTAAATAAAGTGTTCCCAGATGTTTATTAATAACATAAAAATACATCTGCATTCCATCTGCCCGTCAACTCAAACTACTGTCAAATGTCATCATTATTAACTATAGCCAAACCTCTGCTAATTCTCAATAAGAACATTTGTAGACATATGAAAGAAACAAAGTTAAATTGGTATGCAATAAGTGAAGATGGTAATGCTGTTTTGGAACGTTTTTTGTAGCTTTAATACTAGGGATTTTAATGTTCAGATATCATTTCTCAATATGTTTACATGTTGTTTATTCAATATTCTTCCCAATATGGCTCAACTTTGTGACTAACAGCATGTCTTTGGCTTTTATTGCACCACTATATCATATTTTGCCTGTTCAGACTTTATATTTCTTTGAGGAAAATGTGTAGTAAATGTGAAGTAATGCATCGTTTGAGGTATAAAAGTTAAATTCTGAATGTGAGGTGGTTGAAAACACATTTTCCACACAGATGTGATTCTACTGTCTACTGTACAGTGTGCTTTCAACTGCTTATATCCTTTCTGCTTCAATGTTTAAGTCTCAACAACAGACAAATCTGTTTCTTCTGTGATGATTTGAATGAATACTCACAGAGCTTTTCTGCAGTTGATCACAGCTGGTATCAGTCTCCATCTACCCTCGTCTGGTGTGTTATATTTCATGGGATCAAACTCTTCCAGCACCTCCTCTGACATGTGAATCATGTAGGCTAGAGCTGAGCAAAACGAAGGAGAGAGATACACCTCTTTGTCTGATTTCACAATCTCCTGAATCTCTCTGCACAGAGTCTGATCATTCAATTCCAGCAAACAGAGGAACAAATTAATGGATTTGTCAGCTGGAAAACAGGCATATCCTCTGATTGTGTCTTTAATGTACCGTGCAAAGGCATTTATGGTCTTGGAGATGTTCTCTGTGTTTGTCAGAAGATCCTGTAAGAGCCTCTGATTGGACTCCAATGAGATGCCCAGAAGGAACCGCAGGAACAGATCCAGGTGTCCATTTTTACTCCGAAGGGTTTTATCAACTGCTAATTTCAGAAGTTCAAACAGTGAGATTTTCTTAGTTCTGTTTTTCATAGATTTGAACCTCTTATATTTATCCTCCAGAAAAAACTTCAATGGTTCCATGTTTTTTATTAGATGGGAGAAAAACACATAGAAAGCAGCTAGAAACTCCTGAAAGCTTAGATGTATGAAGCTGTAGACTTTCTTCTGATGAATCACAGATTCCTCGTTAAAGATCCCAGAATACATAGAGGCGTCAGTGACGTCTATGCCGTACTCTCTCAGGTCCTCCTCATAGAATATGATATTGCCCTTCATCAGCTGTTTAAAAGCCAGTTCACCAAGTTTCACAATCATTTCTCTGTTGGACTGCAGCAGTTTTTCTGGATCTCTCTCTTCATATTTCTGATTCCTCATGTTGATCTGAATCAGCAGGAACTGAATGTACATTTCAGTCAGAGTTTGAGTGATTTCTGCACTGTCATCTTGTTTCAGGATGTTTTGAAACACAGTGGATGAGATCCAGCAGAAGACGGGTACTTGGCACATGCTGTGAAGGCTTCTTGCTCTTCTAATTTGTGAAATGATTTTGCTGGCTTGATGCTCGTCACTGATTCTCTTCCTGAAATAATCCTCCTTCTGAGGCTCATCGAATCCCTGAATTTCTGTCACACGGTTGATGTATTTGGAGGGGATCTGATTGGCTGCTGCTGGTCTGGAGGTGATCCAGATCAAAGCAGAGGGAAGAAGCTCTCCTTTCATGAGGTTAGACATTAACACACCCACTGATGAAGTCTCAGTCACATCAGAAACTTTCTGAGGATCTGAAAACATCAGTGTCATTCTGCTTTCATCCAGACCATCAAAGATGAACACAACTTTACATTCCTCATAAATCTTTGAGTCTAGATCTTTCAGTTCAGGATGAAAGGCCATCAGAAGTCTGTGAAGACTGTACTGATGATCTCTAATCAAGTTCAGCTCTCGAAATGGAAGAACAAACATAAAATCTACATCCTCATTGGCTTTTCCCTCAGCCCAGTCTAGAACAAACTTCTGCACAGAGACGGTTTTTCCAATTCCAGCAATGCCTTTAGTAAGAACAGTCTTGATTTTTTCTTTCTCCTCACACCCTGGTTCAAGTGAAGGTTTGAAGATGTCATTGCAGCAGATTGCATTTTCTTGTGAATGTTGTGTTCTGGCTGTTCTCTCCATGTATAAAACCTCATGTTCTTCATTCACTCCTTCACTCTCATCCTCTATGATGTAAGGCTGTGTATAGATACTTTCCAGGAAGGTTTGATTCACTTGTAGTTTGAGGCTCTTAACTAAGCTCTCATACTTAATTTTCATGCTGGTTTTGTATTGGGCTTTGACTTTCTGTAGTTCATCTACTGGTTGGTGAGAATCATGCAGCAGGTCTCCAATCTGATCATCTCTATCCACACAGCAGAAACAAGAACAATACAAAAATGAATGAGAACACATTCTTTGTGATCATCCCCTTATGCCTGTCTCTCAGAATTAAAAATAAATAAATAAAAAAATAAAGTGCTTCTCATCCAAGTGGATAAAGAAAACAGTGCAGCATTTAAAGATAATTTCTGATGATTGACACCACAGAGTTTATTAGTTTTTTGATACAAATGTGAATGGTATCAACATTGTGTATTTACCAGAAAAGTAAATCTGATAATTTGATGGCAATTTACAGGGTTTATTGTGTGAAAGTGGCTAAACTGCTCTGAACTGCATAAAACAATATCCACAGACATAATATTAATGTCATTTTGACTATTAGACATATGATTGTCCTGCGCCATGAAGAATGCAGGTCATCTGAAACATATTTTTCATGTTTAGTTAGCTGATTTTTTTCATTGAATTTTTATTATTGTTTGTTACCTGTTGCAGTTTAGGCTGTTTTAATGCACCGGCTCTGATGGACTTAGAGGTGATGAATAATGAATCTGGTTAATATATAGGTGAAAGTGGTAGTGTGGAGTAGACTCTTTAATGAGAAGGCCCAAAATGTAGTGAAACTGTAAAATGTGCCTCTAATTATGGCATAATTTGTTAAAGGAGAAACTGATATTATAAGTAAAATGTTGTAATTTAGTTGATCTCTATGGGTTCATTCTGTGTTGCAGAATGTTTTACCCCCATTTTACTGCAGCAGCTCAATCACCACCTACATGTTGGTACTCACACAGGATCAGAGGCCACTGCTCCATCACCGAAGTTAAGGGGAGCTCTCATGGATTCATCACTCTTTACATACACACAGCTGGGCCCTGGAGATCCTGATCTCTGGTTCTGGTAGTCAACAACATCACCCTCCTCTCTGATGTCATGGAAACTAATTTTAGAAGTGCTGTCCATCTCTCTCCATAAAGATTTCAGCCATGCAAAAAAAAGAAGAGTTTATTTACTTAAAGTAACCATTATTACAAAGATAGCATGACTTTAAAATCTTAATTTTTTTTTCCCCTTGAAGAATTACAAACAGGGTAGAGTTTGTTTCTAAGGCAACTCATTTGTTAATCACGTTCCGGTGTTCATTATTTAGTTCCTCATTTACTCTATGTATAAATATCCCATTATGTTTATTCTGTTCGCATTAAGTTAAATACGTTGAAGGAGTTGTTGTGAACATTGAGTTTATTAGTAAAGCCATGAAATGTTTACGTATCTTCATTATGTGAGTTTCTACTACAAAGCCTGTTTGTGACAAGTGACTTGCTCTGGGTATAATATATATATATATATATATATATATATATATATATATATATATATATATATATATATATATATATATATATATATATATGTATATATAACAGGCCATTGGTTTGAATTTGACCAGTGGCTCTCCCCTTTTCCCAAATCATATACAACTATATCACAAACTACTCTACACAGCCCTATAGTGTACAAATAAAGAAATAATATGCCATAGACAAACACACTCGTTTTTGCAGAATGTAATGGCCATCTCTGCTCTTCCACCAAATCCTTTGCACACGTATCTTTTTATTCTTTCTTTTTCTTACCAAAGCTGTGACGGCAATAATGGAAGCTCAAATATCTTCCTTTGACTCCATGTTTAGCACTAAAGCTCATGAAATTTCTGCTGGCTCACCAGGCAGTACAGTTGTATCGTATACCAATGTAACATGTCTCTGTTTAGTTTATCTTTAAGGGTGCATCTCAATCAGCCCACTAGCTCAGTAGTCAGGGCACAGATCAGGGAGTCATCCCATTGACTTATGTCCTGATCAGTGCCCTGACTACTGAACTAGGAAGCTGATTGAGACGCACCCTAAGTTGTGTTTTCATCCTGTCACGTGTTCCTATGTCTTAGTTTCCCACCACTTGTTTGTCACCATAGTTACCCTCGTTAGTTATGTTAGTTTCAGCTGTGTTCAGTTAATCATCTCGGTTCAGTTTGCTATTTAAGTTCTTCCCTGTTCCTCACTCTTTGTCTGGTAACTGTTATGGTAGAGTGTGTTTTCCTTGTTGTTTTGTGTTATTCCAGAGAGTTTACATTAGAATGTATGTTATATTTGGATCTCCTGAGTCTACTGCCGGTTCCTGTGCAACACGCTATGACAACCAACTGCTTTGAATTGATTGTGTTAAAATGACTCATTATGTGTGGTCTCACAACCTCCTCAGTCTCAACTTGCACAGTGTACGCCAGCTGTATGCAACTAAGTTTCCGTAGTCAATATATCATTGACGCTGAACACTTGACTCACTGAACAAATAGTACCATAGCTCAGGTGTTTCCCAACCCTGTTCCTGGAGCCACACCAATAGTACACGTTTGATGTCTCACTTATCTGATCACATTAGTTATCACATTGAACTAATGAACAAGTACATCGTACCTATCAAATTTTTTTATGTGAGTACTTAAAAGACACCTAATATAAAGTGACAGATTTTTCTTCACTTGATACGATAGTCTTTTAAAAATGATTAAAAAGTTACTATCATGAAAATAATTTAAAGTATAAAACATCTTCAACTTAACTAAATAAATAAATAAAAATAAAAAAATCTAACAATAATAACCTTTATAAAATTTGTTTACATTTTAGATTGTTTTCTTAGTCTGTTCATTTGTGCAGATGGTTGCACTACCTGACATTTTGGGGGGTTTAAGATACCAAACAATTTGTTTTAATAATTTCAAACTAGATGGGTTTTATAGAATAAAGGTGATACACATCACAAATTTATCACATTATTTAAAAAGTAAATAAAGCACTTGATATGCACAAAAATATGCACGTCATGTCACTGACCCAAAATTAAGCAAATCAAAAATTAAATATAAATAGTACAAATAAATGAGTATTAATATATATGAACATAAATGATTCATTTACATTTATGCATTTAGCAGACGCTTTTATCCAAAGCGACTTACAACTTGGGGGTACATGAAGCGATTGGTCATGAAGAGTCGAGAAGCGCAATAAGAGCCTGAAATCCTGAGACCGTGTACATTGCTCAGTGTAGCACAGGCTAGAGTAGGGAGGCAAGAAGGAAGAGAAAGAGGAAAGGAAAGTTTAAAAAAAAAAAAAAAAAAAAAATTATGAGGTTAAGTGCTCACGGAAGAGCTGAGTTTTAAGTTGACTTTTGAATGACCAATGATATCAATGATTCTGCGTTTCGGATGGTGTTGGGAAGATCGTTCCACCAGCTGGGAATGTTGAATGAAAATGTTCTGGAAAGGGATTTTTTCCCCCCTCTGTGATGGTACCACAAGCCGTCGTTCCTTTGCTGAGCGAAGGCTTCTGGTGGGGGTGTGGATTTGTAGAATGGAGTCAAAGTAAGCAGGAGCTGAGCGCGTGGTGGCTCTGTATGCAAGCGTCAGCGCCATAAACTTGATGCGAGCAGCGAGTGGTAGCCAGTGCAGGGAGATGAAGAGAGGTGTGACGTGGATCCTTTTGGGCTCGTTGAAGACAAGACGTGCTGATACATTCTGGATCATTTGAAGTGTTTGGATCGCACAAGAGGGGAGTCCAACCAGAAGCGCATTACAGTAGTCAAGTCTAGAAATAACCAGGGCCTGGACAAGAAGCTGTGTTGCGTGCTCTGTTAGGAACGGTCTAATCTTCCTGATGTTGTGGAGCGCAAACCAGCATGAGCGAGCTGTCTTAGAAATGTGTTCTCTGAAGGACAGCTGGTCATCAAATGTTACTCCAAGATTTCTGACTGACTTTGATGGGGAAATCAAGGATGTACCTAACTGGATGGTGAAGTCATGTTGTATGGTGGGACTGGCGGGGAAGATGAGAAACTCAGTCTTTGCCAGGTTGAGCTGCAGGTGATGTTTTCTCATCCATGCAAAGATGTCAGCCAGACAGCTGGAGATTCGTGCAGCTACTGTGGGGTCGTCTGGGTGAAATGAAAGGTAGAGCTGAGTGTCATCAGCATAGCAGTGGTATGAGAAGCCATGTGCCTGAATGATCCCTGTGATGCCCAGTGATGAGAGGGTGGACAGAAGAATCTGATGATTGACTGTGTCAAAGGCCACAGATAGATCGAGCAGGACGAGGACTGATGATTTGGAGTTAGCTTTAGCTATCCGCAGGGCTTCAGTGACCGACAGTATTGCAGTCTCTGTGGAGTGGCCCCTTTTGAAACCTGATTGGTTGATGTCCAGCTGATTATTCTGTGATAGGAAGGATGAAACCTGGTTTAAAACAACTCGTTCAATAGTTTTTGCTATGAATGGTAGGAGAGAAACAGGTCTGTAGTTATCTATGAGTGAAGTGTTTAATGTGGGTTTCTTAAGCAGTGGAGTTAGCCGAGCCTGCTTGAATGTGGTAGGGAAGATGCCGGTGCTGAGAGATGTGTTGATGATGTGTGTGAGTGCTGGTAGGATTGTAGGAGAGATGGCTTGAAGGAGGTGTGAGGGAATGGGATCAAGAGGACAGGTTGTAGGATGGCTAGAGAGGAGAAGTTTAGATACTTCAGTCTCAGTGAGTGTAGAAAATGAGAAGAGAGGATGTTTGGTTGTGGCTGTGGCTGTGGCTGAACTAAAGTCCACAGTGCGCGTGGGTGAGAACTGACTGCTGATGGTTGTTGTTTTGTTTGTGAAGAATTGTGCCAAATCGTCTGGAGATAGGGAGGTGGTGGGGGAGGGCAGAGGAGAGAGTTAAATGTTCTGAACAGTGTGCGTGAGTTTGAGGTGTTGTTGATCTTGTTTTGGAAATAAGAAGACTGTATGTACTTCATCTGAGAAGGATGAGAGCAGGGACTGATACTTACCTAGATCGGATGGGTGGTTAGATTTACGCCATGTTCTCTCTGCTGCCCTGAGTATCGTCCGGTGTTCACAAATAACATCAGATAACCTAGGGTTAGAGGGAGTGGGTCGTGCTGGCCTAAAAGAAAGAGGGCAAATACTGTCTAGACAAGAAGTTAAAATGGAGCATAAAGTGTCAGTAGCAGTGTTGACATCCATAGAGGATAATTGTGAGGATGAGGGAAGGGAGGATGAGACAGCAGAGGAGAGATGAGAAGGAGAAAGTGAGCGCAGATTTTGCCTGAAGGTAACAGGTGGAGGAACTGGTGGTGCATGAGTAGTGATTTGAAGGTTCAATTTGATGAAGAAATGATCTGAGATGTGTAGAGGTTTTACCAGAATGTTGTCTGTAGAGCAGTTGCGTGTGTAAATGAGGTCCAGATGGTTACCAGATTTGTGGGTATGTAAAGTGATGAGGCGATTGAGATCGAATGATGCAAGGAGGGAGTGGAAATCTGAAGCATAAGATTTGTCCAGATGAATGTTGAAGTCGCCAAGGACTATGAATGGGCTGCCATCCTCTGGAAATGAGGACAGCAGAACATCTAGCTCATTAACAAAGGTGGTCAATGGACCAGGGGGGCTGTAAATGACTACAATATGGAGTTTACCGGGAGTCGTAAGCGTAATAGCATGGTATTCAAATGTGTTATTGCAAAGAGATGTGTGAGTTGAGTATTTCCAGTTGTTATAAATGAGAAGACCAGTGCCACCACCCCTCCCAGTCTGGCGTGGGGTGTGGGAGAAAGAGAAGTTATTAGAAAAAGCAGCGGGTGTTGCTGAGTCTTCTTGGCAGACCAAGGTCTCAGTCAAGGCCAAGATTTTGAGAGCGGATTGAGTGGCAAAGGCTGGAATGAAGTCAGCTTTATTGACCGCTGACTGACAATTCCATAGGCCCACAGAAAAAGAGGGAGGAGCATTAGCGGAGGAAGGAACAGGACATAGATTAGCAATGTTACGGTGTCGTGTAGGTCTGCGTGTAATAGTGGGGCGTGGTTGAGAGATAACGGGAATGGATTGTACACACATGGTTAGAGAGAAAAGGAAGGTGAAAGAGGACAAGATATGGAGATGGCTCGGAGCCTTACCGGAGTCCTTGCCTCGGAGACGCGGGCTGAACGCTTCCGCGCCAGCTATGGAATGCTCGTTGAATAGATACTATTCAGTAGCCGCGTTTCCATTACCCTTCAAATTGCGCAAATTGAAATTGCGAATTGAAAATATGCCCAATGGAAACGCGTCAATTTTGCAAAAACTCCCATATATCGCAAAATGGTTTTTACGCTCGCATAAGGTGGTTTTTCAGGCAATTCGAAAAAGGAAATTTTCGCAAAACTGCAATGGAAACAGTTTTCGCATTTACAGGTCACCTGGTAGGCTACGGTCATGCATTGTCCGCACATAGGGCCTACATATTTTTTTCCACTCAAGTATGTCTAATAACGAGATCTTATGTCGTTAAAACGACATATATTTTCTCCTAATAAGGAAAGTGGCGTAACTTTATAATGACGGACCCCAGTGCATCCACAAATATCATAACTATCTATAGGCCTACTGTAATTAAGACATATATTCAACAAATGTATTAAAACAGAAAGATGCTATAGTTTCAGCCTTGCTCAAAGACTGAGGAAACAGGCCAGCACGTCAATCCATTCTCGACGATCTTGGTTTGCTTCTTATTTATTAAATATACAGCCAAATAGTTGATTAAACATTGATCAAAATTAAAATACAATTTATACAAAACGAAATTAATTTTAAATTAAGACTTCCTAGAAAACACAATTCAATGAAATGCTCAAAACATGTCCCCGGACATATGCGCATCTGATTATGTGCCTTACTCATGCTGCTCACTTTTCATAATCAACATATGAAATTAAAAGATTATAATATTTAGACATAGGCTACGTTTTCTTTAACCTTCTGTCCGACGAAGTCGTCGTCACCTTCTGATGGATTTTTTCCTTATTCCAGCGCAAACAACTCACAATACTCCGTAATTTTTAGCCATACAGATAGGCTAAGTGCAAGACATAATTATAAACAGTAAACTGTCTACTTTTAGCCTATTGGTGTACACTCAATAACAGCAAAGGCCGTGGACTCTGCACGGATTATTATGCACTCCACTCCAAACGCTGTCTTCATTTAAAAAATATATTTTGTTTATTAAACGAAACGTTTTTCCATTTCAAAAGCATTTCTAAATTCAGTTTATATTTACAACAAACGAAATTCCAAGCCAAAATAACGAAGAGGTAAAAAAAAAAACTTTGAGTTACCACCATGCAAATTCAAACTTTTCGCTCGTCTCTGTGGCAATGCGTCACAATAACCTGGCGTATGTAAAAGTCTCATTCTTTATAGATGATGGTATGTTTGGACAGAAGAAGAGTTCTTTATTAAACTTATAAAAAACAATAGAATAAAAAATGCCACAATTTATCATAACACCTCATGTGTGCCGCTCAAGTATAAGGTGCTTTCCTTGCCATCAATGCTTGAATAACACACACACGTCTCATAAAATTAACGGCGTGCGTTGGCTGGGATATACATAAACCTAACAACATACGTAGCATGATTTTTGGAATGATTTATCACGAGAGGGAAAAAAATGGTTTTAGTCGCATAACATCAGTTAATGGAAATGCCGTCATTTCGCAATATTTTTTTATCGACTTTTAGAAAATATCGCAAAAGTTTTGCGCAAATCTGTAATGGAAATGCGGCTACTGCTAGAGTGAGTTCAGGTGGGAGCTCGGCAGGCTCTGAAAATTATACTTAAACGCCCGTGGCTTCAAATCAATACCAATCTCTGCCTGAATAGGGCAACTTACTTAAGTGCAAAAGGCTCGTTCAGTAATAACAAACTCGTATATTATTCAAATGCAATTTACTATGACAGGATCAATTAGGCTACACACAGACAGAATCAAATGCAATACCAGTAGGAGAAACAACACTGTTCTAGCAAGTACCACTTTAAGCCGTGTAACACAACTGCAGAATAAGTTCAAAACACTTACATGCTTGAATTTATCCTTCATTCCATCCAACTGTGTGACAGAAGAACTGACCTTAACATGGATCTAGCACCCATTTCAGGGCCGTTTCTCAATACCTAGTACGCAAACTTCTGACTTGCATCCTTGGTAGTTCAGACTTGCAAGTTCGACTCGGGAGAACGAACTCCAGAGGACGGGAGGAATCGCCATCAGTCGTCAATTGTGAAACGTCATCAGTTGCTGCCAATTACTGTTCCAATTCAAAGTTCACATATAGCCAAGTACAGTTCAAATCCCCGGATGTGTCCTTGATCCGCCCCTTTTATCGAGGATGCATCGAGAGGAGACTTGTGGACTTCAGACAGACCGGTATCCCAGAATGCATCTCGCACCAACAAGTAAATGTCAATAGCGGATGAGAAACCCCTCGTAATTTAAAAATACTACTGTTAATGTTCCACAAAATGTAGTTTTAAGACTTTTTCAGGTGAGAATGAACTCAAATCTGTGGTTTAATTATAAAGAGCGCCTTTTTGAAAATTTGATCTGGCGTTTTCGGAGTTGTGAGATCCAGTCGATCAGCGGCGCTCAGCGGGCGCTCTCCCCGCCGAGAGCAGCCTTAACACGGCTAGTCCTTCTGATGTCTGTCGCTGGCTCAGATGTCTTCAGATATAATTCGTCTTCTAATGGGCGATCTTTGGTCTCATGAATCTATAATTTGTTCCCTGGCAAATCGTTTTGACTGAGGGCAAAGTGAAGTTTCATAACTTTATATTTTTAGGCTATTAAACACATAAACTGACATTTAACAAAAATAGACTGGTTTGTGTTCTATGTCATAATTAATTTTATTACAGTGATAATCACACTTGTCTGAACCACATATTAATGTTTTTTTGTTTTTTGTTTTTAACGAAAAGAGGCAGGGTTTTTAATATTTCATTTTGTTATAAATATACATGCAATAACATTGCCTGCACTACATTTGTGTGGCTATAATATGTTTAATATTTTTTTAATGAAAATGAAAAGAGGCTGAGTGGTGTTATCATGCATTTCGTTTTATTGTAGCCTAAAATATACATACACTGAATAACACTATCAAGAACGCTGCTGTTCCATTAGCAGAGTACCGGACTATTGTCCTCCCGTCCTCGGGAGTTCGTTCTCCGGAGTTGAACTTGGCGAGCCTGAATTAACTAGCCTACCACGGACGCAAGTCAGAAGTTCGCGAAGGCCTACTTGGTATAGATGTAACGATTATGGTCGCAGACATTGAAAGAATCTTCCAAATGATTCATTAGATTAACATCCCTTTCACAAAGCCCTGATTCAGCTCCAGACCCCAGGAAATCGACCACGAGGCTCCATTTGGCCTCGGGCTACCACGTCTACATCACAATTACGTGATTTCCTATGGACTTTTGACCAAAACTTCACAAAGACGACAAAAGACTCGTTGTGATCGCAAGACAAAGAAACAAACAGATCTCTGTCTTTTCAATGGCTGCTAAATGAACTCCAAGTGACACAGTTTAAGACTCCAAGCAAACTTCCAGAAAATGTTACATACTAGAATGTATAAGATTATGATTATTGGATTTTCACTCAAATAGCCTTCGACATTTTGTTTGTTAGCGTGTTTACAACTGATGCACGTGACTATTATGCATGTATATCATTCCCAAATTCATGCAATTATGTAACTATTGAATGAGTGGATGAAAAGACACCGTTTTTGATACCGTTGTGTTCGAAAGTGCATAATTAAACAGATGAGCTGAATTAAATCTTTATAGAATCGATCATGTCCTCATAGTAAGAAATTAGGTCTAACTTTACTCTCTGCTTAAGAGCAGGAAATTAATGGAACGAATCTTATGGGAGGGGGGAGACCCAGTCACCCCTGAACCGTAATTGGCCAGAATCCATCCAGGGGATGGGCAAGTTTTTGAGTTTAACCTCTCTCACAGACGAAGAGTGTGTTGAGTGTTGTTCGCGAGACGTTCACCGCTGGGTGTTCACGCGGTGTTCATGTTGGTGTTCACGAGTGTTCACGTTCTGTTCATTGTTCAGTCAAGAGCTGTCCGCAGCTCGGTTCCGGCAAAGCGACGATCGGACGATCGTGGCAGACCATCAAAGAAAATGGGTTAACAGATTTCATTCAGGCCATCTGTTCTTCTCTCACTTTCCTTTCTTTTACTTAAAGTTTATTTTCTTTTCGTTAAGTCGCGGGTTCTGTTAAGTTTCGCCGCAAAGTTACTCAACAAGTTTCCAACAGCGGGTTTCAACTTCGGACAACGCCCACAAGACTCTCATCCAGCCGCCAAACACGCCACGTGATTGGCTTCCCAAGACGTCGATCAAAGACACGACCAGACCTTCAGCGAATCAAAGACCCGAGAGAACCCCTCTCCAGCCAGGAGGAAAAGGGAATTCCCCTTTGTCAAAGACACACGTGAGACAAACGCAAATAATACCTCTAGATTTCAAGCTGAAGTGGTGCATTAGATCAAATGTAATAACCCCGCCTAAGAAACGATAGGAGGATAAATTACTGATCAATGGTTTCTTCAGGTCATGTGCCATAAATGCATATTGCTTGGGATTTCATAATTTCTTTCTCTTAAGACTTATTCTTTCCTCACTTTCTTCCTTTCTGCAACGTATGAATGTGCGAGTGCGTGTGTTTATGTTAGATATTAGTTTGATGTGTTAGAGTAATCAATAAAGTTTCGTTTGTAGTCAAAGATAACTGTTCTTGTGTTATGTGCTTATGAATTTAATGTCTTGAACTGCCGATCTAAGTTACCTGGCTGTTAAATAGTGTTTCACTATTGTACGGATATTAATATCCGCTGCAGAGTTGATAATTACGGCCCGTTCAAATGAACGCTCATTTGCTTGGCTGTAAATTAGACTCTCGCAAAATTCCCTATGAATTCATTAATTCATTCATTTGAGCTACATAGACTTGTTTCCCTTTAACAGACTCCCCTTTAAGTTCTTACATATCGGTGGACGAATAAGTTAAGGTGTAAACATTAATTCTGAATTATTTATAAATTATAGCGTAATTCGAGTCTCTTTCATTTTAATTCAAATTCCCCGTTGAGTTATTATTTTATCTGACTCATTGTCGCTACATAGAGAAAGGTATATTTTAGGCTACAATAAAACGAAATATGTCATAAAACACCACTGCCTCTTTTCATTTTTTTTTTACAAAAAAATCTTAAACATATTAGCCACACAAATATCGTTCAGGCAGCTAGGCCTACATTGATTATCTTATATATTTATAACAAAACAAAGTATAAAACACAACCCTGCCTCTTTTCGTTTAGATTTTTTTTTTTAAAAACAATAGGCCTATATTAAACATTAGCCTAATATGTGGTTTAGGGTGACCAGATTTCTGAAATGGAAACCGGGGACATTTCCTATTTGAGTGGTCAAAATATCACTAAAATCTAATTTGTTATTATCTTTTAATTAAAAAACGGGACAATATATTTTTAAATGTTTTTGTTTGTTTATTTGTTGTTGTTGTTGTTGTGGGCTCTCTGTTATTATTATTAACATTAATAATTATTCTGATTTAGTTTGATTATTAGGATTTTTATGTGGTTTTAAAACAATTCAACGCACCCGAAAAAAAAAAAAAAATTAAACAGTTAATAGTTGCCATTGTAAATAACAAGCAGTTCAAAACAATATTATAACATGACTTAACAAAAACACATTACAAAAATATAAATAAAAATATTTAACAAATATTTTAACATTTTATAATTGTATTTAATATTTTAATTTTCACAAGTTTATACTAATATACAAGTAATAAAATAAAAAAAACTTTTTTTACTTCAAATGTTTTATTAGGCTTGTGCTTAAAAATAAATCTTACTATCCTAAATTTGTCTTGTTTTGCATTTTAGGCTTATTTTAAGCAGAAATTATGTGTATTCTGGATGTGTTGCAAGTGACAGAACAATGCCGCACCCAAGTTCAGCTTATCATGCGGGGGTGTTGGGGGGCATGGCATTACTGATCGTTGCGTCCGTTGGTCTGAGATGCATTCTGGCATACCGGTCTGTCTGAAGTCTCCTCTCAATGCATCCTCGATAAAAGGGGCGGATCAAGGACACATCCGGGGATTTGAACTGTACTTGTCTATGGCTAGATGTGAACTTTGAATTGGAACAGTACTTGGGCAGCGACTGATGACGTTTCACAAGTCCATGAGAACACAAGTACAGACATGAACGCATATTGAGAAACGGCCCAGGTCTTGCAGTCTCTACTAATGAGCTCATGAGTTGAATCAGGTGTGATACTTGAGGGAGACATACAAAATGTGCAGGGCTGGTAGTACTCCAGGACTGGTTTGAGAACCACTAGGCTACATGAACAACGATACAAATTGAGTAGACTTGCTCCCTCTGTCAAAATCGAGGGTCTGTCCAAATAAACTTTCCGCAACTATTTGACAAAGTTGAACGCACTTTAAAATGGTAGTGGGGATTACCCCGAGGGGAAGTGCTTAGGAAAGTTTGCATACATAAAAGTGAAGTTAAACACAGTCTAGTTCTTTTATTAGTTTTCGCAGTCCCTGAACTGTTCCCTGTCCTGTAGAATTTACAGTGTAAACAATCATCCTCATGTATTTAAATCTTCTCCCTGAGTCCATTGTCTTCTGTTAAAGGTTATGTTGGTACATATGTAGTCTTGCTCTGTTTATTATTATAATTTCTCATTCCTCCTGCATCACACATTTTTCTTGGATCTTTATACAAGCAACCGTTGACCCAAACAAGCAGAATAAATAGGAGACCAATATAAAATGACCAGTGATGTGTTTTAAAAGGGCACATATCTCAATAAACAATTGATTGCACTACACAGCAAGTCTGTTGCAGTTAGGCTCGACTATATGTGGCAGAATATTTTATATAGCATAAATGAAAAAACATATACTAGTTAATAAGAAAGATCAAATTTACATTATTGAAATAAAAAGGCTTACTTTGGAATCATAAACACACGTCAGCAAAGGAAGCAGATCAAAAGACTCTCTCAGCCAAACTATCAACTATGAAAAACAAGTCTATAAAGATTTATGGGTCTGATGCTGCACTCATTAACTGTTTCTATGGTTGTCAGACTCAGAAAGGAAAACACTCGTAGGGTGAGGCAAAGTAACTAAAATACATAAACACAAGCACCACAAAGAAAGAAAAGGAAAACCTAAAGCTCTACAAGAGCAGCGGCTAACATACACATTTCTATAGTAAGAGACAAAACACTATAAATGTACATACTGTAATGTCAAAGCGGTTGCTCCAGTGCATAGTCCAGTGAGGGATCGATTTCCTGCATATAGCTATGCTTTAAAATGGCTGCCCACTGCTCGGGGTGTGTTCACAGTGTCTGTGTTCAATACTCACTGCTGTGTGTGTGCACTTGGATGGGTGAAATGCAGAGCACAGTCTGAGTAATGCGACACCATACTTGGCTCCACATCACTTTCACTTTGCTTAAATGTACTATATGCTCTTGGAGAGCTTTCCTCCTGCAGAAGGTTTTAATCAATTTTCATGTATGGATATCATTTGATGTATATTGCACATTTTTTACACAGAAGAAACAGCATGTATTTGAATTTTTTGTATTTCCACATAATTTTGTTTTTGTATATCACATTCTCACCCACACAGATCTCTAACCTCTTTTTACGCAGATTAGATAATGAAAATAGGATTTCCCTAAGAAATATGCTGGGTTAAGCCTGAGGTTTCCATGTTTCCTATTCTCCAACAACAAAGCACTTGATGTAGATGTGCCATGCTTGTAACTACAACATCAGAAGGAATAAATAGGATAATTACGATAGAACATGAAAGCAGTATAAGCCGTCATGTCTTCCTCGTTCAGTGTCAGGTCTTGTATATTCGAAGGCGTTTCATATAGTGAGTCTTATTAGGGCTCAAGCCTGAAAGGGCGCAGAGCCCTATTGTTCTTCCTCAGATTATTCTTTTTTTTTTTTTTTTTTTCCTCCGAGGCCATTGTTTCGATCATCGCCAAACTCAGTCAGCATGAAGTGAACATATTCAGGATGCTAAATTGCGAGCGGATTTTTGATATCTCAAATGGTTTGGCCGTGGCGAAGCAACGAATTTATGGCGAGAAAAGGGAAACAGGAAGTGTGTTATAACGTCAGCAAACATTGACTGATTTGGATGAAACTTCAGCTGTGTGTTCGTTGTAAGAGGCCGATCACATGAATATGATTTTTGTGAGTCAAAGTTATAGCGCCACCAACTGGCAGCAGGAAGTGTATCACTTTCAAAAATGCTTTGAATCACCATCATATTTTCACCCGATTTACTTCAAACTGCATCAGTATAATGTGAAAACATGACAGATAGAGACGTATGAAATGGATTCCTAAAATTTCAAATACTGTTGCCATGGCAACGTGTCAAAGTTTAATAATCTTTTGGCTGTTTTGAGACTCTTAGCATGCTTGAAATTGCTTGAAACTGCTTGAAACTCAACACACACATCAGACATGTCAGTCAGTACACATTGGCAAAGCCTCAGAAACGGGCGGGGATGAGGGGCTCTCTAGCGCCACCTTTTGACAAAAGTGGGGGGGGTTAGTTTTATCTTCAGTCCCCAAACTCGATACATATATTGTTCTCTTCGAGCCGGACAACTTTCTAATTTACAGTTATTAGCTCCGACCAACAGGAAGTCAGATATTTTGGTTTGAAGGTGAATTTTTGGTTAAATCGGGGTCTGAGTTTTTACGTTCTCCTCGATTTATTCAATCTCCACCAAACTCTGTCAAAATGAAACAAAGATATGGAAGATGCTAAAATGCGAACGAATATTGGATATCTCAAACGGTGTTGCCATGGCGAGGGGTTAAATAAGGACAAAAAAGGGGAACAGAAATTCTCTCATATCTTGTAAAATCATATTTTGATTTCAATTAAATTAAGATTGTATGTTCAGTAATTGAACTTGGATTTATTTAAAATGACTGGATCTTAAACAAATAATGATTTCACACACATTTGGAAATTGCTCTTTATTTGAAAGAGTTGGGAGCTCTTAAAAGAGCTGTTATTTTTTGCCTTAAAAGGATTTCTGTTGACATCATCTGCTGATCTCCATCTGCAGAGCATCTCGGATGTTGCTAACCAACACCTGGTTTCCGTCAGCAGTGAGGTGGACACCGTCTGGGAGAAGGTGAGAGAGTCTAATGTTCAGGTGGCGAATGCAGCTTGTCTGTCTCTCTGCCAAGAAGAAAGAAATTGCGCTGTTGAGCCAGCGCCTGCTTCTTTCGATGCCGTAACCAGTCCTTCCAGTCTGACCTCTCCAGTTCAGACGTGGCAGAATGTTTGAAAACAGCACTCTGGTTCTGGGAAACAGTCTGAAGATTTCAGCAAGATCCGACTTCATTTCCTGAAGGAAATCCTTGCGACTTGCCCGACACATACTGTTTCCACCGAGATGGATAATCAGCACATCAGGAGCTGGAGCTTTGGCCATAAGACAGCGCAGCGTTGGAAGCAGATGTTCCCATAGCCTGCCTCCTCTGCCGTCCCAGGTGATGTGGCACCTAAGACCGAGATTTCTGCCCAGGCGGTGCTCACATATATGAGTGTACAGCCTGCGGATGATGGAGCTCCCAATGATCCACACATGTGATGCCATCTTTAAGAAGAGTGACATGAGCTTGTGTTTGACCTCCTGTATTTATGCTGCCTTGCTTGTGAGGGTAGGATTATCACACCTAATTTGGGAGTCCACCAATCCTGTAGAAACTTTAGAAACACATTGTCTGAAGAGTTTCTCACCCTTACAACCATTAACATTCCAGGCACTCACTTTGGAGATGCTGATCTCGTGGTCCTTCTGAAATCATTATATTAGAATAATTTCTGAAGGATTGTGTGACTGGAAGAACTGTATTTTCTATACTTTTGATCAAGTTTTTGACGTGTGTGAGTAGGGCCGGATTGTGAAACAAACTCAAATTGAGCTGATGCTACTGGCAAAAAGCATTTTATATACAAAAAAAAGGTAATTTTTTGGTCAAATAACGCAAGCAGATAGTTTTAAAGTATTTTTAGATAGTCAGATATATTTTATTTGTGGATATATTGATATATTTTAACTGTTCCCCTTTCCCCCTTTTATTTTTGGGACCCAGATCATTCAATAGTCAAACCTATGTGTTAAGAAAGTTTCATTAAAAATACGGCATATCTTTGGTCTAAATAATATAGGCAACACTTGTACAGAAGTTAGGGAGGCAGTGTGATGTAAATGTATATTTATTTGTAAAATACTGAGAGAGTTAAAAGTAAAAGCAATACAACAAGGTAAGACAATATATTAAATAAATAAAAAAGCCAAAAAAAATATAAAGTGCACAAAAAGACCTTCAGGTTCAAAAAAACACACAAAACAAGTTAGCTACATATATACATATTTATAAAAATAAAAAAAAATAAAAAAGTGCACATTCGAAAGTGAAGTGGCAAACTGTTGTCAAGCATCCTCATCCTCATCATGTAGGTCTGTAAAAGAAAAGAGAAAATTATAATAGTTTCCTAGGATATGAATAGTGAAATAAACAACAATTGTATTGATGTGAAGCACAGAAAAATTTTTTTTACCATCTTTGCAAAAGTCTTTTTCTGCACTTTGCAAGTCTGCATTTTCACTTGATGGTTCATGAGTTTGAGTGCTGGAATCATTTAGGTCTGTGGAAAAAAAGGGAATGTTATCATTGTTTTCTTGGAGAAGAATAGTCTACTAAAAAATGGAATGCTTTGAAGCACAGAAGCCAAAATGCCTTACCATCTTTGCACAAGACTGTAGTTGCAGCTAGTAGCTCAGCTGTTACTTTAGCTTCTGCGAGCTGTGTTTTTGTTTTTTCAAGTTCTTCCCTCAAAGTTGTTATGGTGCTCTGAAGTGCAATTCTTTGTTTGTGCCCCCTTGACATGATTGTCATCAGCTCCGTAGCCAGGGTACAGAGTTGTTGTGCCGTGTCATGGTGGGGTCATAGCACTTGTACTATTGAAAGGGCAAAGAAATAGTCTTAAAAATCTGTAGGAAAGGCTTGTGTAATTTTAAATATGTACATGTAAATATTATATAGAAATCAAAGCAAAATTATAAAAGCAAAAAAAAATATATCTTACAGCAAGCAGTTGGAGGCGGTCCTGCATTGTGTTAGCCTCAGGGTGGTTGATTTTGGAGATTTTAGAGGGTGATGCCATTATCTGTAATGGTTATTATATATGCATTTACAAATAGACACAAGAAATAAGCAAGCAAGCATGTAATAGTGTACTACATATGTGTAGCGGTATAATACGCAAAAGAAGATATTTTGAGAGATGTTTGAGTCAATTTTAACATTATGTATTATAGGCCTATAAGAATTAAGACAGCGCGTTTTGTGTAGCGTGAGTTAAAAAAAAAAGGAAAACGGAGACCAAAGATAAAAAACATAACCCAAACTTGTAAACGCGCATAGAATAAAAAGATAAAGATTAAGCGAAAGATAAAATATAAAGCGGCGTTTAATGTGTCACAGAAATTTGAACACTTTAAGTAACACAGAGACAAAAAAGGCATCAAAGGCAGTCTATCGTCTAAATAATACTTTATGAAAACCTTGTAAATGCACGTAGAAGAAAAATACGAATTTAAACGTTTGTAGGCTATAAAACGACCATTGTGTCTAAATAAGAAAAAGCACTTATCTACCCAACACAAAAAGCCATCATTAAGTTTATGCCAAACGGGTGAACATACGACACTACGGGTGAACAGATAAAATAATGAATACAGCTAGATCTTTAAGACCATTGGTTTTATTGCTATAGCGTTGCAGCGGACAGCACTAAAATGTGAAATGTTGCAGCATTAACCTGTTGTAGCCTATAATATAATAATGGGAAAAAAGGAGGAAAAATGTAAATCTCGATAATTCTAATTTTAGCAGTATACTAGGCCCAGCGATAAATAAAACTATAGAGGAAGACTATAAAAAGTTGGTAGCCTAATTGAAGAAAAAAAAAACTCATTCCAATTTGACCTTTGACATCATCTGACATGAAATTAATTAAAATTTATTTGATCTCATAGATGTGGCTGTTGTGGTCATAGCAGCACCAACTGCTGCAGTTAATGTGGTGAATTCAGGTTACTTTGACATAGTCCTTTTATGTTTTCCCATTTTAAATGCCTATTGCCTGCAGTGCACAGTTAAGCTGATGCCACCGGCGTGGCGGTGCCACTGGCTTGAGCCCGTCATCGCTGCTCGCAGCTTTAATAGTTTTTTTATGTTGTTGATAATTTAATAACTAGGTTAGGATCCTAATCTTCCTTGTTTCTGAGGCTTGCATTGTCACATCTATAGGGAACCCAAACAAAATCACAAACTCAAAGTGGATCCCAGAGACTGATTGCAGATGTTATCTTATATTATATTTGATCATATTTATGGGTAATATGATAATATATAAATAGTTTATATATTTGTTTTTTGTATTTAATTTAATTTATTTTATCAATTAATTTGTAATTTGTAATTTTTTTTTAAAAAGATTCATGTATTACATGTACTGAGCAATAAATAAGGGATAAGAATACATAGCCTGTAGTTTAGCGCCTTTGAGGCAGGATCCAAATGCAGAAGTTAGTAAAGAAAACAACAAAACTCAAGGAACAAAGAAACTCAGAAACATACTTCCATTAAAAAGGACAACAACAAGGCATATTAGAAATGCAAGCCGACATTTTTGTGTAAACACTACGCAGGAAAAAAAGTCAGAACCAGTTGGATTTACAACAAATAAATTTGTTCACTTCTCCCCAAAGACATAGGAAAAGTGAGTGGCTGTTCAAATGGAAAAAGAACAGTGTAAACGTTATAGTTACCTACACACATTACCTACACACACACACACACACACACACACAAAATGTTTTTTATTATTAGCATTATAATTGTTGACACTTCTAAAGAGGACATTGAGTATTTTACTAAATGTTTATTTTTTTTTGTTTTACTTGCACTTCAATGATCACATGCGTCAAGCACTTAACGTTCTGAACACACACCGATTAGTTTGGCAGTTAAACTATGACGTTTAATTCAAACATCATTGGCAGGCGATTTAGAAAATAAACAGTTCCTGGCAAACTGACTGAGAACATCAGAATGTCTGTTTTGGGAAACAAAAAAATAGCTGGTTTTGTTCCCTAAATAGACTATGATCCCTGTATGAAGACAAGGCTGCTCTTTAGGGTCTAGTGAAGTACTTATAAAATATATTCCTTAATGTATTAAGTTTTGTAGGTCCCACATAAATGTATGTGTAGCAGAGTATTTGTGTGGTTGAAAAGATAACAAGAAAAGCAAAAAACAACTGTAAAGTTACGCAGATAATTATACAGGATGATAAAGATGTAACACTTATCAGCAATAACAATCAGAGTACAGAAACGTATGTTTCATGATCATATGTATGATGTATAAAACAGAACTTACCTCTAATCTTTCTTCTTCATCATCTGTTGAGCTTCTTCCTTCTTGACTTTTATGGCGGCGTGCATACAACTTTATGTGAATTACCGCCACCTGCTGGTTATGAGTGTGGGTCAGAATCTCATGTCTCCTGAACTAGACTAGACTATGATAATGCGCTATATTATGGTGTTCAACAAAAATGTTTAGACAGACTACAGTTGGTTCAAAACGTAGCCGCAAGACTTCTGACAGGCACTCGGAACAATGAGCACATCACCCCTGTACTGAGAGAATTACATTGGCTGCAAGTCTCCTATCGGATTCATTTTAAGATTTTATTATTTGTTTTTAAAGCTTTACATGATACTGCTCCAACATATATAGCCGATCTGATACAAGTAAAGAAACCAAAGAGATTGTTACACTCTGATTCATTAAATCTCTTAGTGGTCCCACGGACGTACCAAAAAATGAGGGGAGACCGCTCTTTTGCTGCCGTTGGTCCTAGGCTATGGAATGGGTTACCTCATTATATCCGGCAGTGCTCCAGTCTTAGAGAGTTTAACACTAGAACCGCCAGGGGTCACTGTATACCTAAAACCGCCAGCGGGTAAAATTTACCCATATAGATTATTACTGTATTGATACGGCAAAAAAACGTAATATATCACTGTATTATGCCACTGTCTTCACAAAGTAATGTATAGAGTCATGAAATGATTATTTTTAGTCATCAACTATGTTTTTGTCCTGTTGTTTTATGCTATTTTAAGCAGGCTACACTAATCACTTTTTGGTGACTATAGGCTAAACTAGCCTGCAATGACGACGAGAATTAGATGGAAATAAATACATCTTTGGGTGGTGTAATATTATAATAAAATGTCAATCCCATATTAAGATAACCCATGTTATTTAAATTTCTAAAATACCCTAAATAGACAACGAAGAGCAATAATAATTCACAGCACTGCATAAGATGTATGACAACTTACGATAAGCGCACAGTTTGACCTAATAAATTATTAATTCGTATAGTATAATTTGAATAAAAGAACAACACCAATAAACTTGGGATAATTATGAAAATTGTTTTAGTAATTCCATCATATCGGATTGTTTTTTCTTTTCTTCAGGAAACGGGCAGACTTGAATAAATAACAACACAGTAGCAAACAATACTCAATACAAAATTGCAAAACAAAAATGTATAATTAATCCAAAGTTTGAACATTTATAAATAGGCTAAAACATCTTTATTTGACCGTGCTTTGTGTGACTGTTTACAGTAAGCTGACACGTTGCTCAAACAGCGCAAAAATAGAGGAATTATATAGGGGTAAATTTGACCCGCTAGCGCTTATAGGTATAAATGCCCCGTTTTTAAATCTGGTTTTATCTAAACAATTTTTAACAACAGGGGATTGTAAATAACACAGTTTTAGTAAAAGTCGGTGACTGGGAGACTTGGATATTTTATTGGAAATCTGTTATGTACATTTGAAAAACAGCCATGGGTAGATTTTACCCCGTATCTTGCTCCTCCACCCTTCAGCTTGTGACCCGAAAACCGATCAAACTCAGCCATCTTGAAGGTCATCTCAATTCTCTAATTTCAATGAGAGGAGCCGAGGAAGGGGGAGCAAGGAAGCTTCCTGATGAGTCACACATGTGTACCCTTCCCTCGCATCCTATGGGGATGGACCTAAGACGGAAGGAAAGGAAGCGAAGTAAAGATACAAGGATGCAGAAATAAGAGGCACCCAGAGTATTTTCATTTGGATTCGTAATGCAGTTCAAACTGATCTAAGCTCTTTGCTTAAGCTACCTTCAGAGTCTTAAATTCACATTTACATTTCTCCAGAAGGTACTGATGAATGTGGATGGCAGCAAGCTTTCCCCAAAAGTTCAAGCACTTAAAATGAAAATGTTTCAGTGACTAGGGCATTCACTGCTTGCCTAGATGTTTCACTGCAGGCTACTTGAAAACATTTAAAATGACAGGGATAAGAAAGGATACCCTAAAAGAGATTTTTCTATGTATTGATGACACTAACTCCAGCATGTAAGAGACTGCACCTGATGTACCTTCCTACTTGTAACTTTGATACTCTTGACACAAGAGATTTTAGCCCTTGTGATACTGACTCAGTGCAGGAACTTATCTGATGACTCATTTTGCAGCAGCAAATAGACTGTTATAGTTATGTCTCCCGAGTAAAAACAAAAGTTCTTGGTTTCAAGTATTTGTAGTTCCTGTGTTATTTTTCAGCTTCAGTGAGCTGTCAGCAACAGTGCAATGCTACTAATTCCTGCACCAAAGTATCTTGGTTACTATTGTAACCTCCGTTTTCCGATGGAGAGAAAGATATGTTGTGTCAATGTACTGACGCTATGGGTCACACTTGGGAGCACCAAATCTGATACTTCAGAAAAGGCCAATGAGATTTGGTGAGTGGAATTTGCAATACAACCACTCACCTGTACATAAAAGGAGACTGGTATGCTCCACTCAATCAGGTTTGTTCTGAGGAGCCAAGATAGTGTCTTTGCAATTTCAGCAGGCAGTTCAGAGTTGTGGCAGGTTTCTCGTACCCTCCATCAAGGAATGGAGGATACAAAATTATCCGAGATATGCCCTATCAATCAGTCACTTCAATGTTGTGTCAATGTACTGACATTAGGGGTCACTATACTAAATGACACAAGCAGCTGAACGGTGTTACGAGTCGACAGTGCAGATGTCATTAATGTTGTAACCTTCCCAACACCCCACGTAAGCTGTAAGTGGTTTAGAAATAAAATTGTTGAGAAGGGGTGGTGGAGGGATGCTGATAAACTGTCAATGAACAGAGGTAAGACTGCTGCGTATATATATATATATATATATATATATATATATATATATATATATATACACCTCTTATTGTTGATTATCTGAGTGCTCTCCACTTGTGTCAATTATCTGAACGTGCTCGGCATGTGCTCGTGAATCGGCATCGTTGCCTGGTACATTTGCCAGAATTGAAATGATTGCTTCCTTTCTTCGAAGGAAGAGGCGGTTAAGCTGGTTGTTGCTGCGTGTGAAACATAACTGGTGGATTTGACGAGGAGACGTTTTTGCAGCCTAAAAACACCCTGCTGTGGAGATCCGGGTCGAGTGCACCCCAGTATGTGCAATGGTTCCACTGCGCGATTCGCACAGCACTTTTGGCTGAAAAAAGTTTATGGTATGTGTAGAAATGGCTTCCTCCGTAGGACAGCGCGAGCTCGGCTATGATTGCCAGGTAGTAATTTAGCTTGCGCCGCCTGTGGGAGAAAACTGAACAGATTATTTCCGTGAAACGGGAAAAAGCAATTGCAAACTCAGAAAATGAAAGAAGGCGGGATGAATGTGTGTTCGTATTTTTAAGGTTAACGGAGAAGCATGGAGAGAAGAGAAGAAAGATCTGTGTCCGCACCTGCGAGGATCTGTGCGCGGATGTTTTGGGACACCGGTGGCGGATCCATGGCGAGGGCGTTGGACATCGGTATTGCTGAGAAGAGAGAGTGTTAGGATTTAGTTTGTAAGAGGGAGGTGGGAGGGTTATAAACCGGGGCTGCGGATGTCGGCAGCTGCCTCACGCTTTGGTTTCCCTCTGTGGTTTGAAAAGAAAAGTTAGTTGGATGATAGGAAGAAAATGAAGGGTGATAGAGTGAAGCGTGGGCTTGTGCTACAAGCGGAGGAAGGCTCGCGCTTGTTTGCGCCATTGGAGCTGCAGGCCACTGGACGTGGGCGGGGTTATAACCTGTTGGATAAAATTGTTGAAATGGTTGGGCCTGTTCAGCTAGCGGAAGCTGCCTCGCTCTATTATCTGGCTCTGCAACAGGAGCTGGAGGCCACTGAAAAGGATATGGGTTATGGATAGCAGGAGCATGAAACTGAGAAGCTGTGGGGAGGCCGCTGGGCCCTGGTGCATACGGCGTTGTGGCCGCAGAAGCTGCGGTGAAAAGCTAAGCTGTGTCAGGAGGTGGGAGTGGCCCTGCTCCAGCGGAATCTGGAGCGCGGCCCAGGCTTGCTGAAGACGGGAAGATGCGGGAAGACGATGGTGGTGTTTGGGCTCTGCAGGCTCTGCTCTGCGCTTTCTTCATTGGAAAGAGGGCTTAAACGTTGAGACATATTGGCAAAAACGGCAAGCCGAGATGCTGATAAACTGTCAATGAACAGAGGTAAGACTGCTGCGTATATATACACTCACCTAAAGGATTATTAGGAACACCATACTAATACTGTTTGACCACCTTTCGCCTTCAGAACTGCCTAAATTCTACGTGGCATTGATTCAACAAGGTGCTGAAAGCATTCTTTAGAAATGTTGGCCCATATTGATAGGATAGCATCTTGCAGTTGATGGAGATTGGTGGGATGCAAACCCAGGGCACGAAGCTCCCGTTCCACCACATCCCAAAGATGCTCTATTGGGTTGAGATCTGGTGACTGTGGGGGCCATTTTAGTACAGTGAACTCATTGTCATGTTCAAGAAACCAATTTGAAATGATTCGAGCTTTGTGACATGGTGCATTATCCTGCTGGAAGTAGCCATCAGAGGATGGGTACATGGTGGCCCCCCCCCCCCCCCAACCATTACACCACCACCAGCAGCCTGCACAGTGGTAACAAGGCATGATGGATCCATGTTTGCCCATTCTCCTCTGACCTCTAGCATCAACAAAGGCATTTTCGCCCACAAGACTGCCTCATACTGGATGTTTTTCCCTTTTCACACCATTCTTTGTAAACCGTAGAAATGGTTGTGCGTGAAAATCCCAGTAATTGAGCAGATTGTGAAATACTCAGACCGGCCCGTCTGGCACCAACAACCATGCCACGCTGATGTTCAGAAGATTATCTTGACCAGGACCACACCCCTAAATGCATTGAAACAACTGCCATGTGATTGGTTGATTAGATAATTGCATTAATGAGAAATTGAACAGGTGTTCCTAATAATCCTTTAGGTGAGTGTATATACTGCTTATTGTTGATAATCTGAGTGCTCTCCACTTGTGTCAATTATCTGAACATGCTTCTCCCGAACCTTGTTAATATAACATCATTAAGAGCAAAGTTTGGCAAGTCAGTGAAATTAGTAATGTCCAGAAAGTCCTTGAGTGAGCAAGTTCCTTGACGAATGCGGACTAGGGTAACTGCTGGATCCATATTGTGGCGAAGTCTTCTGTCACACACTTCTCTGACACAGTTGAGGATACAAAAAGGCAAACAGGGCAGAATAACACAGACAAACAGGATAATCCTGAGAGAATCAAAAACCAAGACACAGGAAACCATTATATCACTCTTGATATTATATCACTCTTGAATTGCAGTGTAACACAAATACAAGGCTTTGCAATGAATGAGTGGATAAACAGGGCTTTTATAGGCAGAGTAAACAAGGCTAACTGTGCGTTCACAGCGGCGTAGCACGTCTTGGACGGTGATTTTTTTTTTTACAACAGCAGGTTTGCCTCAACATAATTAAATGTACAACTACATGATATGGCTATATACTGATGCTGTTGAACCGGAGCTATACGATAGCCTACTTTAGCTCGCACAAAATTCTATTTAATGTCATTATCAGCGGCTTTCATAGTCAGGGTTGATAACAGTGATTCATTTCGCAGTACATAATGATAAATGTCATTAGGCTTAAATATATATACAGTCATTGGCACATACAGCTATGCTATTTCAGACATAGCATGCAAACAAGCTATTCTGAAATGTGGTTAATGAGGTGTTTATATTGAATGTGTTTTCTATTGTTTTTTCACTAGAAGATGAGTGCAAAAAAGGTAGAAGTCTCTTAGAGACACCTACCGAAAAGAGAGAAAGAGGAGTGGAGCAGGGGCAAGCAGTGTACGGCCATGGCGCTACAGTGGGGTCATGGGCTTCCTCAACCCATTCCTAGAAGATCGAATAACTGCCAGTAATATGGTACTGTAAACCCATCTTTGTATGAAAGATGGGTTTAAGTGTTACGTAAATATAATTTTTAAATACGTTTTCAGTCACATTTCTGGTAAAAAGTTAATATCAAACTCTGGCTCTATGATAATAACTTGGATGACTAGGCACATTTAGACACAGAGTTGGAAATAAGCAACTCACACTTCTAACAACTAAAGCTTTATCAGCCAATAGTAAATATAGTTATTTATCTGATCGTTTTCATGCTGTCTGTGAACCTCTGGACAAGTGCTTTAATGAAGACAGGGTCGACGTTCCTTTTCTGCAGCTGGTTGAACAGCATGTCCACATGTGGCATGATCTTGTGGAACAGTGCCAGAAAAAAACCGAAAGCCTCGTCTTCAAGCATCCTCACAAAGCTCCCAGCCTCACGGACAGTTAGGGGATCAAAATTTCCATCGTCTCTGATGGTCTGAAAACACTTTAGGAGGTCATCCCTGTGCTCATACACTGTGTTCATAGTGCAACTGTGGAAGTTACACCATGTTGTAGAGGCTCTGGGGACTGGGGAGTCTATGGGCAACCACTTGGTCAAGCACAGTGGCTCGCTTGGGTGACCTGGAGAAGAAAGCAGAAAATCCTGCAAGATCGGGTCGATTTTGGGGATGTGTGATATTCAGCTGATGCGCATAGCAGTGGATGTAGTGAGCATTTTCGTGGACATCCATTACCTTGCGCTGCACTCCGCCTGTGGCTCCCCTCATTACATTAGCTCTATCTTAAGCTTGGCCGATAAGTTGGGAGTATGGCGTTTAGACTCTCCAGAAGCACTGTAGCGATGGTGTCTGCGGTGGCATTCTGGATTGTAATGAACTTTAAAAAAACGCTCTTGGATTTTGTTGTTGCCGTCGATGTAACGTAGCAGTGGGTGGAAATATCAGTCGTCTCATTGGCCTGTATGGCGATTGTATGTCAAGATTGTATGACTTCCTTCGGAATGTAATCCTTCAGCACTGACAACATGCAGTCTAATGGCCGTTTCACACCGCAAGCTTGAGCGGCACGTGAGCAGCACGTATTGTTTTTGGCGCCCATGTTAACGATGAGTGCATTCACACCGGAAGCAGCGCGTGAGAGTCAAGCACAGAAGTGTTGCATGAGCAGCAGTGAAGTGGGGGTTTCGGTGCCGAGCCTATTTTTGCTGCACTGCTGACGCTCAATTAAAGTGAAAGCACACTTTTGATGGACAAAATAAATATAATTTCACACAAAAAGTGCTCAAAATGCACACAAGAAGCATGTGTAGTGTGTTTTAACAAGAACTGGAGTATGTCAGAGAAGAAAATGAAGAATAAAATATATTTGTAGAACATTTACCCCTTTTAATTCAAGTAAGCTAGCCAGCAAATATGATATATAAACATTAGTTTGGTTTATTATGTAGGCTACACAGACAGGTCCAGGCTCTAGCACTACCCAAATCAAACAGTGTGCGTTTTATTTTTGTCTGCAGAGTTTGCGGTCTTGTAAACGTATCAAAGTATAAATGAAACCACATGATCGGAGCTGTTTTCTTGGTTGTGTTTATCATTTACCATTTACATGCGAATGTTGTAGTAGCCTACGCCTCCCTATGTTAACAAAGTTTCAAGACTATCAAGTTTATAAATGACCAACTTCTGAAAACAAATATAGGCTAGTTGTCTTTATAAAGAAATACTCGCATATGATATAAGTGAGCATTATATGTAGCATTGGAGCCGTTGCTGTGACGCTGTACAAGCGCTTCCAGTGTGAATACTCTCGCGCAGCTGCAGTCACGGTGTAGTTATGCTGACGTGCAGCTCACGCACTGCTCACGCTTGCAGTGTGAAACAGCCATTACAGCTCGTTTTGTATGGTCTTTGACATACTTTTAAAAAACGGTGGCCATCTTAAGGTGCTCCTCCAGCACTCTGTCGAGTGAGGCAGCAAAGTTCAACAGTCCCCTGAAAATGCTAGGATTGTTCGAGGTTTCAGTCTCGTCATGCCCACGCAAGGCCAGCTGAAAAGCCCCACAAAACTTCACACAATTGATTATTTTGGATAAGATGTGCCAGTAATTATCAACCTCCTCATTGTGTTTCCTCACCGCAACCCTGTGTAGCGTAGCGATGTTAACTCTTCCCAGTATAGCTAGCTTAAAGGAATTATCCATGTGTGCCCCGGTGTTCTCATGTTTTGTTACTTTCTCAGACAGGCAGGGCCACATTAAGACTATAAGGGGCCCCTGGGCTTTACCTCTTGAGGGACCCTTCATCCACCAGAACTGCTACCAACTAGAGCTGCATGATTAATTGTTTGATTAATCAATTCAAACACCAGACCTGCCAACATGTACGCATTTTTCGTACTCCGCACGGATTTTGACCCTTTGGTACGCTTGTACGATTCGCTGCTCTCTATGTGTGCATTTTGTTGCATCTCGCATTTCGCTGGTTTCAGTGCAATCTATGACATTGATTCTGCTGCTGAGCCACAGCTTGTAAGTGGAGTGTAAAGCAATCCAAGTGCTAACTATTATAATTATAAGTCCTAACCAAATGCTTCGCGCCGGCGCTGCATGCTTTAATTTCAATTCAGTGCCTCAAGCAAGCCAGGCAGGCCGGATAACTGCAGGCTTGCATGCCATGGCTGAACAGCCTCATAGAGAGACGCTGTTGGCGGTTACAGCCGCGGATGGGGCGGATGACTTGACAAAAAATTATATTTGAATTAAATTCGGGCGGCTGGCGGTTGAACCAATCAAATTAAAAAAATATATACATTGTTAAATATTGTTACAGTGCACTAAGCAAACCTGCAAGCTATGAGCCCAGCTATCAGTATAGAGGCCTACTTCTCGTAGATGAGACTGCCTGGGTTATTTTGTTATGATATTAGTTATATTTTAAAACAGCCAGTCATTGTAGCCTACCACTCGGGGAATAGGCATTTAAAAAATAGACAGATTATGGGCAATGGCAGCGCGAGATGTTCAGAAGAACGCAAGAGCTAAACTTCTACAAGCTCAATAACATCCACAGCAAAAAAAATAAGGTAAGAAAAATAGTCGAAAAACTTTGCCCATCACTTATTAGCAGATGTGCAAGGCAAGCGGGCAAGTTTTGGGGTTGTTATGGATAATTAAAGTGTGAACATGCACGTTGCACAGTTGTACGCTGGACTTTCAGCGGATTTCAGTGAATGAATAAAGTTGACGTTTCTGTAATATCAAAGCTCCATCATTTGTTTCTTGAATGATTTTGTTAGGCCTGCTGGTATAAAATGAATTAACGTAACTGTTGTGTTGTGCCGCATCTTGCCACATCCAATGTAACATTGCTTTCGTTTGAGGGTGCTCAACTCGCACCAGATGTAAACAAAAAGTTACCTGATTGTGACAGATAGCCGAATTCACGACACATTATAAATTAGCATTATAGTCTGCCATAGCCTACCCTACAGTATCAAAAAGACCAAAGCCCTCTGATGCAGGGAAGATGAAAAATGGGGTTAAAGACAGAGGTAAAGTGATGTAATGAATTAACAGTTTATATAATTGCATAGTATTAAGATACTAGTAAATGAATGGCAGATATTTGTACCTTAAACTTTACGCAAACAATTGTCCTGGGTTGTCTAGAGGCACCAGACAGTGTGACTTTATCACAATCTTGTCAGTTTTTTTAAACGCATGTAATATCGTTTTTTATTAATGTTTTTACTCTACAGTTGTAGTTTTGTGTAGTTGTGTTAAATTATATTAATTTTTATTTATTCATTAAAATTCATATTTAATATGATTAAATATTACATTAAATTTACATTAGTAATAATTATTAGTAATAATAGGCTATTTATATAATAGCAACATTTTATATATCGAATTCAAATAAAAGATCTACTACTCAGTTTCATTCATAGCGAAAATATGAAATGCGCCATCGTTTAGTGGAAGATTGCTGCCATCTACTGGAAAACAAACACTTTTGCTAGTGCTAGTGAATAGTTTGTTATTAATCTTGCTATTTGTGTTTAGTCTGTCTTTGATTCTACTTTTGTATGAAGTTTAACCATCATCAGCCTTTTTTGTTTATAATATCCTGAACACAATGATGAGGTGCAGTAACTGTATAACATTTATGGTCTACTTGAATTTGGTTATGGAGTAACTAATAAATCGTAATTGGTGAAAGTACACTCACCTAAAGGATTATTAGGAACACCATACTAATACTGTGTTTGACCCCCTTTCACCTTCAGACCTGCCTTAATTCTACGTGGCATTTAAACGATGCCCAATTGGCACTAAGGGGCCTAAAGTGTGCCAAGAAAACATCCCCCACACCATTACACCACCACCACCAGCCTGCACAGTGGTAACAAGGCATGATGGATCCACGTTCTCATTCTGTTTACACCAAATTCTGACTTTACCATCTGAATATCTCAACAGAAATCGAGACTCATCAGACCAGGCAACATTTTTTCAGTCTTCAACTGTCCAATTTTGGTGAGCTCGTGCAAATTGTAGCGTGTTGTGGCTTCACAAAGGCTTTGCTGCATACCTCAGTTGTAACGAGTGGTCATTTCAGTCAAAGTTGCTCTTCTATCAGCTTGAATCAGTCGGCCCATTCTCCTCTGACCTCTAGCATCAACAAGGCATTTTCGCCCACAGGACTGACGCATACTGGATGTTTTTCCCTTTTCACACCATTCTTTGTAAACCCTAGAAATGGTTGTGCATGAAAATCCCAGTAATTGAGCAGATTGTGAAATACTCAGACCGGCCCGTCTGGCACCAACAACCATGCCACGCTCAAAATTGTTTAAATCACCTTTCTTTCCCATTCTGACATTCAGTTTGGAGTTCAGGAGATTGTCTTGACCAGGACCACACCCCTAAATGCATTGAAGCAACTGCCATGTGATTGGTTGATTAGATAATTGCATTAATGAGAAATTGAACAGCTGTTCCTAATAATACTTTAGGTGAGTGTGTGTATATATATATATATATATGAGAGAGAGAGAGAGAGAGAGAGAGAGAGAGAGAGAGAGAGAGAGAGAGAGAGAGAGAGAGAGAGAGAGAGAGATGGTTATTACTATAAACAGAATTTACAGGTGAATATGTACAATGAATAAATATACAGATGGCTATTATTATAAGCAGAATTTACAGGTGATAATGTACTATGAGTATCATATAATATACAGATGGCTATTACTATAAACAGAATTTTACAGATAGAGGCATACAATGATATGTTAGGCTAAGATGAGCAGTATAGCAGTGGATTAAGGTAGTGCAATGAAGTATGGACAGAAGCTGGTCCGGAGTGTAAAAAAAAAAAAGTGTAAAGTGCAGTGGAAGTGATTGTAATAAATTACTATTGGAGATTAAGCCTAGTCTTATTCCTAGGCTAAAATGGCCCTTTTAAACTAGATTAAAGGTCTGTTCTTCGTGTTTTTTTGAAGCTTTGATTGTGTTTACAGTGTGCAATATAACATGTGTTCATGTTTCGCGTGTAAAAAAAACACAGTATTTTTAACACAATTTACTTATCTGTATACCGCTGTTTTCATTGTCCTAAAAACGGCTGATGAGTTCCTTGGTCTATGAAGTCCCTCCTTCAGAAATACGTAACGAGTTCTGATTGTGCCAGCGGTTCCCGTGTTGTGATTTGACAGCAGCTTAGTGAACGTGGCACGGTTCCTGTGTTGTGATTCGACAGCAGCTTAGCGCACGGAAAGGTCACACCTCTTAACGGGAGATGTATGCGCTTAATGATCTCTACAGCGTCCCTGGGAAAGCCAAACAAAGGTGATTTGACTCCGGGATGAAAATAACAGCGTCTCGACGACATGGCGACAAACACAGTCAAACGCAACAATTCCTTTTCTCCACGCGACACGTCCTCTTCTCCACGTGGGACAGCAACAAGACCACGCCCCCTTTTTTCGCGTATTCTTGTGGGCGGAGGTTAGTCTGTTCTACTGACGTAATTAATGAAGGAAGTACCAGGATGTAGTCCAAGCCGGCCGTTCGCTGTAGGCTTTGAAAGGGGACTTCTTTTAAATAAAATATCTCGCTTGGCATTGAACTTTGAGCTTTATAATTTTACAGGTATTATTTATGCTCTAACAGCAACATTAAACACTAACTAAAGTTTGAACAATGGGATCACGAAGAACGGGACCTTTAACTGAAATCTTCTTTCTCTGTCATGGTTTTAAATAGTCCTAGACTTAAAGGGAAAGTTCACCCAAAAATGAAAATTAGCCCATAATTTACTCACCTCCAAGTCATCCTAGGTGTATATGACATTCTCTTTTTTCAGACGAATAAAATCGGAGTTATATTACAAAAGTCCAGGCTAATCCAAGCATTAGAATTTGATTCATAGTTGCTCTGTTTTTGAAGTCCATAAAAAGTGCATCTGCCCATCAAATAACATGCTCCACGCGGCTGCACGTTATTTGACGGACAGATGCACTTTTTATGGACTTCAAAAACAGAGCAACTATGAATCAAATTCTAATGCTTGGATTAGCCTGCATTCTCAATTGCATTCTCCAGGACTCAATTCAGGCTTAAAGGAACACGCCAACTTTTTGGGACTTTATCTTATTCACCGTATCCCCCAGAGTTAGATAAGTCCATACATACCATTCTCATCTCCGTGCGTGCCATAACTCTGTCTGATGTACGCACCCACCGCTAGCTTAGCACAAAAAAAGCCTGAAAATAGGCTTACTTCCAACATAACCAACATGACAACCTGCTTGCACAGAGAGCGTGCTGGGGACTATTTTGAGGTGCTGTGTAATATCATTGCGCCTGCTGCACCCATGGTACAGTTTCCTAAATAGGAAAAGGATAGATCACCTGCGGTTGATTTTGATATTCTAGGTATTATCATCTGGCCAGAATTTTGAGTTTGCAATAGACTTGAAGGACTATAATGTGTTAAGAGCTCGCTCAAGTACTGGGGAGCTAAACCATTTAATGCTTTGTAAGTAATTAGCAAGACTTTAAAATGTGTATGATTAATAGGGAGCAAATGCAGTGTTGACAGAACTGGGATAATATGGTCATACTTCCTGGTTCTAGTAAGAACTCGAGCTGCTGCGTTTTGGACCAGCTGGAGTTTATTTATTAAGCGAGCAGGGCAACCACCCAGTAGAGTGATGAACTTACTGTTCTGCATTTGTTATTGAGATCATACAGTATGTAGTTCAGATATATTTATATTTTGGCAGCAAAAGGTGGACGAACACAATATTAGGAAGGTGTTCATTATGCCTGATCGGTGTATATAGGGAACTACAGCAGAACGCTATAGTTTCACACCAGTGAGGTACCAGATTGTTTACCAGTGTGGATACTTTATTTTTTTCCTGTCTGCTAGTTGTTTGTTCTTTGTTCTTTACGACAGGACTGTGATTCTTTATCTGACATGATCAGGCTGCAGTTATGTAATACCTGTTGAGGTTTTAGGTTGACACTATATAAGCATACTGTAGATAACTATAGCATAGGTATATAATCGTCTGCCATTAGGGTGACCACCATCAAACCAACCAAATGTGGGACGATTACTACGTTTGTGTGGGACAACGTGGGACATGTTACCAACACTAAAACATAACCTGAAACTGTTATATAATGTCTATCTAACTTTATAAAAACATTTGTATTCTGCCTTTCAGCTGATAAAAATACTTTGTTCTTTAGTCCCTTCCAGAAAACACCATTACATCACAATGTTACATATCATGTCTTTATTTTCTTTCCAAAATCCAACAAAATAAATAATGAACAAATAAAATATAAAACAACATGAAATTAGTTCATTGACAGATATTAAGAATATATTTAAAACAAAAACGTATATATTCTTAGAAAGGATGTTAATTATACAACCACAGCTGGCAACAAGTTGATCAATTCTGTCCTCCAGCACAAGAGAGCACACATGGCTGAAACACAAGAAAACAGCACACACCAACCAAATATTAAAATTATACTGGAGGCTCACATTATTCTGTTCTGTAATTATATATTTTATATTTATATATTATTTATATAATTATTAAGTTCTGTAATATATATATATTGTTATATTGTGAAGAATAAATTTTACCTTACTTGTTCTTGAATTTATACTTTTTATTTGAGCGTGCCGCTTCCAGTAGGGCCTTCTGCTTAAGTGCATAGCTGTAGAACTCTTTACAGCTGTATCCAAAGTTGTTCTTGACCTGAATTTCACTCTTGATGAGATCTACAGAGCACCGGTTTCGTTGGTCAGTCCATGCGGCCGTCATCAGGGAAAAAATTCTCTCCACAAATGCATTGGTAACAGGGATACTTAAGAGAAAGGATGCAATTGCAGTCAAATTTGGTGTATTTGTGCCTTGGAGCAAGGTTGACCACTTCTTAGAAACAGGAGCTGTTGTCTTTACAATTTCCTGTTGGCGTGGCAAAGTAACACAGTATTCTTCATACAGTTCATCTATGTCCAGCTTTTCCTTTATCTGAAGGATTTCCACCACATCACAAAGATGGGAGAATGTGAACTCTCTCTTCAGCCCCAAAGCTGCAACATTCTTGTGGTAGTTGTTGTCTGAGAAGTCGTACCATTTTTCAAGGTAGCTGAGTGCAGACTGATAGAAATTGGAAAAATCTTGTTTGATTGCTGCTCTCTTTTGGTCTGTGAACTGTTGGAGGAGAACACTGGTCTCTACACCAAAAAAGCTGCCCACTTGTCGCTGTTTAAGCTTTGTTCTCAGAGTGGACATAATTTCATATAGCTCACAGACAGTACGACCATCTCCCTCCAAAAGCAGAACCACCTCATGGAATATCTTCAGTCCATTATTGAGGAAGCACAAGTAAGCCTGTAACTCGAGAGGATGCCCCTCACTGTCTTGATCCTGTTTAAATAGTTTCCATAGCATCTTCGGACAATGTTCCTCCCCCAGTGACAAAAAATATGCCTTGATTGCAGACCAGCTATCATGTAGCCTTGAGACAACAGGCCATATACTTAACCATCTTGTTGGTACGTGTCTCAGTAAAGCCTGATAATCTTCCTCCACGAATGAAAACATGGCTTTCAATTCTTCTGTGCGCTTTGAGGAGGATGAGAAGTGACTAAAAATCTTGTTGGCTGTGGTTTCAATGTCAATTTCCAGTCTGTCTCCAGCATATTTTGCACAGTTGTGCACAATGTGAGCCATACAGTTTGCCTTTATAATGCCAGAGTTTTCTACTTTTAGTACTTTTAGTTTCAGTGTATGCAGCAATCATATCAAGCTGTAGGTCATTCTCTTTTAGCTTGTTCGTTATCTGGCGGTGTATTGAAGTAGATGATTCGTCACTGTCTTCGTAAAAATCGAGCAGCTTGCTTTTTAATCCCAGCTCTGGCGTCCAGTATCTCAGTGACAGTGGGAAAAGTTTTGTGCTGCCGTGATTGGACGCGTCAGATGCCACAGAAAAAAAGGGTGTGTGAGATTTTTTCTCACCTGGTAGCTGAACCAGCGGTGTTCTTAATTCTCTTAAACAGCTCTCCACAGAGGAAGGTGCAAGCACGTCTGTTATTATGGATGCTGCTTTCGTTCGACCACATGACATTTTCTTTGCGATCTCAGAGTCTGGGAAAATGACCGGGGCTAGCTTACTTCCACAGTCGGATGATCTGTATGATTGCGCATGCTGCACACTGTGATAAACACTGGTTACCTCAGCTGCTGTGATTTTATCAACCTGGCTATCCTCCTTGGATAAAAGGAACGATTCCATTGACTTGGACGTTTCTTTCTGTTGTTCCCTTTTCTTGTGCGATTCGCATGTGCTGTGACGCCTAACGTCATATTCTCCTCCATGTGAAATAGAAAAGCTGCTTTTACATAGACTGCAAAACACTCTCTCGGTATCCCCTTCTATCGGCCTCACCCAGGTATATGTCCTTGCCCAGTCTTTACTAAAAGAAAATTTTCTCTTTTTTGCTGCCATTATGTCGCATTGTAAAAAAAATTATTTACCGAATTTCAAATTATCCGTTTGTTTTCTGTCAGGACGCACGTGGACGAATCACAACTCCACATTTTGATTGACAGCCGTCACAACCTACTAGTGACCGTGTTTACTCCTTTCTTTTCAACCATTGGATAGGATTTATTAACAGCTGTTGTATTTGTGTAAGGCGGGTTACTTCTGACGAAGCGCTATTAAATTATAGGTTGAAAAACTACGCCGCAAATAAATAAAATGCTTTCTTAAAAAGGCAAAAGAATGCATGCACATTTTCTTAATATGATAATTAAAAACCAACGACCAATGTGGGACATTTTCTCAATATGCGACGTGCGGGACAAGGGGTGAAAATGCTGTGCGGTACAACGCAAAGCGGGACGGGTGGTCACCCTATCTGCCATCCTAGTTATGGTGGTCGCAACACCACTACCAAAACCATTGAATTTTTTAGTGAAACATTGGTCACTAGTTGTAGTTGGCTTTGCAGATACTGAAACCAGATATAGTGGATGAATTGACCACAAACATTTACCAATGATGCTTTTTCCTGTCATGCACAGACATTGTTTATTAAACTGAAACCGTTTTAACTTAGACAATTCAATTTAAATTGCATGTCTTTGTTGTCGTTTTTTTATTTTAGGTTAAAACAAAAAGTGACAGCAGAGACACAAAAGTGTCTTTGTGTCAACAAACATTACACAAGCAATTTGATGTACTTTCGATTCACAATCCTCTTTTTTTCTGTTCAGTTCCTGTAACACTTGAACAGGTTAAAAAATAATAATAAATTAAAAAGCTTGCTTAGAAGCAAAAATAAGAGCTATTGATTCCTTGCAAAGTTCAGATAGTAGGATCTCCTCACTGTGACTCAGTCTCCCTGGGAAGTAACAGACAAGATATGTTAGTACACAAGACACTAACAAGATCCACACACCATTAAAGGGATAGTTCACCCAAAAATGAAAATTAGCCCATAATTTACTCACCCTCAAGTCATCCTAGGTGTATATGACATTCTCTTTTTTCAGACGAATAAAATCGGAGTTATATTAGAAAAGTCCAGGCTAATCCAAGCATTAGAATTTGATTCATAGTTGCTCTGATTTTGAAGTATATAAAAAGTGCATCTGTCCGTCAAATAACATGCTCCACGCGGCTCTGGGGTGTTAATAAAGGCCTTATGAAGCGAATCGACACGTTTGTGTAAGAAAAATATTCATATTTAAAACTTTATCAAGTAAATTTTCGACCGACCGCCTTCCGTGGAAAATTGTTGAAAGTTGAAAGTGAATCTCAAGATGCGTACGTGACGTCATGACGAGTGCACCTGGTCACGTTAGTCTTTCGATCAGCAGGGGAACTTTCAACACTTTTTCCATAAATTGAACAGGGAAGGCGGTCGGCCGAAAGTTTACTTTATAAAGTTTTAAATATGGATATTTTTCTTACACAAATGCATTGATTCGCTTCAGAAGGCTTTTATTAACACCGCGGAGCATGTTATTTGATGGGCAGATGCACTTTTTATTGACTTCAAAAACAGAGCAACTATGAATCAAATTCTAATGCTTGGATTAGCCTGGACTTTTGTAATATAACTCCGATTTTATTAGTCTGAAAGAAGAATGTCATATACACCTAGGATGACTTGAGGGTGAGTAAATTATGGGCTAATTTTCATTTTTGGGTGAACTACCCCTTTAAGACTTTTATAGGATATATTTTGATTAACAAGGAAGTTAAAAGCCCACTGTCACACAATACAACAATTTACCAGTATGTAGTTTACAATATCATGGTGTAAATCACATACCTGGTTTAGTGCCACATTGACCACTGTAGAGTCAGTGTTGCAGGTGGCTTTGCAGGCAAATCCTGAGATACAGATGGAGATGATGAACTGAAGGATGGAGAACACCAGCAAAATTCCACTGATCCCAAGATCATATCTCTAAAACATATTCCACATGATCATGTGTAAGTCGTTTCGCAAATAAAAATCCATCAATTATATTGACTGGGTTTCTAAATATTATATTGCACTATACTGAGGCATCATATGGCCTTTCAACACTTGAAACATGGCACAAAAGTCACATGGACTATTTGCCATTTGTATGATACTTATATGGTTCCTTTTGCATTATTTTGCAGAACAAATATAATTGTTATGATTATAATTGTATGGAAAGAGCAAACATCAGTGTCCTTATATATAAAAATGATGCCACAATTGTAATTTTTGGGTTAACTAAGTTGATAAAACAACAAGATAAAATGTTATTTTTGTATTGCACATTGTACATTTAGTACCATCAAATTGAAACACATTTCGTTTCTATAATCGTAGACATTTCTACTGTAGTTGTCCTTGTAGCATCTGTGATAGCCCTCTGAGCCAATATATATCTCCATGCACGTCAGAAAAATGGCTAGCCCTGCAGTTATGGCACTGATCACATTCATTCCACGGGAGGCTTTCACCTACAGAAAGAAAAATTAATGTGTGAAAAGTGACAGTAATACTACTTATAAAACACCCTGAACTCAGATTTTATCTATGTAAATTGATGAGTCAGATGAAGATTTAAACCATGTGGTAAAGAAAGTTTACGGAAAGTATTGAGGTTGTAGAAGAATTGTGGATTTAAAAAAATAAATAAAAATTTTGCCGTTCCAAAATGTATGATGATCACAAAGAAATCTAGATTCTTGTAGCAAAATAGGTTTTGTGAAAATATATATTTTTCATTAAAAACATGTAAATAAGGTAGATTCAATATAGTGTTATTTTTGTTGTTTGGGGATGAAAATAAAGTCCCAATGGCCCTTTTACCTCATAGCTCCATTGTACCCTACTTCATGCAGTCTTTACTCAAATAACAGATGACTGAAAGCACTTTGTTCTCACATAAACTTATAACTGTTGAATATCAGATGAGTTAGGAAAGGTCAGTTGTGCATCTGAAGCTGCTTCTAATTGGAGGTCCAGATTTTTTAAATATCTGGACTGCTACTGCTATATATATATATATATATATATATATATATATATATATATATATATATATATATATATATATATATATATACACACACACACACACACATACACTATTATTGACAAAAGACGAGTTATCCCCACAGATTTAAGAAAATTATATGTACGTACCACACACGGGTGAAGTTTATTCTGCGCAGCAACAGACAAAGATCCAGCACTGATGTACTAGGAGAGAAACACATGACATTTCAAAGTTCATTCTGGTAATTTAAATCAGAGGTTATAAAGAAAATCATTAAATGATACTTACAATAAGGGATCCCCAGAAGGCTATGCCACTAATATCAAGAATAGCTGGGTAATAGTAGTTGAGCGTACGATACCGGTTAATGGTAGTGGTGCGTACGATACCAAATAAGAAACACACCACTCCAATCATTATTTGTACAGTCTAGAGAGGGCAGATATGGGTCAAGTGTTAATAACAAAATGGAGGAGATTCGACTCAGCATCACACACAGCAAGAAACTTTTGAACTGTAACGTCCTAATCTTCACGGAAACCTGGTTAAACAGCGGAATACCGGACACCGCTATTGAGCTAGCGGGACGCCACACACTCCCGGCGGATAGAACATTAGATGGCTCCGGTAAGACCAGAGGTGGTGGATTGTGCATTTATATTAACAAAGCTTGGTGCACAAACTCTGCTGTTGTTGGGAGTCATTGTTCAGCTAACCTTGAGTTTCTCATGATTAAATGTAGACTGTTTTATCTACCGCGGGAGTTCACTTCCACCATTATAACTGCAGCCTATATTCCCCCGGATGCTGATGCCAAGCTTGCTATGAAAGAACTTCATGCAGCCATCAGTAAACAACAGACTGATCACCCGGAAGCTACGTTTATTGTTGCTTAAAGTCAGTGCTACCCAAGTTTCACCAGCATGTTTCCTGTCACACCAGAGGAAACAAAACCTTAGACCATGTTTACACAAACATGGCTGGAGCTTACGTTGCAACACCCCTCCCCCACCTGGGACAGTCAGATCACCTTTCTTTGTTCCTCACCCCCAAATATGCACCCCTCATCAACCGTGTGAAGCCATCAGTGAAGACCATCAAGGTGTGGCCTGCGGGGGCAGATTCCACACTCCAGGAAAGGTTTCTAAACACAGACTGGAGTATGTTTGCTTCTCAAGCCACCAGTGGCGCTCACACGGACATTGACTCCTACAGCTCCTCTGTATTGGATCATATCAATACCACCATTGACAGTGTTACAACCCATACACAGATCACCACATACCCAAATCAGAAGCCATGGATGAACAAGGAAGTCTGACTCCTGTTGAAGTCACGCAACACTGCCTTCAGATCAGGAGATGCACAAGCCTACAGCACATCCAGAGCAAACCTGAAGAGGGGCATCAAAAAGGCCAAGCACTGCTACAAGCTAAAGATAGAGGGACACTTAACCAACTCTGACCCTCGACGCATGTGGCAGGGCATTCAGGCCATCAGTGATTACAAACCCACCCACTCCACCAAGTTGATGTCAACTTCCTAAACAAGCTAAATTACTTTTATGCTCGCTTTGAAAGAGACAACAGAGAAACTGCCACCAAGCTCAAACCCTCAGCTGACCACCCACCAATCACACTCTCCTCCACAGATGTCTGCAAGGCACTGAGCCGGATCAGCGCGCACAAGGCTGCTGGACCAGACAACATCCCTGGACGTGTTCTCAGGGCATGTGCGGAGCAGCTCGCTGGGGTTTTTAAAGACATTTTCAAACTGTCTCTTGCCCAAGCAGCTGTACCAACATGCTTTAAATGCACTTCCATTGTGCCAGTGCCAAAACACTCTAGCCCGAGGTGCCCTAATGACTACCGCCCTGTAGCACTCACACCCATCGTTATGAAGTGCTTTGAGCGCTGGTCCTGGAACACCTAAAAGACTCTCTACCATCCACATTGGACTCACACCAGTTTGCCTACCGCAGCAATAGGAGCACAGAGGATGCAGTTCCATGGCACTGCACTCTGTGCTCACTCATCTGGACAATAAGAACACTTATGCACGCATGCTGTTTGTTGACTTCAGCTCAGCATTCAACACTGTCATCCCAACCAAGTTAATAGCCAAACTTGGAGACCTGGGAATCAACACCTCAATGTGTAACTGGATTTTGGACTTCCTAACTGACAGACCGCAGAATGTTCGATCAGGATTCACCTGCTCCACGTCCACCACACTTAACACTGTGTACCACAGGGCTGTGTGCTAAGTCCGTTTCTCTACTCCCTCTTCACCTCCGACTGCAAGCCTGTGTATGGATCTAATTCCATCGTCAAGTTTGCGGACGACACTACGGTGATTGGGCTCATCAGTAACAACGATGAGACTGTCTATAGGGAGGAGATCCAGCACCTGGCCACATGGTGCACTGATAATAACCTGCTCCTCAACACCACCAAAACGAAGGAGCTCATCCAAAGACTTCAGGAAAGAGTCAAGAGGCACACACGACACCATCCACATCAATGGAATGGCTGTTGAGCGTGTCTCCAGTTTCAAGTTCCTGGGGATCCACATCTCGGCGGACATGTCGTGGATAACCAACACCTCCAGCCTGGTCAAGAAGGCTCACCAGCGCCTTTTCTTCCTGAGGACACTGAGGAAGAATCAGCTCTCCTCGGCTATCCGGGTGAACTTCTACCACTGCGCAATAGAAAGCATCCTGACCAACTGTGTCGCTGTATGGTATGGGAGTTGCTCTGTTGCGGAGCGCAAGGCACTGCAGCGGGTGGTGAAAACTGCCCAGCGCATCACAGGGACTCCACTACCTGCCATCGAGCACATCCAGAGGAAACGCTGTCTGCATCGAGCTCGCAGCATCCTCAAGGACTCCTCTCACCCAGCCCACAGACTGTTTTCTCTCCTGCCCTCCGGCAGGCGTTTCATGATCCTCCGGACCAGGACCAGCAGACTAAAGAACATTTTTTTCCCCAGAGCTGTCTCTTTATTGAACGTGAACCCTCGTTGATCCACTTCCCTCATATACTGCTAACTCTCCCCCCTCACATCTGCCTTCACTTTGTTATTTGCACTTCTGGAATTGTGTTTTTTTTTTTTTTTTAACTGTTTACTTATGCATCTTGCACTACCATACCGTTAACTGGATTATGCTCATTTGCACTGCCGACTGTATTCACAGTACCAACTGTTTACATTTGCATTTTGCATCGTACTTCTAACTGTAATATGCAATCACTTCCACTGCACTTCACACTTTTTTTTTCAGATAGCTTCTGTCCATACTTCATTGCACTACCTTAATCCACTGCTATACTGCTCATTTTAGCCTAACATATCATTGTATACCTCTATCTGTAATATTCTGTTTATAGTAATAGCCATCTGTATATTATATGATACTCATAATACATATTCACCTGTAAATTCTGTTTATAGTAATAACCATCTATCTATATATATATATATATATATATATATATATATATATATATGTATATATGTGTGTATATATATATATATATATATATATATATATATATATATATATATATATATATATATATATATATGTGTGTATATATATATATATATATATATATATATATATATATATATATATATATATATATATATATTTATTTATATATATTCAGTACATATATGTCCTGCACTTATATAACCGTTGTATATCCTGCACTTGCTGCTATTGCACTTCTGGTTAGACCTAAACTGCATTTCGTTGCCTTGTACCTGTACTTGTGTAATGACAATAAAGTTGAATCTAATCTAATATAATATAATCTAATCTAATATTTTTGCATGATGGCATATCATTCATGTTTGGACACACACACACACACACACACACACACACACACACACACACACACACACAAGTCATCGATGTTTTATACACTATATAGAGTATAAAGGCAATCAGATCAGCACACATCTTTTAACTTGAGAACATATGACAACAACTTTTTATTTTCTGTTCATTTTATCACAGAAGGAAACAAGATGATAAAAAATATTCCCCAACTCATACATGATTATAATTAATCATTAAATGCATTACCCCCAATGCCTTTGGTTGTGCCTTGAAAAATTTGGTGAGAGCCGTATTGTGATATGCTCCTCTGGCCTGCTGTCCATCATTATCAATAACAGTATTTGGTGCCACCTGTGGATTTACTTGGATGACAACTGTAGCTTTGTCAGTTGAGATGACCTTGCTGGTTTCCATTATAAGTTTTCACCTGTAATTAAGCGTTTAAATTCTGCAGTTCACAAATTAGTTAAGGTTGTGTGTGTGTGTGTATGTTTCATGTAGAGCACAGTATTATATTTAAAGCATAATAAAAGTAATTAAATTACAGTAAAAGTAATTAAATTACAGTAACTAATTACTTAGTAACTACTTAGTAATTACTTAGTAACACCCAACATTTGTCCAGAGTGACTTATAAAACCGTGATACTGCCAGGGTTTATACACTGTAATAAAAAAGTTTTTATATTTTGTGGCCTAATGTCCAAAAATCACAAAACTTGAAAAAATTGAAAAAATGTATTTTATGAGACAAAGTATAACAATACTGTGAAAACTCACAAAAGTCAAAAGATAATAATTATGTATAATTGATATATATCAAAGTGTGTATTAATATGGACATTATAACAAAACATTTATAGATGTTAAGTGATGCATAAAGTTTTTTACCTTAAATGAAATTTGTTGATGTGGATGTCTGATCGCTCTTATGGCGTATCTTTGTGTTTGTGGGCTTTGAAGAGCAACTGAGAAGGAGCTTGCTTTATATACTTTATGCCCTTCCTCCTAAAATTCAAACGACTTTTGGGTTACACTGTATTTTGATAGTCAACTTTAGACATTCTAACTTGTTTTTATATTTTTACTAGTGCTGGGAATCGATATTTAAAAAAACAAACAAATTAATCACATTTTTTTCTGTAATTAATCACGATTAATCGCAAGTTATTAATATTTTACATTTTTAATATTTTGATATTTAAATAATTTCAGTTACTCTCCAAATTAATGTAGAAACAATTTAAAGACAGCATATTTTAAATATTTGTTGTAATGGCATCTTTTTATGAATGAAGGCCAGTATCACTGATACTAATGTCTCTATGAAACATCAATGACATTACATTACAGTATAACTGAAAGCTCCCAATGTCAACATTTATTAGGCTTTAAAAAACAACTTTTAATTTAAGTGAACTTAAAACAATCTTTACATAAACCCATTATAATAAATGTTATATTTACCCATGGCCTTCCCTGTTAGACAAGTACAGAAATGTATTTATCAAACACCTTTCTAAACTGCATAAATAATAAATGAAATATAGATTAATCATCATTAAAGCTACAATTTTCTCTGTTCCCGTTGTTCTTTGATGAACATTAACAGGCATCATCAGTGCTGCTGTCACTTTAAGATCGGCCGCTGACGCGCTGTCCCGCGCATCTCATTTCCTCACAACTCTTTAAGTTTAACTCTGAGTCTGTTGCAGGCTTGGGCACAGACTCAGAGAGGGATGGCACATTGTATAATTAGCCCTACATTGGAGATAATAATACTCTATATTATTAATAATAAAACATATAATCCTGCTGAAAAAGGAATTCAAAATAAGTAACTTGAAATGTGATATGAAATAACAAATAACTCAACAGTAGTAGAACCACATGGCCTGTGGTAAAAACTATGCAAGCAAGATTTTTTCCATCATAGTTTTAAACCATAAAGAGCAACTTAAAGGGGAATGTGAAAAGATGAATGTGTATTTAAACGGGGTCATTTATGTAGTAGAAATGTGAAATAATTTTTTAACTTGGTGCCTTCTAGACCAAGAAAAGACAGAAAATGTATTTTGTCTCATGTGGATGAAAGACAACAACTCCCAGAATGCACTTGCTTCGCTGCCGAAGGAGGCCACTCCAAAAGCCACGGCCAATGGTTATCACTTGCCTACCATGACACCGCCCCACCGTTGTTTTGATCTTCATAATAATACAATTATTTTGTTCAGTTAGAGAATAAACACTACAATTAAAAACTGAATGTGTCTTTTCAATAAAGTGTGAGTGAGCTGAACTAAAGTCACGACACAAACGCAGCAGTGTCAGATTTCATTCATCACGAGAGCGAAGAGCTGAGCAGAGCTGAGGTAAGCGTGGCAGTCATTCCCAACGTGTGTCCAGTCTGGCGCGTTATCAGATCATGCCTATGGAAGCTTAACTTTCATAGGAATTCATTGAAAAGTTGAAACACTCACTTTGCTCCGTATGGCTCTGTTATTAATGCCCGAGCCGAGCAGCAGCGGCCGTGCGCATTTACATTCTGTGAGTGAGATCCCTCCCCTATGGGCGGGTTGATAACATGCGGAACAGCTCCTTCTACTGGCTGTAGTCTATAGCCTCGGCCAAATAATCCTCAGATGACGCAAAATGACGATATTTGCGTCATCGGAGGATTTTTTCCAGAAATATAATACATAATTCTCTTGTCTCAGGGGGATATGAGGGGGAAAAGTACCATAATTTGAATATACTACTGGGTTTCTACTGATACAAAGCCTAATGCTAAATCACTGAAGTAACCCTTTAATAGACAACAGTAGAAAGTGGCTTTTGAGCTCAGCAAGAAGCTGTAGAAGTGTTTATTCATATTTATATTACATTATAAATATATTATATTATTCAGTGTTTCCCACAGGATTTTGTGGTGGGTAGACATTAGTCCCTCTATAGGGGGTCCCGGGGCGGGAATATAAAAAAAATAAATGATGTAAAAGATGTTATGTCCTATGTGTTCTGTGTGAGATTAACTGAGACGTGTTACAGCACTTGCATATTGTTGTCCTTGACTGTTTTAGTTGATTTTATTGCTCTCATTTGTAAGTCGCTTTGGATAAAACTAAATGTAAATGTAAATCTATCAAACATCCAAAAATGTATGTTTTACTTTTACCTATGTATTAACAATGAGACCAGGCTGAAAAAAACATGTTTTGGACAATTTATAAGCCTTTTTAACTAGTGAAGACTAGTAAAAATGTCCTCACTAGTCGGTTGTCATAATATTTCCTTATATAAGCGAGGACGTTTGGCCCTCACTCACAAGTATAGCCAAACCTGTACACACACACACACACACACACACACACACACACACACACACACACACACACACACACACACACACACACACACACACACACACACACACACACACACACACACACACACACACACACACACACACACACACACATTGCACTTCTGTCATTGGTAAGTGTTTGTGGTTTGTGATCAGTTTCTTCCTCTACATCTGTTCTCAGTATTTCTGACCAATGTTTCAGTAAACAGGTTTTGGAACCTCAAAAGTATAGATATTTATCAAAAAATGACAGTGTGTTGCTCACATGTCTTATGTTTGTTATTAAGGGAATACAATTTGGGTAATGCTGAAAACTAGAAAGGAACATTTTATCAATGTGGTAAAGTTAAGAAAAAGTGTGCTCAAGTTAAGGATTTGTAGAGTAGAAACAGTACCCAAACAACAAAAGTACAGCTAGCAGGCTGAAAAGGAAATATAAGGCAACCACAAATACGCCATAATGAACTGCCTTTAACCTGATTGGTTTGAAACTAGGGCAGTCTGCTGTAGCTGTCTGCACTTGTAAAAGTGACTTACGTAAAGACATATTATCAGTTCCCACATTCCCAGGGTAGTGAACCCACAACCTGTAACTAGGGCTATCAACTGATGAAAACAATATTTTAATTGGATTTTTGGAACTTCCATTTGCCAAGATAACAGAGTCTTGGTCGATGCCCAATGAGGCATATCATTTTGCTTGTTTTTAGAAAAACTCACTTTATTTTACTTATCTAGTAAATGCACATTGATTTAAGAATTTTTAGATATTTGGACTGGAAACAAGAAAAAAAAACCTAAATAAGAAGAAATTTTTTTGCAGTGTAGGCTGTAATTTACAACAGTGTGTTCTTGAACAAATCATTCTTTTAAGCGGGTAACTGCTTGAGCCAGTTCATTGAATCTGACTTTAATCAACACTTTGTATCTGACTTTAATCAACACTTTGAATCTGACTTTAATCAATACTTTGAATCTGACTTTAATTTATAATGACACAAGATGCATAGGCGCTCCTTGCGCAGCCCGGTGAGCCAGCAAGCGTGTTCAGATGGGATATCCCAGCTAACAGGGAACATTCTCAGAACATTACGGCTGTCACAATGACGAACTCTGTGACTCCCTCCTCTGGCCACCAGAGGGAGCCATCACCAGAGTACTAACACACCATTGCACTACATTTCCCAATAGCCCGTACCTTGGACTGATTTCTCGCCAGCTGTTACCCATCACCGGGACTATAAAGGTCTGCCATTCACTCCAGTGCACCGCGAAGTCTTGTTTTGCCTAGGTGGACATTTCTGAGCGTTTATATATCCTGTTTGACTGCCTGTTGCCGACCACTGTTGTTACCTGTCTATCTCTGCCTGCTGCCTGCCTTTTGATCCTTGCCTGGTTATTCTTCTGTGATTGTTATCTGCCTGCCCTGACCTATTGCCTGTTATCTGACTACGTTTTCTGCCTGCTCCTATCATTTCCAGTTTATCCCTGTCTGACCCTGCCTGTACGACCACGCTATTTTCATTAAAGCACGCAAATGGATCCCAGTCTAAGTGATGATTCATTACAACGGCAAGGTTATGAGCAAAGTTTTTTCCAGTAACATTAATTGAACATTCGGTAAGAGATATCTGGGGTCTCATTTATAAAGCGTGCGTACGCACAAAATGGGGCTGGAAACATACGTACGCCAATTCCCACGCAAAGGTTGTGATCTATAAAAAACAAACTTGACGGGAAATGTGTGCACCTTTAAGCAAACTTTGAGCCGTGTGTACGCACATTCTGGAGACAAAGGGAATTGGCGACACAGATGGTGAGGTCGTGAACTGAAGTTAGATTGTAGAAAATACATGTGAGAAGAACGATTATAAGAATTAATGACATTTAATTTTCACTCCATTTCATACGTTATATCCACATTATCATGAAGATTAAATCCAACAGTGTTATTTGTGCCGATTGTTTTAGGCTATATAGGCCTACATCTAGTAAAATCCAAACGTAATTCAAAATGTATTTTTTTTTAAATGCGCTCAAACTCTTTTACTAGAGTGAGAAAAGTAATGAAGTAAGAACAATTTAAAACTGTTTTCATATTGATATACACATTTACATTAATGTTCCAGTTTCATTAATGGCGATATGCACTGAAATTACATAAAGTCAATACTCAGAATTTAAACAAAAATTATATGAATTTAGATAGACGTGCAACTTTTGATCACTTTTCCTGTGACACGCTGTTTTAATGACAGCAAGGATTAAATATAGGCTAATTCCAATAATTCATCTTTAAACTAAACTGCAGATCTCATGTTATGACAAAATATGTTTTAGCGAGAACGATGATCAGTGACGCACACTTCGAGATCACAGACACTGCATATTCGGTGGTCGAACGGTCCATTATCCGGTTTGAACAGGTCCAATGATAATCTTACTGTACAACCACAGCTGCACGGACACGGAGAGTAAAGACATCTTCACAAAATTATGAAAAATAACACTGTATTTGAAGGATACAAAGTAGGCCTATCTGTTTAAATTAAAATAAACATCCTATATGTTCACATTATCAGCAACACTGCATGAATTTGAGTTGAAGGGTTAAAAATTAACAAAATATTTTTAATTAAAATAACATTTAGCCCGTGGAAATGAATGAATAAACTTTATTTAAAAAAAAAATCTATTTTGTTTTTATGGATATTTTGATATACAACCCCAAATCAGAAATAGTTGGGACAGTATGGAAAACACACACACAAAAAAAAGAAGCGATTTCTACATTTACTTTGACTTGTATTTCATTGCAGACAATATGAACACAAAATATTTCATGTTTTGTCTGGTCAACTTCATGTCATTTGTAAATATGCATCCTTTCCTGTCATTCAGACCTGCAACACATTTAAAAAAAAGTTGGGACAGTAAAGCATTTACCACTTTGTAATGTTGCCATTCCTTTTCACAACACTTAAAAGACGTTTATGGACTGAAGACACCAAGTGATGAAGTGTTTCAGGTGTAATTTTGTCCCATTCTTCCTGCAAACAAGTCTTAAGGTGGGCAACAGTACGGGGTCTTCGTTGTCACACATTCTCTATTGGAGACAGGTCGGGACTGCAGGCAGGTCAGTCAAGTACCCGTACCCTCTTCCTCCGCAGCCAGGACTTTGTAATGTGTGCAGAATGTGGTTTTGCATTGTCTTGTTGAAATATGCATGGACGTCCCTGGAAAAGATGTCTTCTTGAAGGCAGCATATTATGCTCCAAAATCTCTATGTACTTTTCAGCATTAACGGTGCCTTCACAGAAGTGCAAGTTACCTTTGCCAAGGGCACTGACACAACCCCATACCATTGACAGACCCTGGCTTTTGGACTTGTTGCTGGAAACAGTCTGGATGATCCTTTTCTTCTTTGGTCCAGAGCACACAGCGTCCATTCCTCCCAAAAAATACCTGAAATACTGATTCATCTGACCACAGTACACGTTTCCACTATGTGATGGTCCATCCCAGATGCCTCCGAGCCCAGAGAAGTCGACGGCGCTTCTGGACACTGTTAACATAGGGCTTCCTTTTGGCACAGTACAGTTTTAACTGGCATTTGTGGATGTAACTACGTATTGTGGTACTTGACAAAGGTTTGCCAAAGTAGTCCTGAGCCCATGTGGTGATATCACTTATAGATGAATGACGATTCTTGATGCAGTGCCGCCTGAGGGATCGGAGATCACGGTTGTTCAGCTTAGGCTTGCGCCCTTGTCCTTTACGCACTGAAATTCCTCCAGATTCCTTGAATCTTTTAATTATGTTATGCACTGTTGAATGTGAAATATCCAAATCTCTTCCTATCTTTCTTTGAGGAACATTGTTTTTAAACATTTCAATAATTTTCTCACGTATTTGTTGGCAAACTGGCGATCCTCGGCCCATCTTTGCTCCTAAAGGATTAGACCTTTCTTGGATGCTGCTTTTGTACCAAATCATAATTACAATCACCTGTTGACATCACCTGTTTCAAATCGCATCATTATTTAACCATTTTACCTCATTACTAGCCCTAAATTGCTCCTGTCCCAACTTTTTTTTAAATGTGTTGCAGGTCTGAATGACAGGAAAGGATGCATATTTACAAATGACATGAAGTTGACCAGACAAAACATGAAATATTTTGTGTTCATATTGTCTGCAATGAAATACAAGTCAAAGTAAATTTATGTAACAGAGTTAGAAATGTAAGTTAGTGTTTGTATGTGATTTTCACCGTAATTAAGCAGCTGTATTGAGTTTGGTGTTTTGGAGCCCTCCTTTGGAGAAATGGTGTACTGCAGCTCTGCTGCGTTTTGTCCTTGTGTTGTTGCCGTACCCGATCAGAAGCGGTATGCTTTGCATCGGGTAGGTTGACTGTATAAAGCACTTCCCACTTTGTTTTAATGTTGTAACTGTAAAATGTTCTTTAAGTTGAAAATTTCGACATATCACCTGTGTTATATTACTTTACATGTATTGTTAAGATTTGGGTGCAATTCTAGCAACTTAGAGAAAGTTTACTAATGTTTCATTATGACCATGAGTTCATACACACTGAGTTTTACGTGACTAGCTGCAAACTCCGCTAGCAACTTTCCATGTATTGAATTTCAGTGTATTTTTATTTTTATTTTGTATGTGCAGATGCTCTTTTATGTACGCCAGTGCCTGAAGGCATGTTTTGTGTTCTGATTTTCCAAAGGTATGTTGCTCCATATGTTAAATGTGAATATGTTGCTCCAGATGTTAAATGTGTATTTTTCTTAAGTTTATTTTATCCCTGTCTAGTATGCTAAAGATGTATCCTTCTGTATGAATGTTTCTATTTGTAATAATTTACAACAGAAGATGAGAAGCGGTATGCTTTGCATCAGATGCTGTTTTATGTACGCCAGTGCCTGAAGGCATGTTTTGTGTTCTGATTTTCCAAAGGAATAAATGTGAGAAAAGCCAGTTTTGGTCTCAGTCCCTTCACCACCTGACCACCGTTACACTGGTGCCGTGACCTGTCGATCTCCCAGATCAGCCCAACACTGATCGCCGTGGATGCTGCATTGAAGTCCAGCTCGAGTGTGCGAGATAAAGTGTGGTTAGAGTTGTCTTTGTATATGGTTAGGCAGTAAAAGGGCTGTGTTTATATTATTCCAGTGTGGGGAATTGTTCATTATCCTTGATATACAGTAAGATACGGCTTTCTTTCTCTAATATTGTTGTTTCTTATATAATTTATTTTTCTTTCTTTCTTTCTTTCTTTTTTTTTTTTTTTTTGCATTTTATAATACACAACGCAGATACTTACCATTATGGCTGAGAAATATAGTTACAGTAATGTTGGAGATAATTTTGCTAGTCCAGTTCTTCTTAAAGGGAGAGGAATGTGGGGTGCATGGCGGGGTTCTGATAGCGGTGCTGTTGGACATAGGATGGACAGTGGGGAGGTGGGTCATTCCCAGTCATTAACTGACAGCGGTAGGGGTACAGGGTTAAGTCAGAACCCAGGTTGTACTCCTGTTGGCCAGTCTTTGGGGGAGGGTCCTCTCACGTCCACACCCAGCAGTATTGATTCTGCAGCTATTAACCACCTCACAAGCATGGTGGGACAGTTAGGTGCCCAGATTGGTGAGTCTATTGTAGCCAAGTTAATGTCTGCTGGAGTAGTGAATACTAGCAGTGAACAGCAGAGCGGCTCATCCCCTGCACATCACACCACACACATGCAGAACACATCACCTAAACATACAGGAACTGACTCTAGCACTGTAAGACAGACAGACTCACACGTTACTGTACATGTAAAATCGGACAAAGAGCCTAAGTTGTTCAGAGGTGACGGTTCTGACAAATATCCAGTCCAGGACTGGATTGACATAACTAAAGCTTATCTGAGAAAGCAGCGGTGTCCTGTGGATGAGCAGGCAGAAGAGATCATGGGGAGGTTGATGGGCAAAGCGAGAGATGTTGTGAAGGTTGCCCTGCGCAGTGATCAGACTCTCGACGTGAAACAGAACCCTGGCCTCATTTATGATATTCTCCTCCAGTATTTCAGTGATGTGTCCTCATGTCTCCCACTAGCAGATTTTTACTCCACCCTGCCCAGACCTGGCGAGAGCCCAGTTGATTACTGGTTGAGAGTAAACAGAGCAGCTGATCTGGCTGATGAAGGCCTCCGCAGGCAAGGCAGGCGGATGGAGAATTCCGGTGAAGAGGTGACACGTATGTTTGTCAAGCATTGTCCTGACCCAGAACTATCCTCTATCTTTAAGTGTAAGCCCATTCATGAGTGGAGTGCACGTGACATACAGTTGAGAATTGATGACTATCAGAGAGAGCTAAGGGCCTCTGGAAGAGCCTGTGCAGATGTGCGGGTAAAGAGCCACACCACCACCCTTGCCAACATGCAGCCTAACCCAGCGGCATACAGTCAGCCTGTGCCTGAGCAGTGTCACACTCAGTGCCCTACCTTCACTACTGCTCCAGTCCCTAGTCCAGTGTGTCACCCGCAGTGTCCCTCCTCTGTCACAGTTTCAAGTCAGAGCTACAACTCACATCAGACTCCATGTCCCCCCTCATGTGCCTCTACCCCAGCTGTATTACAGAATAGTCAAGACGCTGAGGATAGAATTATGTCTCGTATGATGGCCATGTTAGAGCAGATGATGGGGAAAGTGCAGCAGCGCAGCAGTGCTCGTGGCGGAAAATTCCAGGGTGGTAATCGAGAGAAAGCTTGTCGTGTCTGTGGTGACAGCAAACACACCACCATCACCCATTGCATGTCAGAGAAGCTGTGTTTCACTTGCCTTGCCCCAGGCCACACACGGGTGGGATGTCCCACCAGGTCTTCCCCTGAGCCTCAGTCGAAGGGAAACTAGTGGACTCATATTCAGAGGGAGACAGTATGGGTCATAATTTTAACTCCCACAGTGAGGGTATTTCTAATGCAGAAGCCATTTACACGATGAACAAGATGGCTTGTAATGACACTAAAACTGTTGTCTTTCAGAACATACACAAAGTTGTCGGCAGTGACAGTCTTTTCTATACTCCTGTGATGATTGATAATACAGTGACCCTGAACGCTATGCTAGACAGTGGCTCTATGGCTTGTACTATCAGTGAAACTGCTGAGATGAAGCTTAGAGAAGCTGGAGCTTTCACAGCACATGATCAGTTCAGTACAGATGTTGTCCTCATTGGCTGTGGTGGCCGTCGCGTCATGCCTAAGTCAGCTGTCTATCTGCAGATGGAGGTGTATGGCTGCAAAATCATAGTTCCTACTCTAGTTGTCCAGGGCCAGCATGACGAAATGATATTGGGTACCAATGTAATCAAGCATATTCTTCATCAGTATAAGCAGTGTGATGCCTATTGGAAAGCTGTGTCTGCCCCTTGTCCTGCTGGCGATCCAGAATCTGAACAGTTTCTCTCCATGCTTGCTGGTGTGGACCGTTGGAGAGGTGAGGAAGTTCCTGGTAAGATAGGCACTGTGAGAAGCAACTCGGCAGTGTGCCTTGAACCTGGTCGAGAGTACTTGATGTGGGGAAAGCTACCCAAGTCTGCTGCTGTATCTCCTGGTAGCACTGTGATGGCTGAACTCACATCATGCCGCTCAGCTCCAAGGGGAATTCTGGTGGCAAGAATGGTGACATCTTTGTGGGGAGACAGATGGTTTCCGTTAAAGCTGATCAACACCTCTGATAAACCCGTCTTGGTGAGACGCAATGCTAAGTTAGCTGACGTTTTTCCCTGCATCGCGCTGGAAGATATGGATGATACACACACTGGGGTCTCAATGGCCAGGTGTTCTTTAGTAGCAAGTAGATCTGAGAATAATGCATGTTCTGTTGACGACAAACTCAAGGCAGTTGGATTGAGTGAGATTGACATAAACTCCTGTGATGTGTCCGAGCGGTGTAAAGGCAAGCTGACTGAACTGGTTGTGCGCTACAATGATATCTTCTCACGTCATCATCTGGACTGTGGAGAGGCAAAGGATTTTGTCCATCGCATTCACCTCTCAGATCGCAGGCCATTCCGACTCCCTTTCAGGCGGGTGCCCCCAAGTCAATATCAGAAGCTGCGCCAAGTACTGAGTGAGATGGAAGAGAGAGAAATCATCAGGAAGTCCACCAGTGAATATGCGTCTCCATTAGTTCTCGTATGGAAAAAGAATGGGGATCTTCGAATCTGTACGGATTTTCGCTGGTTGAACAAGCGAACTTTTAAAGATGCTCACCCTCTCCCTCACCAGGCCGACTGCCTAGCAGCACTTGGAGGAAACGCCCTTTTCAGTACTATGGATTTGACTTCCGGGTTCTACAACATGCCGTTGCACGAAGATGACAAAAAGTACTCTGCCTTCACCACTCCAATGGGTTTATATGAGTACAATCGTCTGCCACAAGGTCTCTGCAATAGCCCTGGAAGTTTTATGCGCATGATGACTAGCATTTTTGGAGATCAGAATTATCTGAGTTTGCTTTGCTACTTGGATGATTTGCTTGTCTTTGCCCCTGATGAAGAGACTGCTCTGCAACGTTTGGAGGTGGTGTTTAGCAGATTACGTAGCCACAACCTGAAGTTAGCCCCCAAGAAGTGCTTTTTCCTTCGAAAGGCTGTGAAGTTCCTTGGGCACATAGTCGATGAAACTGGTGTGTCGACTGATCCCAGTAAGGTTGAGGGCATCATGAAAATGACAAGTGCTGACCTAATGGAATCAGACGGTGTGACTCCCTCAGCGAAACGGGTTAGGTCTTTCTTGGGAATGATCAATTACTACCAACACTTTGTACCCAATTACTCAGCCATCGCTAAGCCCCTCTTCTCTCTGTTGTCAGGCCAGAAACGAAAGAGTAAGCAGAAGCCAATGAGTAAACACAGGTCTCAGAGCAGGAAGTTGAGTGCCGCTGACTGGACCCCTGAAATGGAGCAAGCTTTCCAGAAACTGAGATTGTCACTGGCCGAAACAGTTGTCCTTGCTCACCCTGATTTCACCCGCCCTTTCATGCTGTCTGTAGATGCTTCTCTTGACGGTATTGGTGCCGTTTTATCGCAGATCAAGGAGGGAGAAACCAGGGCAAGGCCCATCGCATTTGCCAGCAAGTCTCTTTCTCAGTCTCAGAAGAATTACCCAGCACACCGTTTAGAATTCTTGGCGTTGAAGTGGGCCATCTGTGACAAGTTCAGCCACTGGTTGAAGGGTCATGTGTTCACAGTGTGGACAGACAACAATCCGTTGACTCACATCATGACAAAGCCCAAGTTGGATTGCTGTGAACAACGTTGGGTGGCCAAGCTAGCCGGCTACAGCTTTGATATCAAGTATGTTCCAGGTCCACAGAATGTTGTTGCTGATGCCTTAAGCCGTGTGCCTTTTGTGAAGGAGAGAGTCAGTCTCAGATTACTTCAGGAGCCTTATACCACACTTCTCTCTGAGGTCCAAGGTTTGACGACTGACTCTGTTCAAGACACCTTTCGCTACTCCAGTGCCCATGATGGGAATCTACGGCAAGGTGATGATTGTGTTGGGAGTATGTCTGCTCCATTGTGTGTTCACACTCAGTCCATTGGGATGGACGATATATCTGCTGTCTTGCAGTCACACAGTGAGTGGGAGACTGGAGCAAGAACTCGTGCTGTTGCCGCTCTGCACCATGTGCCACAGTTTGTCCCTGGTGGTCAGGATTCCCTGCCTGCTTACACAGAAAAGGAACTTCGTGATGAACAGCTCGGCGACAGAGGCCTCTTTCGAGTCTTGTATTATGTGGAAAGACGTCGCAGACCCTCCAGGAGAGAACGAGTAAAAGAATCAGTCACGGTTTTGAGATATTTAAAGCACTGGGAGAAGCTTATTGTGAGCAATGGGATACTCTACAGAGTTTCAAGAGACCAGACCACAAAGTCAAAGCGTCACCAGTATGTAGTCCCTGAGTCACTTAAAGCTGTTGTCCTGAGAGGTGTTCACGAGGATGCTGGTCACCAGGGTCAGTTCAGAAGTCTTGGACTGGCCAGGCAGAGGTTCTTTTGGCTTAGTCTTGACAGGGACGTGAGAGACTATGTCCGCAACTGCAGGCGTTGCATCATCAGCAAGACAGCCGAACCTGCTGGCAGAGCACCCTTGGAAAGCATCACATCCACCAGGCCACTACAGCTTGTTTGTATTGACTTTTGGTCAGCGGAGGATGCAAGGAATAATTCGGTCGACGTGCTGGTGGTGACCGACCACTTTACAAGAATGGCCCAGGCATTCCCCTGCAAGGATCAGTCAGCAAAGCAGGTGGCGAGAGTGCTTTGGGACAAGTTCTTCTGTGTATTTGGGTTTCCAGAACGTATCCACAGTGACCAAGGAGCCAGTTTCGAGAGTCAACTGATCAGCGAGCTACTTAGAGTCTCTGGTATTAGGAAATCACACACCACACCATATCACCCTATGGGTAACGGGAGTGTGGAACGTTTCAACAGGACCCTTGGCAATATGATCCGTGCACTTGCTCCAGACACAAAAGCCAATTGGCCAAGACGTCTTCAGACCCTCACATTCATGTACAACAGTTCAGTTCATGAGACAACGGGATATGCACCTTTTTATTTGATGTTTGGACGGACTCCTCGTCTGCCAGTCGATGTCCTCTTCCGTACTGTTCTGAATGATCCAGCTGTGGTCAGCTATGACAAGTATGTGGCATCTCTGACGAAAGATCTACAAGATGCTATGTTGATAGCTCAGGAACATGTCATGAAAGAACAGCACCGTCACACTGAGATCTACAACAAGAGAGTCAAGGGCCCTACCATTGACGTTGGTGACCGTGTACTGGTGGCTAACAAAAAGGAAAGAGGAAAGAGGAAGACTGCAGATCGTTGGGAATCCACTGTGTACACTGTAGTAGACAGGAACACCGAAACACACACTTACAGGATATGTGACACAGTCTCTGGACAGGAGAAAGTTGTCCACCGTAATCTGTTGATGTTGGTGAATTTCCTGCCTGTGGAAAACACAAGTGTGATCTCCGACCCAATCTCATCTTTGTCTTCTGTTCAGCAGTCAAACCCAAGTGACGACTCAGTGTCAATAGTGAGACAAAGCTCTTTGCGTGATAACATGAGTGAGGACTGTGATGATCTGATTTCTAGACCGGGATTTCAGGGAGCACAGATGGGTCGAACCCAGAGAGAGAGAGTTGGATCTGATTCCATAACTGTTCCAGAGCAAGTGGATTCTGAGGGACGAACTGTAGAGTGGATTGCACACTCACCATTCCCTGAACACTCACAAGCTGAGTCGGCTGATAATGGAGGAACAGGATCAGTTCCTCTTGTCTCTCAGAGTGATCCAGAAATGTCTGAGGACCAGACAGGAGACCAGTCCATAGCCTCTGATTCTACACCTGTGACTAGCACTGACGTTAGTACAGCTGTTGCCAGCAACATGGATGGAGAGACTGTCGTAACACAGACAGACAAAGCTAATGACATGAACAATGTTGACACAGTAGCTTCTGTTTCACAGTCTGAAAATCCTAGTACGTTCACACAGGCGAGGTCTAGATTTGGTCGCTTTCTCAAGCCAGTTGACAGACTAATTCAAACTATGTCAAGGCAAGATATTGTTCACACACATCCGTCTATGCAGGCTATCTGCAGGTCAGTGTTTCAAGTTTTTCATGATCAGACTTAAAGTCGAGGTCATACACACGTTTGGTAACATTGGTTATATGGTCCAAGCTTTTCTGATGAGCTTTATGGAGAATTTTTATTTGTTTTTGTTTTGTTTTCTTCTCTTTTCCTAGAGGCTTTATTACACAGTATAAATGGGTCTTGTGGGGTGTATAAGGCACCCTACTGCCAGTGGTTGGTTGGAGAGTTTGCGCACCTCTTCTTCCACTTCATCCTTATTGGATACCTTTGGGTTGGCTGTCCTGTAATTGGTGACCTTCTGTCTAGTGTTAGAAAGTAGTGTACTTTTTGCCTTTGGAAGTACTGTGTGGTTGCTGCTCAAATTTGGTGAAATTCAGGGGAGGTGGGTGTAACAGAGTTAGAAATGTAAGTTAGTGTTTGTATGTGATTTTCACCGTAATTAAGCAGCTGTATTGAGTTTGGTGTTTTGGAGCCCTCCTTTGGAGAAATGGTGTACTGCAGCTCTGCTGCGTTTTGTCCTTGTGTTGTTGCCGTACCCGATCAGAAGCGGTATGCTTTGCATCGGGTAGGTTGACTGTATAAAGCACTTCCCACTTTGTTTTAATGTTGTAACTGTAAAATGTTCTTTAAGTTGAAAATTTCGACATATCACCTGTGTTATATTACTTTACATGTATTGTTAAGATTTGGGTGCAATTCTAGCAACTTAGAGAAAGTTTACTAATGTTTCATTATGACCATGAGTTCATACACACTGAGTTTTACGTGACTAGCTGCAAACTCCGCTAGCAACTTTCCATGTATTGAATTTCAGTGTATTTTTATTTTTATTTTGTATGTGCAGATGCTCTTTTATGTACGCCAGTGCCTGAAGGCATGTTTTGTGTTCTGATTTTCCAAAGGTATGTTGCTCCATATGTTAAATGTGAATATGTTGCTCCAGATGTTAAATGTGTATTTTTCTTAAGTTTATTTTATCCCTGTCTAGTATGCTAAAGATGTATCCTTCTGTATGAATGTTTCTATTTGTAATAATTTACAACAGAAGATGAGAAGCGGTATGCTTTGCATCGGATGCTGTTTTATGTACGCCAGTGCCTGAAGGCATGTTTTGTGTTCTGATTTTCCAAAGGAATAAATGTGAGAAAAGCCAGTTTTGGTCTCAGTCCCTTCACCACCTGACCACCGTTACATTTAGAAATCACTTCTTTTGTTTTTTATTTGCGTTTTCCATACTGTCCCAACTTTTTCTGATTTGGGGTTATATTTATTCTAAAACATAAAAAAGATATTGGATGATATTGGATGATTGTAAGCAATGTACTGTGTAAGGCACAAATGGCATTTATAGTCCGTATCTAATATTTTTCTGTCTTGTTCCTTTGACAGTGTTAAACATGGTGTCACGTGGATGGGAATATACATGCAAATGATATGCAAATGAGGTTATGCATATTAAAACTAGGCGTTGTAAGCTCCATATATGGTGATTTCTGCAGGAGACGGGGTGGAGATGCACATACGCACAATCTTCTGCTGGCTGTGGTTTATAAAGGGATTTTTGCGCAGGTTCTGACGTACACGGTTTATAAATCAGAATTCTTTTTGTGCGTACACAAAATCTAGCTTTTGTGCGTACGTACACTTTTAGTAAGGTTTATACGCAAAGTTTTATAAATGAGACCCCTGGTCTTTAATAACGTTACCACAAAAACACTATTCATACTTCGCTTATGGAGCATTATTCAGAAACATTTTGGACATTTTTTAAATGTTACTTGTTTTGGAATGTTCCGAGAACATTCAAAAGTAACATTCCAAGAATGGAAAATGATAGGATTGAACATTCCCTGAATGTTTCACATAACCAAGAAACACTCAGAAATGTTTTCATAACTTAATGGGAACGTTAAGAAAACATTCTGATAGCATATTATTGTTAGCCTGGACTAAAGAACCAGTTTGAAATTAACAAATCAAATCAACAGGCAGAACTGAACATCAACTTTTCCGTCAAGTCTGATTCAAAAAGAACCACCAAGCCAGTTCTATCTGTCAAAGTTCTCTGGGGATAACTGTGCTCAAAGATGAAGATGTGACATTTAGGAGAGATGACAGCAGAATAAACTCTAAAAATGTACTACAGGAAGAAATTAATATGACAATATTCAAAATATCAGTACTGCAAATTAATGCATTGATACATTTATTGTCAGTATAAATGCATGAATGCTGAAAAGAAACAATATCCACAAAACTGAAGCTTGGATTTGGCAAACTGCCTAAGCAACAGCACGTTGTTTAAAAAAGGCACTCTGACAAGGTTCATGTGCGCTCAGATCACACCCATCAGACCTACAAAAAAGAGAAAAAACAACAACAACCAGAACCATGAACACAACAAATGGAACATTAACGGGTTGCTTTACTTTCTTTACATTCTGCTAGCTTTAGTGGAGTGGCATCATTCTCTAAAAAAATCGACTTTAGTGAAGTATTTTTGCTTTCTACTCAAGTGCATTTTTCAAGTATATGTACTTTTTAAAACGATACTCGGTTACTTAACGTAACCTCGGTTCTCTCTAGAAGAGGGAACGAGTATTGCGTAAGTTCCTTACGCTACGGGAAAGTATTCTTTCTTCGAGATTTCTGAAAAACCCAAAATTATCCTTAATTTTGTAACATTGTCAACGCAGTGCGGCAGCCTGGCAGACCATAGCAGGCTATTCCAGCGTGCTATTGGCTGCTCTGCTGGCACCTGCAGCAGCCTATCGGTGAGCCCGCGTGACGTGGCGACCAATGAGGGCGCTTCGCGACCACCTGGCTTCATTTGCCTACAGGTGGGGCGTGGCCACGTGTATATAAGCAGGGCTCACGGGCTGCATATTCGGTTTTCGTAGTTCTGAAGCGTAAAAGCCCGCGGGGCGCACGGCAAGGAACGCAATACTCGTTCCCTCTTCTAGAGAGAACCGAGGTTACGTTAAGTAACCGAGTATCGTTCTCTTACGAGAGGTTCTCTCGTATTGCGTAAGTTCCTTACGCTACGGGAACATATTGTCAACGCCGTGCGCGCCTCGCATACAGCATATGTATCCCAGGGAACCGGGGAAAAAACACTGCTCGGGCAGGGTGGCCGGTAAAGAAAACGGGCCACCACATATACAGACACTTCATTCGAACTGACGGGTGGTTACGACGGGTGGTTACAACACCCTGTCCCATGAATGAGGGAACGGCACCTGCCGGTCTCCTTCAAATTCACCACACCTTGTCTCATGAATGAGGGAGCGGCAACGCCGGTCGCCTTCAAATTCACATGAGCCTAGTACTGAACTTACTACCAGTATGTGAGCTATGTCTGCGCAGAACCACTGGGCAGAACCAACAGCCCTATTGAACTGATAACACTTTCGCCTGTAAGGCAGGAACTTCCAGATTGTAAAATCTCACGAACATAGACGGGGAGGCCCAGCCTGCCGCCATACAGATATCGTGGATGGAAATCCCTCTGGCCCAAGCCCACGAAGAGGCCATGCCTCTGGTGGAGTTTGCTCTGACACCTAGCGGGCACTGCAGGTGTTTGGAAGCGTATGCAGTTGCAATCGTGTCCACTATCCACCTGGACAGGGTCTGTTTCGAGGAGGCGAGACCCTTAGTGCGCCCACCAAACGAAACAAATAGCTGCTCAGAACGCCTGAAGGCGGCGGAGCGTGTGACATAAACCCTCAATGCCCTGACAGGGCAGAGGATATTGCCACCGTCCCCCTCATCGGATGCTGGCAGAGCCGAGAGGGAGATAATCTGCGCCCTGAAGGGAGTGCCGATCGCTTTGGGGACATAACCATGCCTCGGTCTGAGAATGACCTTAGAGTCATTAGGACCGAACTCCATACACGTCGGGCTCACTGAGAGCGCGTGTAGATCCCCCACGCGTTTCACTGAAGCCAGAGCTATCAGAAACGCGGTTTTTAGCGAAAGGAACCTTGGTTCCACAGTCTCGAGCGGTTCAAAGGGATGAGCCTTCAGGGCCTCTAGGACCAAGGCCAGATCCCATATAGGAACCGACGGGGGCCGCGGGGGATTCATCCGTCTGGCTCCTCTGAGGAAACGGATGATGAGCTCGTTCCTTCCTAGCGTGCTACCTAGCGTCGTCTGAGCGAACGCTGCTATAGCCGCCACATACACTTTGAGCGTGGAAGGGGACCTGCCCAATTCCAAAAGCTCTTGGAGGAAGGAGAGCACCCGCTGGACCCCACATTGCTGTGGGTCCAATCCCTTGGAAACACACCACTTAGTGAACACCGACCACTTAGAACTATATAACCGCCTCGTCGAGGGGGCTCTAGAGTGTGAAATCGTGTTCATAACCCCTTCGGGCAGGTCAACGGGTATCCGTTGGTCACCCATACATGCAGAGACCATCGCTCTGGATGGGGATGCCAAACTGACCCTCCTTCTTGAGAGAGAAGGTCTGCTCTCAGCGGAACTGGCCAGGGGGGTGAGTGCGACAGCTTCACCAGCTCTGGGTACCAAATCTGGTTCTCCCAGCGCGGTGCTATAAGGAGCACCGGGCGGCGCGTTTCCCTGATTTTCGCTATGACCTGGGGCAATAGGGAAATCGGCGGGAAAGCATACAGCGGGAGGCTGGGCCAAGTTTGGGACAGCGCATCCTCGCTTTTGAACAGAAACGTCGGGCAGCGGGCGTTCTCTTTTGTTGCAAAGAGGTCGAGCTCTGCTCTGCCGAACAGGCGCCATACCAGCTGGACTGTCTGGGGGTGCAGGGACCATTCTCCTGGGAGAATGAGGCCCCTGGACAGCTTGTCCGGGCCCACAATGAGGTGGCCCGACACGTGCGCAGCTCTCAGCGAGCGCAGCGAGCTGTGTGCCCACACGAGCAGGCGTTCTGTCAGATTGCCCAGACATCTGGACCTGACACCGCCCTGCCGGTTCACGTAGGACACCACTGTGGTATTGTCCGACCGGACTAACACGTGGTGTCCTCGTATAAGCGGGAGAAACTGCCTGAGCGCGTTCTCTACCGCTATCATCTCCAAACAGTTTATGTGTAGGAGTTTTTCCTCGCTCGACCAAAGGCCCGAGGCTGATCTGCCCTCGAAAACGGCGTCCGTCGAGATGACCTTGCGGTGTGAGATGGCTCCCATCGTCACTCCCCTCTGGTACCAGTCGGCTACTAACCAGGGCTCTAGGGCTGACACGCAGCCCTGAGTCACTCTGATCCTGAAGCCTCCGGACGCCCAGGCTCTGTGAGGCACTCGGGCGTTTAACCAGCATTGCAGCGGGCGCATGCGCATTAAGCCCAGCTGGAGCACAGCTGCAGCTGAGGCCATACGTCCCAGCATCCTCTGAAAAAGCTTGAGAGGTGCGATTTTGCCCGGCCGGAAGTACGCAGCCATGCGCCGAACTTGGCGCGCGCGTTGGGGTGACAGGCGGGCTGACATTGCCACAGTGTCCAGATTCAAACCCAGAAATGAGGTTGATTGCGTGGGCACTAATGAGCTCTTGGTCCAATTGACCGTGAGCCCTAGGCTGTCCAGATGGCTGAGCAGCATTGCCCTGTGGGCGAGGAGCTCGGCCTCCGACTGCGCCAGGATGAGCCAATCGTCCAGATAGTTCAATACTCGCATCCCTCGATTTCTCAGAGGAGCGAGGGCCGCGTCCATGCACTTCGTAAATGTACGGGGTGCTAGTGACAGGCCGAACGGAAGGACGGTGTATTGATAAGCCTGGCCGTCGAAGGCGAATCGTAAGAATGGCCTGTGACGCGGCGTTATCTTGATTTGAAAATATGCATCTTTCAAATCTAGGGAGATTAGCCAGTCTCTCGGGCGAATATGCGCGAGGATCTGCTTGGTCGTGAGCATCTTGAACGATCTTTTCATAAGAGCTTTGTTCAGACGCCTCAGATCCAGAATCGGCCATAGAGTGCAGACCGATCGGTCCCATCCCTTTTTGGCACGAGAAAATACCGGCTGTAAAAGCCTGACTCGCTCATAGAATGGGGAACCGGTTCTATAGCCCCTTTGCACAGCAGCGTGGCTATTTCTGCTCGAAGTAGATGTGCTACTTCCTCGCTCACTCTCGTCTCTGTACGCGCACAGAAGCGCGGAGGGCGGCGAGCGAACTGCAGAGTGTAGCCGTGCTTCACTGTTTTCAGCACCCATTCTGATACACCTGGAATGGCTTCCCACGCTCTCGCGTGCGCCACACGGGATAGAACGGCCTCCGGGCTCGAAACGCCGCGCTTCGCGGGTTTGACGGCCTGTATAGGAGGGGCGGGCGCAGTGCGCGCGCTCTCTGTGCTGTGGGCCAGCCGATCGCTCGCGATGGCTGGCCGCCCTACACACTGCATCTCTGCCGCTTCGAGCAGGGAGTGGCTTGTGTGCGGCCCTACACTCATCGCTCCGGCCACCCTGGGCGGAAAACAAATGGTGTGTGGCGCGGCGCGTGGCGCCTGAGGCATAATGTTCGCGAAAATGTGTGAGCACGTTTGAGCGGGCACAACTCTTACGCGTGGAACATGACCGGTTAAGAGTGGCTGTGTGACAGCGCGTGTGGTGGTTAGTCGTGGACGCAAACAAGCGGACACGTGACCTAACTCTAGCACTCGAGCGGCCGGTGGCCGCTTTATGTGAGTGGGGGACACGGGGTTTATAGTGCTTGTGTGCAGGGGTGAACACAGAAAAGTGGGCAGATTTACTGCATTTGAAACACATACGGCGTGAGCCGTGCAACCAGAAATAATGCAACTTTTGTGATTTCTCTGGTTCGCCGTAAAAACGGCGGTTATTGACAGGCGAGAAGGCGTTTTTGCCGGCTCGTTGGCTGCGTGAAATCCATCTGCAGCAGCCACAGTGGTGGGGGCTGACAGGAAAGAGAGTTTTGACGGTGGTCCGGCCGCGGCGGGACTTAACCGTCGTTTCTTGCCTCTGGCTAGGAGGACTTTGGAGGCTCGGGCTTCAGCGCGATCCTAGGCCGGGGGCCCCGAGGTGGAGGCGGCTTACCACGGCTGGAAGAGCGCGATCTGGGGCGGCCGCTCGGTCTTCGCTGAGACGAAGGGGGCCGCGCTGGGCGCTGCGCGGAGCTCGTTGCTGGCTGGTCACGAGGACGGCGAGCAACGGAGCTATTGCTAGCGCCGGGGCGTCGAGGCAGGAAAAGGTTCATGGCCTGTGTCGTTTTCTGCACTTCGGAGAAACGGTAGACGATCCCCTTGACCGCTGGTCCGAAGAGCCCAGACGGAGAGAGTGGGGCATTTAGGAAGGCCGCGCGCTCTGTTTCTCGCATGTCCGCGAGCGTGAGCCAGAGGTGGCGCTCAGCTACCGTGAGGGAGGCCATAGAACGTCCGAGGGCCTGTGCTGCGGTCTTGGTGGCGCGAAGGGAGAGATCCGTCGCGCTTCGCAAATCCGTGATTAACTCAGCGTCACAGCTTTTCTCGTCCAGGTCGCGGAGGAGATTAGCTTGGAGGATTTGCAGCACGGCCATAGAGTGCAGAGCAGACACAGCTTGACCGGAGGCAGCGAAAGCGCGGCCGATCAGCGATGACGTCACTCTGCAGGCCTTAGACGGGAGGGCAGCCTTTGAGCGCCAACCGGAAGGCGGGCAAAGGTGCGCTGCGACCGCCTCTTCCACCGGAGGGATAGCGTTGTAGCCTTTCTCAGCCGCGCCGTCAACTTGTGAGAGCGTCGAAGAAGCCTGAGACGAGACCCTCGCGGAGAATGGCGCGTTCCAGGACTTTGCGAGCTCCTCGTGAAGCTCTGGCAGAAAGGGTGCAGTCCTGGAGGTGGGCGCACGGCGGCGACTGTTTAGGAAGCATCCGTCAAGTCGGTTCGGCGCTGCCACCTTGGGCGGGGCCCATTCGAGGCCTAACTGCTCGACAGCCCGGGTGAGAAGGCGCAAAAGTTTGGCGTCCTCACCCGCTCGAGAGCGTCCGGAGCCCCGGACTGAAGAGGTCGCGGAAGACCAGTCCTCGCTGTCGGAAGCCATGATGGAGCAGCTGTCGGCGCGTTCCGCGGCCGCATCCGCCTCATCCCCGGAGGCGGCAACAGAAATGGCGGCCTGGGGTGGGGGCGGGGAAGGCGAGAGTGAAGCGGGCGGGAAAGGTTCCGGCGAGCTTCTCGCTGCGAGCGGCGCTTCTTTCTGCGCGGCGTAGCAGGGACTGGCGGGATATCATCGTCGAACAGGACGAGTCGAGCCCGCAGGGTCGACATCGTCAGTTCTTCGCACTCCTGGCATCCGCCGGCGAGAAGTGCGGCGGTGGCGTGATCACGGCCCAGGCAGAGAGCGCAGATCACATGGCGGTCCCCGGAGCTGAGCTGCGCGTGACACGAGCCGCAGGTGGAACGAGACATTTTGCATCAAACGCTCGGCTCTTTTTGTGAAAAGTGTGACGCAGCGGCGACAACACTTGAGCGTAAAGGATATGGGCTGCCGGATAGCAGAGCAGGCACGGATGGCTGAAGGTGGCGCGATGCTGCCGGCTTCCTCAGGCGCTGTCCTCTGCTTGCTTGTCTGCGCGGTCACGGCGGCGGGTTCCAGATCCAGCGATGCAAAGGGCTTCGCTGAAGAAAAGAAAATCGAATATGCAGCCCGTGAGCCCTGCTTATATACACGTGGCCACGCCCCACCTGTAGGCAAATGAAGCCAGGTGGGCGTGAAGCGCCCTCATTGGTCGCCACGTCACGCGGGCTCACCGATAGGCTGCTGCAGTTGCCAGCAGAGCAGCCAATAGCACGCTGGAATAGCCTGCTATGGTCTGCCAGGCTGCCGCACTGCGTTGACAATGTTACAAAATTAAGGATAATTTTGGGTTTTTCAGAAATCTCGAAGAAAGAATACTTTCCCGTAGCGTAAGGAACTTACGCAATACGAGAGAACCTCTCGTAAGAGAACCTTTACGTCACTACATTCCAAAGCATAATATTGTACTTTTTACTGCACTACGTTTAATAAATAAAAGTTGTTGTTGTTGTTTTTTAACCTTTAATAATTTACATTAAAAATGTAGTACTTTCTTACTTGTCCTCAAGTTTAACTTTGAATTACATTTACTTGAGTAAAAGTAAGAAAGTACTAAATTTTTAACATAATTAAGTATTAAATGATATTCAATATGAAACATAGTGTACAATATTATGCTTTGGAATGTTGTGAAGTAAAAGTTTTCCAAAGAAGAACACTGTTAAAGCACATATACTTTAAAAATGTACTTGAGTAGAAAGTAAAAATACTTCACTACTGTCCACCTCTGGTCCAGCCTGATCATGAAAATGTGTATCTATAGCACAAATTGTATTTATTGTATGATGTATATGCCAAAATGAGTCTTTACGTGCATATGTTACGCAGTTTTCTCATGCATATGATACGCACTTTATAACATGTTATATACATGCAACCCACACCACTAAACCTACCCAATGGGGTGACAATGCGTTTCATATGAATGCAAAAATTTATTTTGGCCTATAAATCGCACAATAAATACAATTTGTACTATATAAATACGCATTTCATGAGAACGTGTTGGGTAATTTGTTTACTGTTTTGTAGAGGGATTGCAGGGGGTAAAAATCAATTTAGAAAGATGGCATCTTTATTTTATTTTACTTCACATAGATTCACTTCAGAAGGCCTTTATTAACCCACCCCCGATTCTGGTTCATAACAAACATTTATTTTGGTATCTTCATTTTAAAGGCCCTATATGGTTCAATCCCAGAGATATCTTAATGTGGCTACATGCGTAAACTGGTCAATTGTACACATTTTAGTGGTTAAAAACCAAATGTGGGTCAATTAGCATACAAAGTTTTCTTTTAAAGAGGAATATCTGAACAGCAAATAATGTCACAATAATAACAGACATCTAAAATAAAAAATAAAATAATGATGCTGCCATCTTTTTAAAGTAATGTCTCCCCCCCTGTAATTTGGTTCCAAATCTCATGCATCATTTTGACCCCCCTCGACAAAACATTGAATTACTCAATAAATATAATACCATTACATTAAATATTTTGGCTTAAAAAATTTTTTTTTTACAAAATCCTTTTGACATGGAATGACCCAATAGCAATAATAGCATCCCCACCACTAAATCACATACCTGGTTTAGTGCCACATTGACCACTGTAGAGTCTGCGTTGTAGGTGGCTTTGCAGGCAAATCCTGAGATACAGATGGAGATGATGAACTGAGGAATGGTGAATGCGAATAATATCCCAACGATCCGCAAACTCTGTAAAATATTCAATATGCCCATTTATGAAAGTAGTTCCACAGATAACATAAAACTATATTGAGCAAGTTAAAAATTATATTGAAGCAGGGATCATCTTAAGCTTATTATGAGTGTCAACAATCAAGATATATATTTAAGTGTTGTTAGTGGGTCACCCCCAAACCCCAAGCAAACATTAATTTTTGAGTGAACTATACCTTTAAGTAAATAAAATAGCATTTAAAAATAAATTAATACACATTATACATTAATACAAAATATTGCACATTGTGCATGTAATACCTCAGCATGTAAACTTGGATACATCATTACTCTTAATTGTATGGACATATGAAAAATGGCAAATCCTGCAGTTATGGCACTGAACACATTCATTCCAAGAGAGGCTTTCACCTACAATAAAAGAATGTACTTGTTTCAGAGAATTTATGAAATTAAGGTGATTTAAAGTGCACAGTCATAACTAATATTGTGGAAATACACCAGAAACAATGTGACAAAAGAAAAGTTCTAACATGCTGAATTTAGTGGGTGATGTATGTACGTACGACACATGGACAAAGTTTATTCTGCGCAGCAACAGACAGAGATCCAGCACTGATGTACTAAGAGAGAAACACATGACATTTCAAAGTTTATTCTGGAAATTAAAATGAGAGGCAATAAAGCAAAACCATTAAGTGAAACTTACAATAATGGAACCCCAGTAGGTTATGCCACTATAGACAAGTATAGCAGGGTGGTGATTGTTGGCATTGATGGTGAGTAGAACACCAAGAATGAAGATCATCACTCCAATCATTGTTTGGACAATCTAAATAGCAGATACAGGTTTGGTGTTTTATTCATGATGGCATAACATTCATGTCTGAATATACTGATGTCTAATGTACTAGTTTAAACTGAATTAAACGCATATATTTGCTCCTGGGGTTTATGACAAGAGATTTCTTTTATTTTAAATGATCTAAAAGAAGTTAAATTCTAAGATTTCTAAAAACCATATATACCTTATAATTCATCATTAAATGCATTACCCCCAATGCCTTTAGTTGTGCCTTGAAAAATCCTTTAAGAGCGGGATTGTGACTTGTTCCTTTGGCCCTCTGTCCATCAATAAAAATAACGCTGTCTTGCTCCACCTGTGGATTTACTTGGATGACAACTGTAGCTTTATCAGTTGAAATGACCTCGATGGTTTCCATTCTAAAAAAAAGAATTTCTATTTCACCTGTAATATCAATTAAATAATAATAATTGTATATACATATATATATATACACACACACACACACACACACACACACACACACACACACACACACACACACACACACACACACACACACACACACACACACACACACACATTATTTTTCTCCCTCTTTTCTCTTTTGATTTTGAAATGTGGTATATTCGCCTAATGTCAAAATAAATTACAAAACATTTAAGTATAGTTTTTAGTACCAAGCAATAAATGAACAACAACTTGCACTTAAATAATCACTGGTGCGAATTAAAATATTACTCAAAACTTTATTTCAATTAATGCATCAAAAACACAATTTAAAAAAAGGACATAGATGTTAATTGTTATAATTAAGTTTATACAATATTTTATATATATATATATATATATATATATATATATATTTTTTTTTATACAATTAAAAACTTTACCTGAAATTAGTTTTTTGGATGTCTAGTAGCTTGTTTGCTGTATCTTTGTGTGTGTGCCTCTTTGAATAACAGTTAAGGAGGGGCTAGAAAGTTTCTGTTGATGGCCGCCTTCCTTTTAAAATATAAATCGCTTTACATATAGATGAAAAAAAATACAAGGCAGAATAATTAATGGACACTATTGGATAAATTGTAAAGAATGCATGAGTCCCACTTTATATTAGGTGTCCTTAACTACTATGTACTTGCATCAAAAAATAAGTACAATATACTTACTGTGTTCATATTGTATTGCAAAACACCTTTGCTGATATTGAGGTGGAATATGGGTAAAGTTAGGGACAGGTGTGGTGGTATGGGTCAGTTTAAGGGTAGGGTTAGGTGTAAGGGAAGTGTACACAATAATTGCAATGTAACAAATGATTTATTAAATGTTACATAGTAACCCCTGTTTATTGTCTCTGTTTGTTACAATACAGCGAACACCCATGATTGTAAACTATCTAGTAATTGCTGACTCTATTACTCCAACTCTGAGCGAACTCTCTGCTCCTCACCGCGGGGCTTCTCAGGTGCTGCGAGCAAATCAGAGAATATAGTCCCCAGTATGTATATGTTTATAAAATGGCTGTGTCTCATGTAACCTTGTTATTTGTACACGCTGTGACTATACACATCACAACATGTTAATTGGAAAATGTTGGCATTATTTTGTCACTTATTGAGCAGTAGGCTAGCTGGAGCCAGTCTTTGTGCTAAGCTAGGGGGGTGTGCGTCAGACAGAGTTATGGCACGCATGGAGATGAGAATGGTATGTATGGACTTATCTAACTCTGGGGATACAGTTAATAAGCTAAAGTTCCAAAAAGTTGGCGTGTTCCTTTAAGCACACCAGGGTGACTAGGAACATGAGTATACATATGAGGAAACACAAAGGCCAAATTCCCTTAATCATCCATCACAATAAGTAAAACCAAAGAATATAGTTCTGATATGCATCATAGGATTGTTGAAATATAGAAAGCAAAAGAATAGAATAGAATGTGGCTGTAAGAAAATAGCTAAAGCATTGAAAATTCCCATTTCCACCATGAGGGAAATAATTAAGAAGTTCCAATCAACTAAGGATGTTAAGGATCTGCCTGGAAGAGGACTTGTCTATATTGTCCTGATGTACGGTGAGGATAGTTTGCATGGCCAAAGACTCTCCAAGGATCACAGATGGAGAATTGCAGAGAATAGTTGAGTCTAGTGGTCAGAAAGCCTAAATAAAAAATGTTGTTTGGGAGGGTTTCAAGAAATGCCCTCCTCGCTCATCCACAAACAAACTCTTTTCAGTTATTATATTCAGTTCTAAAAAACTTTTTGGCAGCAAACCCACCAGATAGATTTGGTGCATACAGGGATAAAAAGTACCCCATGCCCACGGTTAAATATACTGCTGGATCTTTAATGTTGTGGGCCTTTTTTTTGTTGTTGCCGGAGGTCCTGGACATCTTGTTCAGATACATGGTATCATGGTTGGCAAATACCAACAGATAAAAAAAAAAAAACTGACGACCTCTGCTAGAAATTTTATAATGGACCGTGGTTAGATCTTTCATCAGGACAATGAACCACAAAAATGTGTCACTGAGTACAAAATGAAGCTTCTGCCATGGCCGCCCCAGTCCCCTGACCTGAACCCTATAGAAAACGAGTGGGGTGAACTGAAGAAAAGAAACACCAACATGAAGCTGGGAATCTAAAGGAGAGATTTTATACGGAGGAATGGTCTCTGATCTCTTGTCAGATGTTCTTCAAACTAATCAGGCATTATAGAATAAGACTCTGTTATCCAAAAATCCAATTAAAATATTGTTTTCATCAGTTGATAGCTCTAGTTACAAAATAAGTTATTACTTGCTCGGTCATGTCGGATACACAGTTTTGAATTTAGTTACTTAGTCCACAGTAGCCTCATCACACATTATTACTTTGATCAACATCAGTGATACAAAGACTATTTAATACACCATATTACAGTTAACAAAAAGGGATAAAGCTCTATAAGGAAAGGTTCCTAGATCTGAAGAGAACAGAAATCTAGCATTCCTGCAGGTCAAACAATAGAGCATGGCACTATCAATATTAAGGTTGTGGGTTCACTACCCTGGGAATGTGGGAACTGATAATATGTCTTTACGTAAGTCACTTTTACAAGCGCAGACAGCTACAGCAGACTGCCCTAGTTTCAAACCAATCAGGTTAAAGGCAGTTCATTATGGCGTATTTGTGGTTGCCTTATATTTCCTTTTCAGCCTGCTAGCTGTACTTTTGTTGTTTGGGTACTGTTTCTACTCTACAAATCCTTAACTTGAGCACACTTTTTCTTAACTTTACCACATTGATAAAATGTTCCTTTCTAGTTTTCAGCATTACCCAAATTGTATTCCCTTAATAACAAACATAAGACATGTGAGCAACACACTGTCATTTTTTGATAAATATCTATACTTTTGAGGTTCCAAAACCTGTTTACTGAAACATTGGTCAGAAATACTGAGAACAGATGTAGAGGAAGAAACTTATCACAAACCACAAACACTTACCAATGACAGAAGTGCAATGTGTGTGTGTGTGTGTGTGTGTGTGTGTGTGTGTGTGTGTGTGTGTGTGTGTGTGTGTGTGTGTGTGTGTGTGTGTGTGTGTGTGTGTGTGTGTGTACAGGTTTGGCTATACTTGTGAGGGCCAAACGTCCTCGCTTATATAAGGAAATATTATGACAGCCGACTAGTGAGGACATTTTTACTAGTCTTTACTAGTTAAAAAGGCTTATAAATTGTCCAAAACATGTTTTTTTCAGCCTGGTCTCATTGTTAATACATAGGTAAAAGTAAAACATAAATTTTTGGACGTTTGATAGATGCTGAAAGGTACAATATGGACGTATTGACAACTTTTAAACGTAAACATTATAATGTGTTAATAGCTAAAGAAATGTAAAATATTTACCATCATAAATATATTTGTATTATTGCCCCTTTTACCATTGTATAGATACATTTTAGATCCCTTAAGCCCACCCAAAAACATAAAAAAAACGATTATATATAAGTGACGTCATTCATTGACACTGTGAGGAAGGATGACGAACACACAATTTGAGACTGTAACGTTACATTTTTACACAGTATCTTGACAGTATCTCTATAAAAGAAAACGTCTCGGTTACGTATGTAACCCTTGTTCCCTTTCAGTTGGTCACGTTCGACGTACGTCGGAACTGACCGACGAATTGGGATCTGATTTCAGAGACCAATCTACTTCGAGTGTTTAAAAACGAGCCAATGAAGATTGGCATGCGATTCACGCATTCCACGCTCCGCCCCGCAGCGCGGGTATAAATAAGGAAGTGGAATGCATGATCATTGTGGAATGCATGAATGCATGAACTCGTGACTCGGCCTCCCAGCGGAAGCACAGCACCTGGCGACGGGACGTACGTCTCCGTTCCCTCCCTCAGGGAACGAGGGTTACATACGTAACCGAGACGTTCCCTTTCAGACGGTCACGTTCGGGATCTCTACCAAAACGCCAGGGCGCTGGCCCTTCCAGCGTCCTGCTTGAGCGCACTGGACCGTCTTAGATGGTACGGAAGTCAGGGCTCCAAGCAGGGAGGTCAGTCACTGCTGTTTCTGCAAGACCCACCCAGTGTGACTATTGGATAACGCTGGGAAAGCGTGCCCGTCTCGGGAGATGGTACGCTGCAGAGCCACGTCCTTCAGTGGAAGGATTGGTGGCGGAATACACATAAGGACTAACCTAGCAGGGTAGTGCAACATATGGCAGTCTCTGGGGTGGTTCCAGCCTGGTTCCAGGGGGGAAAGAACACGCCCAGAGACGACAGCGTGGGCTCTGTCAAGGGAAAGACACGGGGCTAGCCAAGTAGGGTAGCAGGTACCGTGGAAGAATACACATATGGGGTTGCCGTGAGGGAACCGCTACATATGGAACCCAGCCTACACACACGTTTCACAAGCATACGGGTGCAGGCCTGGCGTCAGACGGCCACAACGTCTTGCACCTCAGGGGTGACGGAGGAGCTCGACAGGGTTAGCCATTTCCGGGGAACACAACTGGAGACAATAGTACGTATCCGGCCCAGAGGGCGGGAGTGGCGTTGCAAGCCGACACTTAGAACGGGCACTTAGCGCTACTGGCCACTGGGGGCAAGGATGCGGGAAGATACCGGCTCTAAACGGAGGCTATAGAATCTAGCGAACGTGTTAGGTGTCGCCCAGCCCACAGCTCTACATATATCTGTCAGCGAGGCGCCTTGAGCCAGTGCCCAGGAGGAAGCAACACTCCTTGTTGAGTGTGCTCGCAACCCGAACGGGCAAGGCACGTCTTGGGACTGGTAAGCCAAGACGATAGCATCCACTATCCAGTGGGCTAACCTCTGCTTGGAGACAGCCTTTCCCTTCTGCTGGCCTCCGTAACAGATGAAGAGTTGCCCTGAGGTCCGAAAGCTTTGAGTCCGGTCAACATAAGCGCGAAGAGCGCGGACGGGACATAACAAAGCCAGGGCTGGGTCTGCCTCCTCCGAAGGCAGCGCTTGCAGGTTCACTACCTGGTCCCGGAAGGGAGTGGTAGGAACCTTGGGCACGTATCCAGGCCAGGGTCTCAGGACAACGTTAGAGTTGTCCGGCCCGAATTCTAGGCACGATTCGTTGACCGAAAGTGCATGCAGGTCCCCTATCCTCTTAATGGAGGCCAATGCCATCAGAAGCACTGTCTTCATCGACAGGATTTTAAGCTCCACAGACTGCAAAGGCTCAAAAGAAGGGTTCTGAAGTGCTCTGAGCACTAGAGTCAAGTCCCAAGAGGGTAATGAGTTTGGACGAGGAGGATTTAGCCTTTAGGTCGTACCTTCCTAAAGACTTACCTTCGACTGCATCGTGATATGCCGCTATTGCTGCAACGTACACTTTGATGGTGGAGGGAGACAGCCTTCACTCCAGCCCATCTTGCAAGAAAGAAAGCACAACACTAACCGAACACCTTCGGGGGTCTTCCCGGTGGGAAGAGCACCATTCAACAAACAGGTTCCACTTCAAAGCGTAGAGGCGCCTCGTAGAGGGGGCTCTAGCAGAAGAGATGGTGCCCACCACTGCCTGTGGTAGACCACCTAGAACCTCCGCGTCCCGTCCAGGGACCAGACATGGAGTTTCCAGAGGTCTGGACGAGGGTGCCATAGAGTGCCCCGTCCCTGAGAAAGAAGGTCCCTCCTAAGGGGAATCGGCCAAGGAGGGGCTGTCGCGAGGAGAGTTAGTTCTGGGAACCAGGTCCGGTTGGGCCAGTAGGGTGCAACTAACAAGACCTGCTCCTCGTCCTCCCTGACCTTGCACAGGGTCTGTGCAAGAAGGCTCACTGGGGGAAATGCATATTTGCACAGGTCCCGGGGCCAGCTGTGCGCCAGTGCATTCGTGCCGAGGGTGCCCCCGGTCAGGGAATAGTACCACTGGCAATGGGTCGAGTCCGGAGAGGCAAACAGGTCTACCTGACAGGTCCCATATCAGCTGGAGCGCCTGGGGATGGAGTCGCCACTCTCCCGAAGGTGCAGGCTGCTGTGAGAGCTCGTCGGCTGTCCGGTTGAGCGCACCTGGGACATGAATTGCCCGAAGCGACCTCAGATGCTTCTGACTCCAAAGGAGGAGATGGCGGGCGAGTTGGAACATGCAACGGGAGCGTAGACCACCCTGGCGGTTGATGTACGCAACGGCTGCAGTGCTGTCCGTACGGACCAGTACATGATTGCCATGTAGCGGCCCCTTGAGGCGGCGCAGTGCCAAGTGTACCGCTAACAACTCGAAGCAATTGATATGCCAATGCAATTGAGGTCTTGTCCACAGACCTGAAACTGCATGCCCGTTGTACGTGGCCCCCCAGCCCGTGGAGGAGGCATCCGTGAAGAGCACAGCATGTCTGGACACTTGTTCTAAGGGAACACCGGCCCGGAGAAACAAAGCGTCGGCCCCCGGGCCGAAGGTTTGGCGGCAGTAAGGAGTCACTGGGACCCGGTACTGGCCGCTCTGCCACGCCCACCTCGGGACTCGGCCATGGAGCCAGTGTTGAAGTGGTCTCATATGAAGCAATCTGAGCGGCGTTACCGCGGCTGCAGATGCCATATGCCCCAGGAGCCTCTGAAAAGATTTCAGTGGGACCGAAGTCCTGCTCTTGAACGAATTCAAGCAGTTCAACACCGACTGAACCCGCTCTTCCGTAAGGCGCGCAGTCTGGCTGACCGAATCCAGCTCCATACCGAGATAAGAGATCCTCTGTGTGGGACAGAGTTTGCTCTTCTCTCGGTTGACCCTAAGGCCCAACAGGCTGAGGTGACTGAGCACCACGTCCCTGTGTTCGCACAACTGCTCCCGAGACTGGGCGAGAATGAGCCAGTCGTCGAGATAGTTGAGGATGTGAACGCCGTGTACTCAGAGCGGAACAATGGCTGCCTCTGCGACTTTCGTGAAGACGCGAAGCGACAGGGACAGCCCGAAGGGCAAGACTATGTACTGATATGCCTTCCCCTCGAACACAAAGCGTAGGAACGGTCTGTGTCGAGGAAGGATAGAGACATGAAAGTACGCGTCCTTCAGGTCGATCGCCACGAACCAATCTTGGGGACGGATGCATTCGAAAATGCGTTTCTGCGTTAACATCCGGAACTGGAGCTTGTGCAGGGCCTGATTCAGGATACGCAGGTCCAAGATTGGCCGTAACCCACCCCCTTTCTTGGGTACAATGAAGTAGGGGTCGTAAAACCCCGCCTTCATATCGGCTGGAGGAACCGGCTCGATCGCGTCCTTCGCCAGCAGGACATCGATCTCTGACCGCAAGACCTGAGCATCGCCGCTTCGCACGGAGGTGAAGAGGATGCCCCTGTACTTGGGAGGCCGGTGAGCAAACTGAATCGCGTAGCCGAGTCTGATGGTACGGATGAGCCAGCGAGACGGCCTGGGGAGCTGAAGCCAAGCCCCCAGAGACCGTACAAGCGGGATCAACGGCACCACAGACGTACCCAGGGTGGGGCGGCGAGGTGAAATAGACAGACCCGACTCGGGAGGCCCGGAGGCGGCCCGGAGTGTTGTCTGAGAATTCCAGGGTTGGACAGAGTATGGGTGAGAAGGCCCGGGGGGCGTTCTCGGTGCCCAGGCTGCTGTCCCGTGGCGGGGGGAGGGGAGGAAAGGAGTGAGAAGGTCCGGAGGCATCGCACATTGCCAACCTGGCCCTCTTGGGGCCCAGGGAGGGAAGAAACTGCTCTTTTATTGAGAAAGTGGGTACCGCTGGACTCCGGAGAGCCAGCGGCAGAGATGTTAAACCAGTCGAAGCCCCCCAGTCCTCCTCCGGGGGGTGGGGAAGGGATGCGGACATCATCTCCCCGAGAGCAGCTCCCGTCCTCCCTGGGCTGCCCGTCTCAGGGCCGCTTACCCTTGCGCTTGCCACCAGGTTTAGCGGCTCCCTGAGCGGGTTGGGCACCACCCTTACGCCCGGCACCCTGCTTCCCCGATGAAGGCTGCTGCTTGGGTTTTGCAGGGACGGAGGTGGACGCAGGGGGACGCCCTCGGCGACGAGCAGGCGGAGGTGTTACCTGCGACGACTGGGTGGAGGCAGCAGCAGGTCGTCGCGGCAAGATGTTCTTTATGGCCTCCGTCTGCTTCTGGGCCACGAGAACTGCTGGGCAAAGCTCTCGATGGCGTCGCCAAAGAGGCCGGCCTGACAGACAGGGGCGTTGAGAAACCGAACCTTGTCGGAATCACGCATGTCTGCCAGGTTCAGCCACAGGTGGCATTCCTGGACCACTAAGATGGACATCGCCCGACCCAGGGAGCGTGCAGTGACTTTCGTCGCCCGGAGAGCGAGGTCCGTTGCCACACGCAGTTCCTGCGTAACACCCTGGTCAGAACTACCCTCGTGCAATTCCTTGAGCGCTTTGGCCTGGTGGACCTGCAGGAGCGCCATGGCATGCAGAGATGATGCGGCTTCTCCGAAGGCAGTATAAGCCATGCCCGTTAGACCGGACGAGAACTTACATGCCCGGGAGGGGAGACGCGGAGCACCCCGCCAGGATTTCCACGTATTCCTTAGCCACACCACCGTCGAGGGTAGTGAGGACGGAGGAGTCAGTCGATCGGTTTCGAGCGTTGTAAGGCGCTGTCCACGACTTTGTGATCTCCTGATGCACTTCCGGGAAGAAGGGCACTGGGGAGGGGCGCTGAGAACCAGCACGGGCCGTCCCGAGATACCAATTGTCCAACCGCGGGGGTTCGGGACACGGTGGAGGGTTCCACTCGAGCCCGACACTCGCGGCGGCCCGGGAAAGCATAGCCGTAAGCTCTGGGTCAGACTCGAAGGGGGCAGCGCAGCCGAGTCTTCATCCTCAGAGCCCATAAGCTCGTCCCCTGATGCTGCAATCGACAACATATCTTCAGCCGGAGCCCCAAAAGTAACGACTGGGACCTCCTGAGAGGGGCCAGCGCGCTCTCCTAGAAGCTCCACCGGTGCAGCGGGTGGGGGAGGGGCCCGAGGAGCCATTTGACCCGCAGTGGGAACATGAGTCATTCACGAACGCTGCCTCAGCGTGCTGAACGCCCAAACACGTGAGACAACGAACGTGACCGTCATCTGGAGACAGAAATCGACCGCATCCAGAAACACATGGTTTGAATGACATCTTGAAAAAGACGCAGTGTCAAACCGTGTTGCTCTTTTAGAAAGGAAAAACTGCTCTTTTATGTGCTGAAGCACTCAGGGAGATGACCGCGGCACCACACAGTACAATAGTGCAAGCCTGTGTGTGCACTCAAAACGGAAACGCCCAGCGAACCAACTCTTTGATATCCGTCTGAAGCAGCCACTCGCTGAACGCGCCGTCACTCCCGCACTGGCAGAAGCAGTCCTCTCAAAACACTCTTCGTAGAAACAGGAAGCAATAGACATTCGCTGTTCGGCTCCGAAGTAGAAAGCAATGATCATGGATTCCACTTCCTTATTTATACCCGCGCTGCGGGGCGGAGCGTGGAATGCGTGAATCGCATGCCAATCTTCATTGGCTCGTTTTTAAACACTCAAAGTAGATTGGTCTCTGAAATCAGATCCCAATTCGTTGGTCAGTTCTGACGTACGTCGAACATGACCGACTGAAAGGGAACTCACACAAACTCACAATCGAAAGATAGCTATTAAGTCTGTCAGTCACAGACAAACAAAAAAGCTAGCGTTAACATTAACGCTAACGTAAGCTGCTACAATAACATTTCAATGTAACGACTTGCCCTCATAATTATCGATGTAGCTGGCGAATACATCTTAAATCCCTTTTCCCGTTTGCTGGAGGAAGTGGTACATGACTTCTTGACAAGTCGTCCACATCATTGATTGTCAGACGAGGTAGGTCTTGAAGACAGTGAGTGTAAAAGAGAGCCATGTTTGCCGGTTTGTCTGTCAGTCAAGTGAGCAAGAATTTCACGCCGCGGTCAGTGTAACCGGTAGATTGTCAGCCAGCATAAGCCAATCCGGAAGTTTGACGTGCATTGAGTGTATTATTCTTCCCTAAAAGTAAATATATCAGATAAATTGTCCAATGGAAATAAGATTTTTCCTATAGAGCAAAATTCTTTTGGAATGCTCAAATGTCTGAAATTCATTGAATATGAAATTGAAACAGCTTGATTAACTGTATTTTCTGTATTTCCAACAACATGAAAGAAGTGCACTTTAAAGTTATACACAAAATATACCCCTCTAATGCTGATTTTTCTAAATATATTAACATTGATAACTGATTCCTTGTTAAAGTATTCAAGAAACATATTATTGCAAAGATAAACAAGCCTACACATTTAAATTAGTGTGTTTGCATGTGTTAGAGATATATAAAGTGCTAATATGTATTTCATTCAGGTGTGCGTGTGACATCTGTGTTGTTCCTCACAGGCTTTTCAATCTGACACACAGACACTGAGGAGTTGAAAGGATGAACCATGAACCCAAATCCAGCATAGAGAGACTCTGTGAATGTGTGTATGTGTGTGAATGTGTGTGTGTGTGTCAGAGATGCCGTAGAAGGATAGAGTGCCGGCTGGTCCACATACACTCCTGCCCTCTTACAGGAACTTGAAGGGACATGTGTGTTAGTACAATTATAACTGTACCAGACATCAAATCTGTCATCATGGCAAGCTAGGCACCATGAATTTTTTATTGAATCCAAACACAGTGTCTACACACTTTCCTTTCCTGCCGATTCCTTTATATGCCACTGTTATATCAGTACATCCACTAACGTTTGGTCGTGACGTATGTCATCTCAAACGATGATTGGACCAGTTAAAATTTGTCTGGAGAAAACCAGAGAATATACCGCAATCCCAGATGGAGTACTGAAGGAAAATTTAAATTGAGCATAAGTACGTAGGAGGGCAGAGCCAGGTGGAGGTGGAGGGATGCTTAAAAAAGCACTGTCAACGAAAGGCGGTAAATCTGCTGTATATATACACCTCTTATCATTGATTAATTGATGCTACTAAATATAATTGATTATATATAAATACCTCTTATCATTGATTAATTGATTAGCTTAATGTGCTCCACTTGTGTTTAATTAGGTTTAATTATCTGAATGTGCTCCTCCCGAAATTTGTTAATAAAACATCACTTTACAAGTTCACACTTACATCAAATTAAATAGAGTAAAGATTATGCGTATTTGCCGTGCTGTCCAGGGGAGGGCTCCGGGCTCTGAATTTTGGCCCGAACCCAGAGTATTCCCCAAAAAGCAAAGAGCATAGGACAGCCACCAGAAACCCACCCAAATATGCTGAGAAATTGGTGGGCTGGAGTTTTGAGAAACCTGGTTGCTTGACCAGGAGGACCCATGTTGCCTCTGATGGGAGCAGCTCATGGCATCGTGTGGACGGACTCTACTGGCCGATGGACTGGGAGCAGCCTTAATTTGGAACGACCGATCGGGAAGGCTTTTGCAATGTCTGACGGGAGGCTGAGGCTCACTGCATCAGACAGGAAAAGAAAACATGATTTAAACCGCCCAACTCAGTCGGAGGCTCAAGGGGGCCCCACTGGTTGGGGACAGCTGATCAAATGACATCTGATGGGTGATCACGACTTGCGGCATCAGATGGGTGAGCCCTATCAACCGATAGGGCGGACGGCACAATTAAAAAGAAAGACTGACTGAGGGGGCCAACCCAGCTTTCGTCAGGAGCAGCTTCCTGGCGCCAGGTGAGTGGGTCCTATTGGCCGACGGAACGGTGAAAGAGATGTGAAACACCTGGCAGGAGAGCTCTCACGGCATCCAATGAGAGATCAAGACTCACTGCAATCGGATCCTTGCATGTGTGCTGTGCCTTCTCATGCTGAGCTGGGGTTGGTTCTCTGTGGAACTCTGTGACTTACAGTGTCAGTCCGTTTACCTTCCTTTTGAGGCCTGTGGGAGCATGGCCAAGGAAACGATGATGCTGGTCAAGTCTTTGTAGCTCAGCCTTGGTGTCTGGTGTCCGCTTGTGTTGCAGATTCGCCGTTCCTTTCTGTGCCATTGCAGGTTGCTGGCTGCTTTAGGCTAAAGGGGGTCAATCACACGCTCTGCCGGGTCTATAGGGGTTCCTGGTGGTGGCAGGGCTGGATGTCTGAGGCATACTGGCACACTTTGTGGGAACACGAGAGAGAGATGGCAAAGCCAAATGCAAGTTTGTACAGAGCTGGTAAGCTAACTGTGTAGGAGAATGGCTATGTGAGCCGTTCTGACAGGTTCTGACACGAGATTGACAGAAAATAAACAAACTGAAATAAAACAATAAGATGAGATCAGAAAGGGAAAGGAAAGGAAGAAACGAGTGTTTGACCTATTTCGTTTTAACTAGGAGATACAGCTAAGCAGGTGTCACTTGTTAGTGATGCTGCATTAGATCATAATCCTATGGTTAGACTGGTAGCAAAGCTAGCAGGGACACACCAAACACCTCAAGGTCAAAAGAAAAGAAACAATGGTAAGCGTTTCTAGTTCTATCTGGAGTCTATAGTGCCTTTGGACGGTAACCATACTTCATGGACTAGGCCAGGTACTGAGGAGTGAAGACTAATAACCATCCATCCATCCATCCATCCATCCATCTTCTTCCGCTTATCCGGGGCAGCAATCTAAGCAGAGATGCCCAGACTTCCCTCTCCCTAGACACTTCCTCTAGCTCTTCTGGGGGGACACCGAGGCGTTCCAAGGCCAGCCGGGAGACATAGTCCCTCCAGCGTGTCCTTGGTCTTCCCCGGGGCCTCCTCCCGGTTGGACATGCCCGAAACACCCTCCCGGGAAGGCGTTCAGGAGGCATCCGGAACAGATGCCCGAGCCACCTCAGCTGTCCCCTCTCGATGTGGAGGAGCAGCGGCTCTACTCCAAGTTCCTCCCCAGTGACCGAGCTTCTCACCCTATCTCTAAGGGAGCGCCCAGCCACCCTGCGGAGAAAGCTCTTTTCAGCCGCCTGTATCCGGGATCTTGTCCTTTTGGTCATGACCCAAAGCTCATGACCATAGGTGAGAGTAGGAACGTAGATTGACCGGTAAATCGAGAGCTTCGCCTTACGGCTTAGCTCTTTCTTCACCACGACAGACCGGTACATCGACTGCATTACTGCAGAAGCTGCACCGATCCGTCTGTCAATCTCCCGTTCCATCCTCCCCTCACTCGTGAACAAGACCCCTAGATACTTGAACTCCTCCACTTGGGGCAGGAACTCTCTTTAAAAATACTGACCTATTAAGCTCCGCTCGCTCAACCCAAAATGCCCTTTGTGACATGCTGGTTCAAAAATATATTAAATAAGGAGGGCTGTCCCCGACTAAAGTGTTTTTCTACTGAACTAGTTTTCTACCCAATACAATAAGAATAGAGGAGGAATAAAGGTGAAATTAGAATCTCCTTATAGCTCTAGGAAACTAAAAGGAAAGGTAAATAGAAAAGTTGATTTAATTATATTTGAAATTTAATCAAATTCAACTTAGCTGAATAGGGAAATTCAGACTAAACAAAGTAAGTAAATTAAATGAAATAAAAATAGAGGAAGGATAAAGGTGAAATTAGAATTTCCTTATTATGGCTCTAGAAAACTTAGGAAAGGTAAATAGTAAAGTTGATTAAATTAAATTTGAAATGTAATCAAATTCAACTTAGCTGAATAGGGATATTCAGGCTAAACAAAAGTAAGTCAAATAAAATAAAACATAGAGGAGGAATAAGGTCGGAGTAGGACAAACACACAAAACAAGAGCACACTGGCTTAAACCAGTGATGGGTGCCTTTGAGGCCAAGGGGTCTTGTGAAGCTTTGAGACTCTTGAAAATCATTTGTCTTGAATCAGTAATTCGAAGCGCGCATCAAATTGCTAAAGTCACGTGATTTCAGTAAACAAGACCGTTACGCATCATAGCATCTTCAAAATGATTTCAAGTTTCCGTTTGTCATTAGGTCTCGTGAACCAATGTCTATAATTTATAAATTAGCTTGTATCAAATATAAATCTAGACACATTTGATGATGCCTTTGATTGAGGGAAGAGGCATATTTAACATTCTCCTACTCATCTGGTTAGCCCAGCTTTCACAAAATGAGCCCTACAGTTTACTGAAATATCAAGCCTTATAAGAAACCTCATGTTTAGATGGTTCATTGATGGTCTTTAATTGATTATACCTTCAACAAAGCATTTGTGAATGGTTTGTTGAAGATGTTTCATTAAGTTTTAGCTGTGCTTCCTGTTCTGACCAGCAGGGGTCAGAGGATTGTGGCGCTTAGAGTGGTTCAAATCAGTGAATCATTTGTGACTTAATGGATTCCTTTGATTTGGAGCTTCACAAGCTTCAGATCCCTCGTCAGTGGTTCAAAGTTCCTTAGTCTAAAGGGTCTCAAATTAAGTAGTGCCTTTGGTTCGAATGTTACACTATACGCTCAAATGTGTCTCGGTGTTAGCAGGGTGCTAACAGCTTTAGTTGAGGTAAAGGGCTTTAGCTTATATGTGCAGGTTTGCTTACGAGTTAACTTTGGCTACACGCAGATCTGTGACGTGATTGCTGCTGTCAGATTATCAAACGTGTCTGCTCACACATTCTGTTGTCATACGCTGATAAGAGACCAGTGCCAGCCCACAACGCCACCCGAAAAGGGAGAAACTTTCGAGCCCCGCTGAAGGCACGTACTGATAAATCTAGCGTGGTCAGTCATGACTCACAAATCAAAACAGCACACTTGACAGACAATGGTGACTTTCTAGTTAGCTAGGCTAGAATTTACACCACTAATTCGACACGATTGTTTCATATGAGCAGTTTGACGCATCAATATGAAAACGATGACGTAATGAATAATAATAATGATAAGGCCTTGATCATTGACTGAGAAACATCGCAATCTACATTAACATTACAATCATTCAATCAGTTCGCCCTATGGACGTTCAGTATTGATTATTAATGAATTCCTAGAAAAGGATATTTTTCATGGCCACAGAAAAATAATTCTTTCTTTGAATGTATGTAAGCGCCTAGAGCACATAACAAGATCGATCATTTAAGGGACAATTTGTTTGCAGGCAGGGAGTCAGGACCAAACATATATTGTGCACACAATGTATTAACTAAAGCGCGGACAAGACTAAAACTAACATAAAACATACATACACAAAACATACATGACAAGAGGTAAAGTTAAAGTTGTTAGAAGTACCGGGTCAGTACAGATGGATGAAGTTATGCAAAGAGTCAACCTGGGAAAAACCATCCCTGATAAGCGCCTTTGTCTGAGCAAAGGAGTTTACAGTTCCCTTTCGTTCAGTCACTACGACGTACGTTAGTGACTAACGAATGGGGGTTTCGCTTAGAAGCCAATTATCTTCGAGAATTCAACAGCGCCCAATGGCAGTGCCAATGCCATGCGGAATTTGCATGCGTAACTCCGCCCCACCTCGTGGGTATATAAGGAAGTACGCTGGCAACATGGCATTATGTTTCTGCTTTGGAGCCAAGAGTATCTCTTCACTCCTTCAAGCCTGATCTGAGTCTTCGACAGCTTTTGAGACGAGCAGCTTTCCAGAGGCGTTGGTGTTACGGCACGTTCCAGTGATCTCATTACTGCCTGCCTGCTGATCTGCGCAGTGGTCCGCTAGACAGCTGGTGTTTGGTCGCTGGGCGCTTCGGCGTTCTCTGCAAGGCTTTCCTCACAAAGCCCCGACGCTAATGCCTCGGGCCACACCCCCGTCTTGCACAATGCAACCCGCGAGTGTCCAGATGCAGATCGCGGGGCCTGCTTCGGCCCCCCCGCGCATCTCATTTGGCGCTCCAGAGGAAGATGCAATGTCGGTCACCGCATCACAAGGTGGACTTGAGTCCTCTGAGGATGATGACTCGGCTGTGCTGCCGCCCTCGGGCGTTCCAGCATTGCCCGAGTCGGACCCAGAGCTGACAGCCATGTTGTCTCGGGCAGCCGCGAGCCTAGGGATAGAGTGGAACCCTCCGCCCTGTCCCGAACGCTCCAGGCTCGATGATTGGTTTTTGGGAGCGCGCGCTGACAACCGTCAGTCCCCGCCCCCAATACCTTTCTTTCCTGAGCTTCATGAGGAACTCATGGTCCCCGTTGTCTTCCCGTGACCGTTCAGCGACTTCCTCCGCCTTCTCCGCCCTCGATGGGGTGGCGGCCAAAGGGTACACTGGGGTCCCCCCAGTTGAACGTTCTGTTGCGATGCAACTGTGTCCTCAGAGCGCTTCAACTTGGCGCGGTGATCCTAAGCACCCCTCCAAAGCCTGTCGATTCACATCAACCTTGGTGGCGAAATCGCACAGAGCCGTGGGGCAGGCTGCCGCTTCTTTGCATGCCATGGCGATCCTTCAGGTCTACCAGGCCAGGATCCTCAAGGACATGCATGAGGGTGGAGTTGATCCGGGGCTCTTAAATGAGCTGCGTGCCGCCACCGACCTCGCTCTCCGGGCGACGAAGGTGACCGCACGCTCCCTGGGTCAAGTGATGTCCACAAACGTGGTCCAGGAGCGTCACCTATGGCTGAACCTGGCTGATATGCGGGACACCGAGCGAACCCGGTTCCTCGATGCCCCCATATCCCAGGCCGGCCTCTTCGGCAGCCCAAGCAGCAGCCTTCACCCGGGCCGGGTGGCAGAGGTCGCCGTAGGAAGGCGTCACAATCCGCTCAGCCCGCCCCGCGCCCCGCTAAACGCCAGGCCAAGCGGCGCTCCTGAGACGGATGGCTCAGGGATGGAGTATTCTTTCCAGGAGATGGTAGCAGGACCACTCCTTCCCCCGGTGGAGGGCCGGGGGAGAATCCTTTGTTTAGCTGCTGGCCCACGAGTCGACAGCACCCTAATTCGGTCAAAGAAAGAATTAACACTCCCATACCTGAGCCCACAGAGTCCAGTGATGACAGTGCGCGCCACCCACGGGTCCCGCCACTCGCATCCCACTCTGTCGCCAGCCTCCTGGCAGAGCAGACCCCAGTGAAACGTGCGTCCTTCCCTGGTCTCCTCTGTCAGGACGCAGCAGTCAACCGTGCCCCCGCACCGGGACGCCCCTCAGCCTCCCATGTCCGGGCCGATGATGCTGCATCGCTGCAAGCCCACACCGGGTACGTCTGTGCTCCGAATGACCCTGCTGGTGCAGTTTCTGGGAGTCTGGCTTCAGCTTCCAGGGCTGTCCCGCTGGGTCGCGCGGACCATCAGGCGCGGCTACGCGATTCAGTTCGCGCAGGTTCCTCCCTGCTTCCTGGGAGTCCGTTCCACTATGATCGGGGCCAATGCCCCCGTCATGCGAGCGGAGATTGCCACCCTACTGGCGAAGGGTGCGATCGAACCTGTCCCTCCAGCCGAGATGAACTCCGGGTTTTACAGCCCGTACTTCATTGTACCCAAAAAGACCGGTGGGCTACGACCGATCCTGGACCTGCGCGTCTTGAACCGTTACCTTCACCGGTTTCCGTTCAAGATGTTGACAGCGAAACGCCTTTTCGAATGCGTTCGTCCAGACGATTGGTTTGCAGCGATCGACCTGAAGGACGCCTACTTCCATGTCTCCATTCTACCTCGACACAGACCGTTCCTACGGGTTTGCTTTCGAGGGGCGGGCATATCAGTACGCAGTTCTACCATTCGGGCTATCTCTGTCCCCTCGCGTTTTTACGAAGATTGCCGAGGCAGCCCTTGCGCCCCTTCGGCAGCACGGGGTTCGCATCCTGAACTACCTCGACGACTGGCTCATACTGGGTCACTCTCGAGAGCAGGTTTGCGGACACAGAGATTTGGTGCTCCATCACCTAGCCCGTCTGGGCCTTCGGGTCAACTGGGAGAAGAGCAAACTTTGTCCCGCGCAGAGGATCTCTTTTCTCGGTATGGATATCGACTCGGTCGCCATTTGATGTGGTGACGCCGCTCGGATTGCTTCATATGAGACCGCTTCAGCACTGGCTATGTGATCGAGTCCCGAGATGGGCATGGCGGTCTGGCACGCTCCGGGTACAAGTGACTCGGGCCTGCTTACAGACTCTCACCCCGTGGTCGAACCTCAAGTTTCTACGGACCGGAGTGTCCTTAGAACGAGTTTCCCAGCATACTGTTGTATCAACGGATGCGTCATCCACGGGTTGGGGTGCCATGTGCAATGGACAAGCAGCCGCGGGCTCCTGGACAGGACCCCAGCGCCTTCTGCATGTCAATTGCCTCGAGTTACTGGCAGTATGGTTCGCCCTGCACCGCTTCCGAGCGTTGCTGAGGGGTGAACATGTACTAGTCAGGACAGACAACACGGCCGTAGTAGCGTACATCAACCACCAGGGCGGTCTACGCTCCCGCCGTATATCTCAACTTGCCCGCCATCTCATTCTATGGAGTCAGAAGCACCTGAGGTCCCTTCGTGCTGTCCACATCCCGGGAGAGTTGAACCGTGCAGCCGACGAGCTGTCACGGATTCAGCCTTTCCCCGGAGAGTGGAGACTCCATCCCCAGACGGTTCAGCTGATATGGGAACGGTTCGGCGACGCACAGGTAGACCTGTTTGCCTCCCAGGACTCTTCCCATTGCTCCCTGTATTATTCTCTGACCGAGGGCACCCTCGGCACGGATGCACTGGCGCACAGCTGGCCGTCAGGGCTACGCAAGTATGCGTTTCCCCCAGTGAGCCTTCTTGCACGGGTACTGTGCAAGATCAGGGAGGACAAGGAGCAGGTCATGTTGGTCGCCCCGTATTGGCACGGCCAGGCCTGGTTCTCAGAACTACTACTCCTTGCGACAGCCCCTCCCTGGCCTATCCCTCTGAGACCGGACCTTCTCTCTCAGAGACGGGGCACCCTTTGGCACCCGCGTCCGGCGTTCTGGAAGCTCCACGTGTGGCTTCTGGACGGGACGCGGCAGGTTTGAGCAGTGGCGCGGGAAGTGGGGGTGCTGAGGGTGCTGCAGCACCCCCTGTCTGCCCAGATAGCAATGAGTCGGCGGACCACCGGCGGTGATCCGGCGGCAGTAGAAGCGTCAGAATTGCGTAATCGCAAACACGTTTGACGGCGCACCGCCGGCGGCAGCCGCTTTTTAAAAGCGGCAGCCGGCTTCCTACCGCCTTCGTTCCGCCGCCGGCCCGCAGGCAAACGCTATTTTCGAGCGATCTGCCTCCGCTTATTGTGTAATAAATAATATATATTTATTTATTTATTATTCATATATTTGTAACATGCAGTTTATGAAGGATAATGATTGAACAAACCAGACAAATTCCCATTTGGCGTTTTAATTCCACATTTTAAAGTAGGGCTACTGTTTAACTGCTGGAAAAAAATATATATATTATTATTATTATTATATACTGTATATTTATACTGGAATATATGAGATTTTTCTATGAAAAGAGACTGTGCAGATATATGTTTGAGTTGAGTTGAGTTGAATTTATTCAAATAAAATCAAGATGTGTATTAACCAATCAAATGTAGACTATCGTTGCCGTGCAACGTGAATGAGGGAGGTAATTTCAGTTAGACACACGGAGCGCTGTGTGAATTTAAGCATGTCGCAAAAGAGAATTTCTGAGTTTTTTAAAAACCCTAAAAAAATAAAAGTTTCATAAAAAGTGCCAAAATTGTCATAAGGTAAAATGCTGTTTTTTTCCGCATATGACAACGTGTCAGCTTGCCATGCAGAATATTTGTATAATATTTAGTCTCTCTGGTTGTGATTTGTGGCCAGTTGCGTTAAGTCTGCTTTAGTGGTTGGCGTGGTTTAGCCTGTCAGCTTTTGTTGCATTGAGTCTCTCTCTCTCTCTCTCTCTCTCTCTCTCTCTCTCTCTCTCTCTCTCTCTCTCTCTCTCTCTCTCTCTCTCTCTCTCTCTCTCTCTCTCTCTCTCTCTCTCTCTCTGTGCGTAATTTCTGTAGTTGCTCTGATGTTTATAATATTTAGTTTAAGTTGGCTATTTTTCTATCTATTTCTGCTCTTTGAAATATTTACCATCGCCCATTAATTCAGCAGTTGTGTGAATTAAAGTTATTAAACTGGTGCATACTTGTTAATGCTGCTTTTTCAATTGCGTATCATGGGTTTGTCAAGCTGGGTTTGACTATTCTTTTTGTGTGCATTTTACAGCTATATCATTGTTATGGCTTTCTGCTTGTGTGGGGTTCTTATAAGGGCCTCATTTATTAATTTTGCCTGGGCAATGTTGGTTCTTGTCAAGAGACAAACAGTCTGACTCTCATAACCTCCGCCGAGTGAACGTTGTGTATCGGTATCCAGATACATTTGTGATCTGTACAGTATGAAGTGCTTGTATCAGAACTGTCATTCGTATAAACTATAATAACCTGGACGTGAGTCACATCTCTCACCCGCATCCATGCATTTGCCGTTTTTATGCATTAGTTCAGTGTTGTTTGCTGCTGTGGCTGCTTCGACACAAAGTGTGTTAGTATTCAAGTTTGCCGCCTGTTGTAGTTTACAACGTTCAAAATTGAGTATAAAATATTGTCAATAACTTAAATCTAAATTATCTGGGCCATTCAAATTAATTCTAAAAAATGAATATCGCTTAGAATAGAGCTTTTAGTGTGACGTCACTATATAGACTGACTTTCTCTCAGCACCCCCAGCTGTGACTGACTTCCAGCGCCTCTGGGTTTGAGTAGTCTTCCACCTGCGGTGGTCGCTACCATCACTTCCGCTAGAGCTGAGTCTACGCGACGTCTCTATGCGTTGAAGTGGAACCTCTTCGTCACATGGTGCTCTTCCCGCCAAGAAGACCCCTGGAAATGCAGATCGGGTCCGTGCTATCGTTTCTCCAGGAGGGGGTGGAACGAAGGCTGTCTCCTTCCACCCTTAAAGTGTACGTGGCCGCAATATCTGCCTACCACGATCTCCTGGGAGACAAAAAGGTAAGTCAGCACGACCTGATCATCAGGTTCCTGAGGGGGGCGAGGAGACTGAATCCTCCTCGCTCTCCTCTCGTTCCCTCTTGGGACCTCTCAGTAGTCTTAAGTGCTCTGCAGAGGCCTCCCTTTGAGCCTTTGCGGTCAGCCGAGATTAAATTCTTGTCTATGAAGACGGCTCTGCTGACCGCATTGGCCTCGCTTAAGAGGGTCGGGGACCTGCAAGCATTTTCGGTTGACGAAGCGTGCCTTGAGTTCGGGCGGCTAACTCTCACGTGATCCTGAGACCCCGGCCTGGATATGTGCCCAAGGTTCCTACCACTCCGTTCCGAGACCAGGTGGTGAACCTGCAAGCGCTGCCTTTGGAGGAGGCAGACCCAGCCTTGGCATTGCTCTGTCCAGTACGCGCTCTCCGCGCCTACATCGCGTAGACAGTACGCGATGTTTCAGGACCTCAGACCAGCTCTTTGTCTGTTATGGTGGAGAGCGGAAGGGAAGTGCTCTCTCGAAACAGAGGTTGTCTCACTGGATAGTGGACACCATTGTTTTGGCTTACCAGCAGCAAGGTCGACCATGTCCCCTTGGGGTTAGGGCACACTCCACCCGGAGTGTGGCCTCTTCTTGGGCTTTAGCGCATGGCGCCTCGCTAACAGACATCTGCAGAGCTGCAGGTTGGGCGACACCCAACACATTCGCCAGATTCTACAATCTCCGAGTGGAGCCAGTGTCCGACTATGTACTCGCCCCTACGGGTGGCCGGTAATGGGCCAGGCTCAGGTGTCTTCGCTTGCTCGCCATTCCACTCCAAGGACTGGATACGTGCGATATTTTCCCTCAGGTGAGCTCCCCGAGAGCCCTGAGCTCCTCCAGCACTGCTGACGCCGACATCAGTTCAGTCTGCCCTTTCGAGCCCAGACCCTCATGTCCGGCCAGGTGCTCCGTGTGCATGGTTCCCCTCCGGCGACCCCCACACGAGTATTCCCACCGTAAGCCTCCTCAGCGAGCAGGTGTCTTTCCCTCGGCAAGTCCCTGCCACCCCTAGGGTTAAAAATCCACCTTCGGCTGGTACACTAGAGATCTTCCATATGCAGCCCTTAGCGGGTCATATGTGTATTCTTAAGTCCTCCCTACGGGTAGGCATCTTGGCATTTCCTCACTGGGATATGCTTCCCAGTGTACCTTGGTAATCCTGTGATAAGTGGGAGTCCTTCGTCCGTACTAGTCTTACGACAGGGTACTCACACTTACGCAGGGCACTGGATGACAGCTGAGTGGCGTTGTTGTATTGGAATCCTCATTCGTTAGTCACTAACGTACGTCTCCATTCCCTCCTCAGGGAACGAGGGTTACATACGTAACCGAGACGTTTTACTAACTACACAGCGACTTGTATTTCTTAGTACATTACTTTCATTTGCCCAGGAAGGCGTCCAGATATACGGCCGCAGGAGAAAGTCTTGATGATTCCGTCCGATGGTCAGTTTGGGGAAGCTACTCTGAAACAGTAGTTTGACAAGCTACAAGCTATTTATAAATTAAAGTAGTTAAACTACAGTGTCAAGCTACCCTTCTGAAAAAGTAGTTAGATACACTAAAAGTTACTACCAAAATGTAGCTAGCTACATCGAAACTACTTCGATTTTTTTCCCCAGTTATTTAAAAATAACTTAATAATCGTTAATGAAGAATGTTTTAAGTTAAATGTTTGGGGTTTAAAACAACACAATGCAATACAATTATGATAAAAGTAAAGTTTTATTTTGTAAACTATCCAAATATACAATATTTAAATGTAGTCTATATCTCAAACTGACTGTCAAAGTGCAAAATCGCTACAAATGTCATGTCACATCACGTCAATGCAAGAACAAAATATAAGCAACTTGGATACATAGGAGTAGACAAAAATGCAGGAAAACTCACAGCACACATGCATCATATGGTGTGGGATCAGAGCTGCTCTGAGATGTGAATCATGCAGCTGCTTGCGTGAACATTGTGGACTTCATTCTGAAAAAGGAAGTTTGTTTAACTAGATCAGAGCCTTTGCGGTGGGATCAGTGTTGCCAACTCTCGCGAGACAAATAAGCAACCACAGCTTCAAAAACAAGCCCAATATTATTATATTATTTATCATCATCAATATAATTTATGATCAATTATTTTTTATCAATACATGAGTCTGCAACATATTAAACTGAAACCTCTCGGAGTTTGAAAAAGAAAAACAGAAGTGATTTGACAAAAATCATCAAATTGCAATAAAGGGCACGCAATATCCTCTGATCAGCTGTGAACAGAAAAGGTTTGGAGATGGAAAAAGAGAAAAAAGTGACATGTAGGGCAATTATGGTAACCCATAGTCGCAGTTAGTGCACACATATTAGGAGCAGTGAGTAGTGAACACACACACTGCAAACTGTGAAAAAGATAAGCCCTAGCTGCATCTCAATGTGCACATATTATCTGCCCTAAATAGTATTGAAAATGACTAATGTCACATACTATTTAGGATGGATAGTATGCACACAGGCAAGCACTAAGGGAGCGCTGCAATATAGCCACATATTTATAATAAAATAGTATACTTGTTTTTTTTTTTTTAATAAAGCCTGATAAATACATTATAAAAATATTTTTTAAATTAAATTAGGTGCCTCTCCTCCCTGTTTCCTCTCCATCTCTGTACTGTTGGTGGCATTGTTTGTGAAAATGTATACGTCTATTTACGTCTACTAACTATCATTATGTGCATTTATAACGTCACATGCCTGAAAAAAAAAAGGATAAAAACAGGATAATCAATTTAGAAAGGCTATTATTCACCTGTATGAGCTTGAGGTTAACCTTTACTAGTCGATTCGAGTGAAGTTATCAACCCACTCCTGAACGTCCTTTACATATTCATCAGACAATCTCTTCTCTGTGAACTGTAAAGCCGCAAGATGTGTGATGAAACAATAGATGGCGGTGCGATTTTAGTATGTGATCAAATAAGAAAACACTGCGCTGCTTCAATGCATTGCAGGCTCGTCAAAAAACACAACGGAATGTAGCTTTTGGTCGCGCTACACAGCTACTTGATGGAAAAATTAGGTAGCTTTTTCACCTTTACTGAAAAAGCTACATTGTTTTAAAAGCAACTGAGCTACTGACAAGCTACTGAAAAATGTAGTTAAGTTAGTAGCGTCGCTAGTTGTAGTTAACTACTCGACAAACATTGCCGATGGTTTTGCAGTTGCGATTATTTCCTTCCGTGTTGAGCGAAGGAACGATGGTGAACTTGCATAGACTCTGATGGTTGAAGAAGGTCCACAATATGGTGTTGGGGCCTGCAGGCCCCCACTGCATGTTCATTTATAGACGGTTTGTCTATAACTTGAGGCAAAAGCATGTGTTTTGCAGGCTTTGTGTATTTAAATATGTCTTTAACTATGAACTATTAAACAATTGTCATACCCTGAATCACTCGATTGAATGTAACAATCTTCACCCGGCATGTTATCCTGATTGGTTCACTCAACTCCCTTGCATATTCTGCATTCAACTTCCTCAGGCACAAGATGTTTTGGGAAAGTATTAAAAGCCTTTCCATGTTTTGACTTTTATGGTATATGGAATTTTCTTATTTTCCAGCATATATTTCGTCATCCTTTTATAAGTGGGAGAGTTGGGGGGTGGAGGTGGATGATTTCTTCATCATTACATGTATGAGCAGTGTTGAAAACCTCTGAACTCTTGACCCTCTTGAAGAGTTGTGGCATCATCTGGAAAAGATGCCACTTTGCTGTAGTTTTGTGAATGAATGATTGGCGGGGTCGGGACAATGCACAAGGACAATGCCAGTTATTTTTCTTTTTTATCATAAGCCACCAAAACTCTTCCCATCCTGCTGTAATAGGACACTGTTGGTTCAAACACAGAAATGAAATGATTTGTTGATAGAACTCTAACTGTGACATGAAAAGACAAAGGTTTCTCTGCAGTATTTGGCTCTTGCTGAAACTTTAACAGCTGGGCTTTCCATCCTTCACCAAACCTCTTCTGCTGCACCAGCTGAGAGAGACTGTTCTCTGTCAGTGCAACATCGGGGTTGGCAACTTGTTTACAGAAAGACAGCGATTTGACATGGCAACACTCAAAAGGCAGTATCCCAGTGTTATGGGCAAACTCTTGAATTAGAAGTTCACATGCTGAGCGATAGTTTGGACCCCAAGTATTTTTTATTACATGTATTGGTGTTGCTTGACCATGAAAAGCCTTTTTCATCAATGCACTGAGTAGAAAGTGCCTCTCAGGGGTAACTGCATTTTCTTTTTCAGTGTGATGCCTTTGAATGTGAGTTTGTAGATATTTGGCCAGCAAGGTCAATCAGAGGACGACTGAGGCTGTGGCTGCTGGACTAACCAATGAAAAGTGTTGTGGGCACGGCGACACGTGCAGCCCCGCCTCGATCTGTAGGCTGCAGCCAGGTGCTTCTCAGCTCTGGAGCAAGTTATCAAGGAGGCTCCTAAAAAGTCCTACAACCAGATACTGATTTGCAGAGTAAAGTAGGTACTAAAGTAGAGGAAGTTCCACAAGCTCAGCCTGAAATCCACTTGTTAAGGAGGCCCAAAGTGGGGCAACAACTAGCAGAAAAGGTCCATACAGACAGACTAAACAAAGCCTTCCAGCTCTAACTGGAAGCTGGTAGCTCCAAGAAAATAGGTTATTGAGTTCAACTAAACGCACCTGTAACACAGAGCACTAGATGGCTCTTTTCAACCTCACTTTTAAATCTCTTATGGTGCATGTCCAGTGGCGTGGAGCTTCCTATGGAAGTTTAACTTGCATAAAAATGAAAACTAAAAACACTTGTCCACGCCAGTGGACACACACTGTTATGAATGCCTGTGTGGCCATGCGTATTTTACTTTACGCTTCTATTTCTACGTTCTGCTTTCGAATTAGCGGCAATTCAGGAGCAGTTTCTTGAACCCCATATTCAAGGACTTTTCAAAGCACCTTTTATTTTTGTGAACCCTTAAATGCATGACTGTTTGGCTATACATTCTTACATATTCGGGACTTTAGCGACCCAGATCTATATCTAACATGGATATATACCTGTCGTAATTATATATAAAACTCCTGATATTATTAGAGTAACATTTACAGAAGAATAGAATAAAACATATTTCGTTACCTTTTGGAGCTTGGAAGGGTTCAGTTTGAGCAGATGTTTTATAGCATCATCACTGTCCTCGTCAGAGCTCATTTACCAGTACATTCAGCATCTGGCTCATGTTCGCAATCTCACGCATATTCTCAAAACACATTTTCAATGTCTTCAAATTAAATATTTTGATCACTGACAGCTTCCTTCACCAGATCCATCATCATGTGTCAGTGACAGTAATATTTGATTGTGTTCAGTACTTGCTCTGCTGTAAATCGCTGAGCTATTTCAAGTTTTGCAGATTATAATTATTATTGTTTCGTTTTCTGTCTGAGGTAAATATGAGTGAAACATCACGTCATCATTGTGTATCAGACATTGCCACCTTGTGGAATAAAGCTGAATTGCACTTATTTCATCATTATATATATATAAAATGTTAATATATATAACAATATTAATTCATATTTTTTGTGCAGTGTCAGCTAAAAAATAAAACTACTACTCAGGCCCATAAAGGACAAAAATGTAATTGTCAAAAAAGTGTCATAAAAATATTTCTTATAACATATATATAACTTTCACTGACTAAGATTTTTTTTTTACCAGCATCAGTTATAATCATAATTACCAAACATTCATTCATTTTCAGAATTTTACCACTAAACGTCGGGTTCTTTACACAATGCCATTTTGTTTTTTTTATAAAATTTATAATAATAATAAAAAATCTCCATATACTAAATTCTAAGCAGATTTTTTTCTTTAAATATCACAGCCTTGGAAATGTCAATGGTTAACAACAACATACATTTTGATGCATTCATATTTTTTATGCAATATCAGCAGTGTTGGGGAGTAACGGAATACATGTACCGGCGTTACGTATTCAGAGTAACTGTATTCCGTTACAGTTTACAGTACACTTTAAATAGTTGGTATTTAGAATACAGTTACATTGTTGAAATCAATGGATTACATTACGAAACTTCTGTTTCACTCTCTAAATAAATTAAGACAACTCCATACATTTCCCAGAACACCCCAATATGAAAATGCGCGGCTTTCTTGATCACAATGGAGTCGAAAGAGGAGCAGCGGGAGCTAGAGGTAGACAACAGAGAACAACAGAGCCAGGGCAAGAACGCGTTTACATCCTGGAAATTCAAACAGCACTTCACATTAAAGAAAGAGAATGGAGAACGAAATATAACGGTGCAGTGTCAGTGAAGAGCTGTTTTTTTCTTTATTATTCCCTATGAGGGAATTCACTCAAAACAGGAGCTGCAGTATGTGATTGTGTGGACTTTGCAGATATGCTTGCCACACTTGTTGCAGGTGAAAGCAGCTTTTTTTTCTTTTTGTCAGTGCAGAACGTGCCTAACTTCCTCTTTTTGGTGTTTGGGTCTCCCTGCTGTTGATCCTCCATCATGGTGGACGCAGATGGTGTGCGGGGAATGTCTTCGTGACATTTGCGCCATCACAAGCGTTTTCCCCAGTTCCTCCAAAAACAGCCTCCGTCTGAATGTTGCCCTGGTTCCAGGAGGGATCCACGGCTGACCACAGTACAAAGGAGTTGAAGGAAGAGACATCTACAAGTTTATAGAAGAGAACCACCGGCAACCGGCATGTTCTTCTCCTACAGCTGTAGGTGCCGATAACCTGCAAAAGAAAAAAATAAACCAAATATATAATGTTTAGAAATGCAAGAAATACTAAATTATAAAGGAACCATGCAGTAAGAATAAAAATAAACAAAATATTCTTCTCATCATTCACAAAACTACAACACTGAGTATATAGATAGGCCCTACAAGAAATATGGAATAATAAAAGCTTTATGCAGTAGGAATAAATGGGTGTGTAACTGATGCATAATGACACATACCTTTTCCAGGTTGTCGACACCTCCTTTGCAGTGGTTGTAGATTGTGATGATCACTGGCTTCTTTTTCTCAGTGTCGCTCACAGCTGGCTCGGTGCTAAGTGCTAAGGTGCTAAGGAGCAGCACATACAACGGTGTCTTATGTGCCCAAACGTGGGTGTGTGCGTCTTAGTAAGCAAGAGGGAGGACAGGAGTGCTCTATGCCTTATCTGCAGCAGCTGTGGGGGAAGCTCTGGCTTGTTCCTGCGAATTGTACCGACTAGGGCCATCTTCCTCTTTAGAAGCTCCTCCGCCAGTCCATAGGAGGTGAAAAAATTGTCGCAAGTCACAGTATTCCCCTGGAGCCATTCCGTCATTTCCAGAACGACCCTTTTTCCTTGGTTCACCTCCGCATGACTTCCAGGAGACTTCCCCGTGTAGATTTGCAACTTCCAAGCATAGGATGTGGTGACGTCACAGGAAACCCAAATCTTTATGCCATACATGGCAGGCTTGCATGATGTGGGCAGTGGCGTACTGTGTGGGACCCGGGGTCATACCCTTGGCAGGAGTGTAGCGCAGCGTCTCAGTGTGAGTGGAAGACCAGAGAATCTGCCAATTTTTTGAATTCCACTTAGGATCAGGTGTCTCTTCTGTGTCCTCACTCTCAGTGTTGTCATCAGAGGAACAAGAGCTATCAGAGGGGTCAGACTCCAATGCAAAGTCAACTCTTCATCGACAGTTTCACAATTACCCGGGTGCTCACTGTTGGTGGGCAGAACTAGCTCTAGAGCTTCCCTTGCTGTGAAATGTCTCTTCATCCGGCAAACTATGAAACGACAAGGCCCTCAAGCATCACATTTTTATAGGTTTGGATGCGAGAGCACCTGTGTCAACAAAAATCTACCAGACAAAACAATCACCAACAAAAACAAGGTGTTGAGGGGCTTCTGAACTTCTACATCAAAATCAGGCTCACCTTCTACCTTTGTAATAAATGAAAAGTGCAAACAAGTAATAAGAAATGTGTTTGAATTTAAAAATCTTAAAAGCGTAGTAACTTTTTGACCTTACTCAGTTTTCACATGGCAGGGTCTGTGACTCTGCCAACGGTAGGACTGTCACATGCCTGTCCTGTCTCGTGTAGCACATGTGGTGTTTATAGGCTTGTTCGACTTCACCCAGCGATGCGCAGACCGATCGGCGGCTGACTTGAAGCAATGCATGCCGGTTAGAAATTTTGTCCGACTTGAGGCAGCGCCAACGCCACGTGACAGTGACGTATGTCAACAAAGTGCCGTGAGAGCGATTCGAGAGCAGTCGGCTGATACAGCTGGTGCAGTTTCTCCAGAGCAGCTGCACGAGGCTACACGGACTCTGATGACGACACAGGTGTTCCACGATTGGCCAGATTCACCGCATGACAGCGAAAGTAAAACCTAAAAACCTCCTTTCATGTAGTCGCGATGTTATGTTGTCATGTTTATCAAAATAAAACTGATAAAAAATGAAGACCCCACTTCATTGATAGTGTAGTATTATATGTTGAACTCTATTCTTGTACAAACACACGCTGTATTAAGCAGTACATAAAGTATTACATGACAATAATGTCTCTGAAACTTCTGTGTATTGCCAAATATTGCATTTATTTCACTTCAGCTGATAAAGTATGCAAACACAGCGTGAGCGTCACTGCGGGAAGCAGAAAGTGTCCGACTTCACGTCTCCGTTTGCCGCTCCTCCCAGCCTGCACGCGGCTACTCTCGCCGATCAGTTGAATCCGCCGCAGCCGATGTCGAACACACCTTGGGCCCTATCTTGCACCCAGCGCAATTGACTTGGTACACCGACGCATGTGTCATTCCTATTTTGCACCCGCGCAAAGCGCGCTTTTCCCTCCACAGAAGCACGTCGCTAAACTAGTGAATGAACTTGCGCTCCCTGGGCGGTTCAGCGCAAAAAAGGAGGCGTGTTCCGGCGCAAACAATCCCTGGTGCTATTTTGCTGTTCCATTAAACAATTGCGCCAGAAAAAACCTAGTCTAAAGTCAGTGGCGCATTGCGCGTTGTTCATTATGCTATTTTAAGGGCGCATGCTTGACCATAGCGTGCACAACGCGCATACACTTTGCTCATGTAATCTACACAGATGCAACAGTTATTTTTGCAAATCATAAATTATTACACTAAAAAAATATTAACACATGAGATGACGGAAATCATTGTGGTGTGCCACGAAGATGTGAAAAAATAGGCATAAATCTAGCTTACAAATTATTCAGGCTAATTATTTATTTAACCGACGCTATTTTGGGTGGGTTTCTCCCATCCCCATACAACACAACTTCTAGCTCTGTCTTTCACTGCTCTTACAAGAACATCAGTCTCCTCGGCTGTGAACCGCTCCTGGCGTGCGCCTGGTAAATACGCCATAATAATAGCAATCCATAATGGAACTTGCGCACCTGCTTTTAAAGGGAATGTTGGATGACGCTCTGATTGGTTTATTCACGTTACGCCCAAACCACACCTATGAATAATGAAGCTACTTCAGACCAACCCATTTTAGATTTGCGCCGGGCGCAAGAGCCATTTATCCCGCCGGGAAAATAGCAACAGCGCCGAGACCCGCCCACAAAGTTACTTGCGCTTTGTGCTTTGACACTTGCGTTTCAGATCGTTAAAATAGGGCCCCTTATGTTATTTTCCTGTCTCTGTCTAGATCCCACCCCCCTTGTTATCTCGTTATTGGTTTTATTTGCCCCACCTGTGTTCCCTCATTCCCTGCTTGATTTGTCCCCTTTATAAGTTCCTTTGTGTGTTCAGTCTTTGTCAGATCGTTGTTATGTCTACCTCTCCCGGTTCCCCCGTGATTTCTGTTTAGTATGTTTTCAGTTTGTTTTGTTATTTCTAGTTTATGTTGCCCACTTGTGGGTTTTGTTTTGTATTTATGTTTATTTTTTATAAATAAATCCTTTATTTCTGCACTTGATAGGGATGGGGAAATGAAGCCTCAGGAAGCAGTGAGGCTTTCCCCTGACTGTTCCGGGATAAGATTCGAAGCTTCAAGAGTGTCGAGAACAGCGCCATCTGGTGCTTATTTAAAATAAAGCAGCCAGAAGCCTGTGGAAGAAGCTCTGTCAGATGAAGCAAGCACAACACACTCCATCGTTTCAATGTTATGTGTACAAATAAAAGCCTTACACGTTTGTGTTTAATTTGTCCATTAAATAAATTCATTTACTCATTCAAGTGTGACAATAAAATATAATATGAGCTTGTAAGGCCCGTGAAATCGGTCCAATCTGCCGGTTCGCCAATACACGGGGAAGGTCATACTGTCCTCACTCATGCGAAGTATTGGTTGGTTAAATGTGTAATCTATTAATCATATATTTACTCGTTTATTTCATCTGACTCCATAAATGAAAGGTTTTAATAATATCTGTGCCTCACTAAAAGTGAGCGAATGTTTGACTATTCCTTTTAACCATTAAGTGAACAAAGTCAAAATCAGTTAGAATAATCAAATGTAACAATTTATTATGTCAGGTAAATGTATCATGCCAATTTCATAATCAATTCAAAGATAATCGATACAAAACATCAAATGCTCAGGAATAGAGAGAAGATGCAAACCCAACTTTAAGAAATACGTGAGGCTGAGAGATTTCTTTCTCTCAGCCTCACGGGCCGATCTGAAGTACAGGAAAGGCCCCGAACTCTCTGCTCCATCTCATTAAATAGTCAGAAACATGTGCTAACAAAAGAAATTTGCATGCAGTGGTCGCACCTTCATGGGGGTGGGTAACCATTTGCTGAAAAAAAACCACCTTCCTTTCTAAGTCAGTTATCCATAAACTCTTAAAACCTTATTACCTTTTATTTTATCTATCTGGATATGAGATACCTGTACCACTCACTTTGAGACATTTCAAATGAAACCAAAAACATAACAGTCAATGATAAACATTCACGTTAAACCATATTCTTGTGTGAGTTCTTAGTAGTTTGCGGAAGTGAGGTCTAATGGGGGAGGTAAAATGGAAATTCTCCCTTTTTCTCAGACCAGGGCCTCAACCAGTATTTTCAGCCTTACAAGCTTATATGATTCAATAAGATCTAATATAGGCCTACTCTCTCTCTCTCAACACACACATAGTGAATAAGAACATTGTGTGATAGGATCGTTAAATGTGCTAATGACACTTGGCAGTGATAGTGCTTGTGTAACTGTAGGAATAACAGAAAAGTTTTTAATTATATTTATTAAGGGGGAAAAAACTGTTTCATAGTGTTGGGGCTGATTCTGTTTCTTCTCTTAGACAGTAGAAAAGCATACATACATTGGAAGCTATACACTCAAAATAATTCCCAGATAGGGGAAGTCTTTCTTTTTTTTGCCTGTTGCCATTGCTCTAAATACAAACCCTTCACCAAACACCAACACCCTATCCCCTAATCCCACCCTAACCCCAAATTACCTAAAAAACAACAAAAGTGCAAATATTTTACCAAAATAAAAAGACACAACAACAAAAACAATACATTTTGGTTATCTAAATGTAATGTATTGATTAACTTTCAAAGTACAGCACTCTCCTCACAAACCCATCAACCAGACTGACTGAGCCAACAAGGACTCTGGGGTTCGCACCTTCTGACACACAAAGCGAAACGCGCACGGAAAGTGAGGCTTCATTTGTCATCGATCACGAGACTCTGGGAAACCAATACACACCCCGAAACGGAGCTTCACTAGAAATTGTCTCGCATGCGCGATACGTGCATTGAAGTTTCAGTGTCATACGTAACATCACTAGCACTTGAGTCCTCGCAACAGTTTCTTCTTGTTTGGACATGACAGAACGATCCGACCTTCAGAAGACTCCGCACGAATGGGCATCTTCCTATTCCCATCTCCCTGCCCTTCCACTGCATCGAGGGAAGCACAACACAGCCGACTCCTTTCTCTCCAGCAGGAGGGAACCAGCATAAAGGAGTTTGCTTACCGGTTCCTGTTTGCAGCAGAGGGGCTCAGCATCAGTCAGGCAGAGCTCAAGGACATTTTTAACAACTGCCTCAATGAGCCTATCAGCACCTGGGAGATGGGAATGCTGGGGACGCTATCATTTTGGCAGTTTGTGGAGTATATTTACGTTCGTGATGGTGGAGGAGTGCCCTGGAGGGTTGGTCTTCCACCTCTTGGGCCTCCCCCATTTTTCCCCACAGACTGCCAAGTCCCCAGTCCTTCGATGACCCCTTCGGGGAGAAGAAGGAGGAAGAACGGGGTCACCGCATCCGCTTGGGAGGAGCACAGGGCTTTCTCCAAAGCTCCGGAGGTGGTTCCTGTGATCCCAGTTCCGGTGGTGGATCGTGTTCCGGTGGTGGATCGTGTTCCAGTGGTCCCAGTTCCGGTGGATTGTGGTCCGGTGGTCGCTGCTGTGCCGGACGTGCCACCCAGGCTCCTGCCTCTGTCCCGCACCGCACTGGCTGACTGAAATCTGCGTGCCGCCCTGGCCGCCTGAACTCTGTGTGCCGCCGGGCTGCCTGAACTCTTTGTTTCCCCTGTCCCTCCCTGGTCTGTCCCTCCCATCCCTAGTGGAGCGTCTGGTAGCTGCTCCTTAAGGAGGGGGTAATGTCATATGCCTGTCCTGTCTCGTGTAGCATGTGGTGTTTTTGTTATTTTCCTGTCTCTGTCTAGATCCCACCCCCCTTGTTATCCCGTTATTGGTTTCATTTGCCCCACCTGTGTTCCCTCATTCCCTGCTTGATTTGTCCCCTTTATAAATTCCTTTGTGTGTTCAGTCTTCGTCGGATCGTTATGTCTACGTGTCCCCTTTCCCCCTGTGATTTCTGTTTAGTATGTTTTCAGTTTGTTTTGTTATTTCTAGTTTATGTTGCCCCCTCGTGGGTTTTGTATTTATGTTATTAAGTCAATATCTGCCTAGGAAATCGCCTAGTCTTAATCAGCATCGCTATTTGTATTTTTTGTGAATACACAGGCCACAAGAAGTAATTAGGTGGGGGGGTTTTTATCACTTTTACTTGGTACATGCTAGCTGGCAACATAGGATTCCATTCATTATGCTAAGCTAAGCTAGCGGCGACCCTGCCAAACTAAAACAATGCATGCACTGAGACAAAAATGCATTTGCCCACATATCTAAATGTAGGAAAGATGTTGAATAAGCCCCATTTCTAAAAACGGTTGAGTGTTCCTTTAAATGCCACTGGGATTAAAAATCTTTTTTTTTTCAATGGGGACATTTTTGTCCAAAAGGCGCTGAGAGGAAGTATTTTGTGTACCTAGTGCAAAATATATATTTTTTGAAAGGAAATGGGGGTGAAATATTAAAATCTTGACCAGCTGCATTATGGTGTGGTTTGGTAACTGCACCACCTACAACCAAAAAGTCTTGCAGTACATAATAAACGCAGCAGGAATAATCATTGGTGCCACACTACCTTCTCTCAAGGACATGTACAATATCCGATTAACCAGGAAGGCACTCAGTATAGTGGGGGATCCCACCCATCCCTTACACAGCTTTTTCAGTCTTCTGCCATCTGGGAGGAGGTTTCGGAGCCTCCAGGCCCGAACCACTAGACTTAAGAGTAGTTTCATTCACCAGGCTGTCAGGAAGTTGAACTCTCTTCACCCTCCGCGCTCGGGTGCATTGTACTAACTTTCTACCCTTATAATACACACGCACATGCATACACACACACACATGCGCACACACATTTGATCATTTAATGCATGAGGCACTGTTACAACTGCTGCTGCCTTGTTAGCGTATTGCTGGCACTTAATAATATTAATAATACTAATAATATTCCTTTAACTTTCATGTTTTTGTCTTTTATGTTGTCGTTTTTTTAACAGTGGGTCGGAGGGAAATGGAATACACAATATGATGCATTGTTGTACATTTAACTACCCAACAGTATATAAAGTAGAGTTGTTCCGTTTCCGATACTAGTATCGGAAATATCACCGATACCACAAAAAATTCTGGCATCGGTATCGGCGAGTACTTGAACCCATGTACCGATCCGATACTATTTTCTTAAACAAGACCTCGTTATGGCCGCAAGCTTTGCCTAACCACTGCACGGTTCTTCTTCGCTGCTCAGAATGCATTGCAAACACAGGAAGTTGTGCTGTTTTGCCACAAGGAACCCCTGTTTACAGCAGCGAAGACGAAATGAAAACGCGTTAGCAGTAGGCTATGTCCGCTGTTTACTGGCTGTTTAGCAGTATTTCGTCTCTGTGTGGATGGCGGGCGCCCGCTGTTTACTGGCTGTTTAGCAGTATTTCATCTCTGTGTGGATGGCGGGTGCCCACGCTCGCTCGCTGTCTTTGTAATCTCTGCCGTGTGTCACTATATCAAGCAGCAACCTCCCCCAGTTTCTCTACGTCCATATTCACAGTCTATGGTCACTATAACGAATGCATAAACTGTCACTTCATGAGAATTTACAGTTTCATTTGGGAAAACTGTCATATAGGGAACACAAACACTGAAATATCTTCATGGCAACCTGTCAAAATAAAAGTTTGGTTTAAAACATTTTAAATTGACAGAATATATTAGGCTACTGCTGTAATGGAAATGGAGTCAAAATTATAAATGATTATACATATTGATTTAAAATATGATTATATATAATACTCTAGATACCTTATTATTCTACTTTTTTTTTTTGAAAGCACATTAAAAAGCACATCCTTAAAGCTGCATGCAAGCTATGTGAAATTTTTTTGGGGAGACTTGCTGAATGAAAATGCAGTTTCAATGTCTGACAATAGCTGGAGCTTTTGGAACAGCAGAAATATATTTTCCCCGGGTCCCTCTGTAAACAAAGTAGCACTGTGCTTACAAACACTACTTATTAGGCATTATTTGTTGGAACTTTAACTAGCCAATTTTTATGTAGCTCGATACTGAGGCAAGCATCATTGAATTTGCACTTCCTTGGCACTGAGTTAAATAGCTTAATGCATCTTGCACATTTATCATGCAGGGCTTCCTGCATGTGATCACGATCCATGCACTTGCGACGCTTCCTCGCGTCACCTCATATCTATTAATTAGCATCAAACAAATATAATCCTTATTTTCAGTGAATAAATATTACTTATCAAACAAAAAGATTGAAAAAATGACTGCATAACCACCAAATAGGTGGCAATGTGCACTAAGTAGGTTATGTAAATCGCCATTAAACAAACGAAGAAGAGGAAGTAGAATGGCGCGCTCTTTCTAAGCGTCTGTTTTCATGGGGAATCACTGATTCTTCGCTCTGATGAGAATGTCTTGAGTGTTAATCGGGAACATACTCTGAGTTGTCTGAACTTACATGAACGTGCTTTTGGAAACAGCATACATTGAGTAAGCAAGGTTTGGGTTAATCAACCTTGAGTTGAAGGTATATGTGACGGTAAGATAACCTTGCTTTCTGGAATACCCCCCAGGCCTTGAATCTGTTACGTCCAGAACCGTAAGGTTCTGTTGTTGGGCCAAGCTATGCTTTGTTGGTCTCTCTCTCCATAGCTGTGTCGCAATTCAGGGGATGCAGCCTACCTTTAAATATAGCTAAGTATTGGGTTTCAACTTACTTGAATAATCGAATGATACATATGAAAATACAAAATACACATAAAGCGGTTTGAATGTTGACTTATACGTTGCAATAAATACATTTGTTAAGTATTCACGTACAAATGTAAAGTAGGCCTACTGAAGTACTTCCCCCCCCCCCCCCCCCCCCTCACAGTTCAGCAATATTACAAAACATGCTATTTCACAATATGGTGCATTGTTGTACATTTAACTACCCAACAGTATACAGGGAGTGCAGAATTATTAGGCAAGTTGTATTTTTGAGGATTAATTTTACAACATTAATAATTAAACAACAACCATGTTGTCAATGAACACAAAAAACTCATTAATATCAAAGCTGAATATTTTTGGAAGTGGTTTTTAGTTTTAGCTATTTTAGGGGGATATCTGTGTGTGCAGGTGACTATTACTGTGCATAATTATTAGGCAACTTAACAAAAAACAAATTTATACCCATTTCAATTATTTATTTTTACCAGTGAAACCAATATAACATCTCAACATTCACAAATATACATTTCTGACATTCAAAAACCAAACAAATCAGTGACCAATATAGCCACCTTTCTTTGCAAGGACACGCAAAAGCCTGCCATCCATGGATTCTGTCAGTGTTTTGATCTGTTCACCATCAACATTGCGTGCAGCAGCAACCACAGCCTCCCAGACACTGTTCAGAGAGGTGTACTGTTTTCCCTCCTTGTAAATCGCACATTTGATGATGGACCACAGGTTCTCAATGGGGTTCAGATCAGGTGAACAAGGAGGATTTTCTTCTTTTATACCCTTTCTTGCCAGCCACGCTGTGGAGTACTTGGACGCGTGTGATGGAGCATTGTCCTGCATGAAAATCATGTTTTTCTTGAAGGATGCAGACTTCTTCCTGTACCACTGCTTGAAGAAGGTGTCTTCCAGAAACTGGCAGTAGGACTGGGAGTTGAGCTTGACTCCATCCTCAACCCGAAAAGGCCCCACAAGCTCATCTTTGATGATACCAGCCCAAACCAGTACTCCACCTCCACCTTGCTGGCGTCTGAGTCGGACTGGAGCTCTCTGCCCTTTACCAATCCAGCCACGGGCCCATCCATCTGGCCCATCAAGACTCACTCTCATTTCATCAGTCCATAAAACCTTAGAAAAATCAGTCTTGAGATATTTCTTGGCCCAGTCTTGACGTTTCAGCTTGTGTGTCTTGTTCAGTGGTGGTCGACTTTCTGCCTTTCTTACCATGGCCATGTCTCTGAGTATTGCACACCTTGTGCTTTTGGGCACTCCAGTGATGTTGCAGCTCTGAAATATGGCCAAACTGGTGGCAAGTGGCATCTTGGCAGCTGCACGCTTGACTTTTCTCAGTTCACGGGCAGTTATTTTGCGCCTTGGTTTTTCCACACGCTTCTTGCGACCCTGTTGACTATTTTGAATGAAACGCTTGATTGTTCGATGATCACGCTTCAGAAGCTTGGCTATTTTAAGACTGCTGCATCCCTCTGCAATATATCTCACTATTTTTGACTTTTCTGAGCCTGTCAAGTCCTTCTTTTGACCCATTTTGCCAAAGGAAAGGAAGTTGCCTAATAAGCATGCACACCTGATATAGGGTGTTGATGTCATTAGACCACACCCCTTCTCATTACAGAGATGCACATCACCTAATATGCTTAATTGGTAGTAGGCTTTCCAGGCTATACAGCTTGGAGTAAGACAACATGCATAACGAGGATGATGTGGTCAAAATACTCATTTGCCTAATAATTCTGCACTCCCTGTATAAAGTAATTTAAATTTAACAACCTTCAACATATTCAGAAGTAAAATGCAACATACACCGTAGTGCAGCAGTAATATTAATGCAAAACCATCATTGATTTCTCAATTTCTCTTTCCCTTCTTTCCCCAAATCAGACCAGACCCCTGTACTGCAGGATTAACCTCAACGTCCCACTGCTGGATAGATTTTTTTTAGTGACTGTGACACACGTCCTGATTTTCGGCTGAGCAGGGAGGCCCTGACAGTGCTGCTGGATCTGTTGAATGAATGGCAACATGGATGGGGCTCCACAATCGAGACCTTGGTGTTTCTTTTCTGGATGGCGTGTGGTACATCATACAGAGTGGTTTGACATGCCTCGTTCCACTGTCCGCCGCATTGTCCAACGAGTTGCGGAAGAGGTGGTGACCATTCACCACCAAGTAATTCACCTCCCCAACACCCCAGAGAAGCTGGAGGCAGTTTGCAGTGGGTTTGCAGGGCTGGCAAGACACAGAGCTTTCTTGAAAGCTGCAGGAGCAATTCGACGGCTGCTATGTCCGCATCAAGCCACCAAGTGGCCCCTTCATTGACACCTACGTGGGCTGGCCGGGGTCAGTGCATGACACACAAGTGCTCCACCACAGCCCACTGTACAGGAGGTCAGTGTACCCTCCTCCAGGGCACTTCATCCTGACAGACGGAGGGTGCCCGTGTCTCCGACATTACAGAGCGTGCTTTTGGGATGATAAAGACCACGTTCAGGGCTATCTTTCTGCAAGCACTGGAGGTGCACCATATTTTACTTTTGTACCTCACGTAAGTGAATTGAAAATACATTTTTAAAGTACTGAAAAAGAATAAACTTCAACCTGTTAAAAGAAATATATATATAATTTCATGGGCCCGGAGGATGGAGCACAAGGAGGATCAGGATGTGGCAGAGGATGAGGGGGAGTGTGCTTTGGAGGCAGTCAGTGGTGCTCCGTGGTGTGACCAGCTGTCTGCAGGGGTGTCTGCCCTGGAGGAGGTACCAATTGACCACGACTACTTGTTACAGGCAAGTAAGAGTTTATTTCTTACTGAGTTTATTTATTTTATTCTTCCCTCTTTCTGAAAATATCTCAGTGACCTGGCAGCTGTCGATTGAGCTAAATAGCAAGGTGATCAGGGAAAAGGAGGAACAGGTGTGAGATGGGCGCAGCGTGGCCGCTGATTAAGATAGCAGACAGCTGTCCGAGAGCGCACGAGCAGTACAGAGAGAAGAAAAACCAGAGGAATTGGACCAAACTCCTGACAGTAAAGATTGGTTCCACCCAAGGTGCGTTTGATTTCAGAGTATTGAGGATGTTGCACTGATTTCACCTTGGCTGTGTCCTGACTGTTCCATAAAGAAAACAGACCATTACAGATGACTCAACTTGGACAATCCTGATCAGTCTTTCAACACTGAAGCATTGGAAGAGGAAGAAAAACATGAGAGTGAAAGAAAGGTACAGACTAAACAGTGCCCCACTGAATTTCAAATAAAGCTATCAGACGATGAGTGGAGCAAAATAAAACCCACCCAAAGACAAGGCAACAGAATCCTGCAGCACGGCTGGACAGATATGCTGTCAGAAAAAAATTGTTCAGATGATCAACTGTGTTCTGGTTTTCTCATATAATAAAGTCATTCAGTCTCAGTCAAGAAAGAGGCTGTGCCCATACTGGCATGGAAAGGCCAGTTGTTAATTTCCAGGATGTACCAAATTTGATTTATACTTATTGGAAGAACCAGCCAAAAAATGCAGACTACATTTGGGTTAATGTGGAAGTTTCTGGCCAAATAGACCATTCAAAAAGCCTTACATTTAGAAGACGCACTAGCCGTAGTAAAAAGGAAACGTTAAATGTGAAGCTGAGAAAATTCACACCTATGCACCTTCACATAAAAAAAAACTTGCTGCTACAGATGAACCGAAGTAAATTGAGGGAAACAAAAATGAGGTGCCTCCACTCACAATACTGCAAAAAAATCTCAAGCGAGCGCAATCTTGAGAATAGAATGGACACAAATCCATTTCAATAGTAGTCCTCTACAGCATCAGTATGTATAGTTTGTGGCAATTTCCCCTTTTATAACCCACATGTACTCAACTGATCAACTCCAACTAATTTAGAGACTTGCAGAAGAAAAATATTCTTCAGGTACTGTTGTGGCAAAACCTGAAGATTGCAAAAGTGAACTCTATTATGCACTCTATTAACCACAGGATCAACAGTTGTCGCAGTATCAGAGATGCTCTCCTCTGATCAGAGCACACCTTCTATCCAGCACTGGCTAACCTGTTTTTCACGTGATTTCTTTAAAATGTTTAAACAACACCTCCAGCCCCAAAAGGTTGAAACAGATTTCAGCTGGGCAATGATTCATGCATGTGTACATGCTTTCTGCCAGAATGACATACACTGACCAGAAGACATCGCTCCCTGTACATGTGAAGACAAACAACAATGCTCTTTCACTGTTGTGCACATTTGTGCTGCACACATGATTAAAATACTGTGCTGCAAGGTAGCAAAGGTGAAGTGTGTGAAGCAAACGAAAGACCTATTTCTATATTCAGTGGCACTGCTGCAGAATGCCACATCACTAGATGAGATTCAAGCTTTGTTAACTGACGTGTGCAGTTTTTACTGAGGAAGCAACTGCAAACTGCCAGGAGAGTTTGAAAAGCCTGCAGAAATATGTCTGCATTCTCTAATGTCTGCATCTTCTGTTAGAGATGTGAACCCATACCCCTTTCTGTCGCGGTCCGTCACCTCATTAAGGTCCTTAAAGGACATGGTGGCAAAGCTGCCAAATCCAACCAGCACCTGGTCTTCCTGGGCTGGTGTGGCATAGCCCTTGCTGACCCGGCGCTTGCTGATGGTAGCCTTCATATCAGGAAACCGCATATCGCAGCAACGCATCCTTGTTGCAGTCCCATGACAGCAGACTGGATAATGTTGCCGCCCTCACTCTCTCACTGATGCACAGCCAGCACTATGGCAGCGTAACCAACGTCATTGGAAAGCAACCATTTAAAGGTTTTACCCCGGTACTGACCAAACTGCAGGGCGCTTTCACTCAGTACAAGCTGGTGATTTGATGTGTCACCTCCCACACGAGCGATGGCATCCTCCTTCACCCTTGCAGCAGGCCATGAGCGTCCCAGAGTGAGATTTTTCCTCAGATGAGGGTTTAAGGGTGAGCTCATCTGAGGCCTCCCTGCGGAGCTGGGCACTGTAATCTATCTTCTACAAGACACAAAAGAAACAAATGATACAGTCCTGTTAAAACACAAATACACTTGTCAGATCTACAATAGTGGCCAAAAGTGATGTCAAAGGGGACATTTGCAAACATTGGCTTTTATTGACCCGAATTAATCCCGGATAACAGAACATGGCCAAAGACGTGGGTGGAGCCTAGGTGACGCGATGACTAACAGACAGCAGATAAATGGCTATCCACCTGTCACTCAAAGTGGCCACGCCCTTAATTATGAACTTTAAGGCTTTATATAATGTAAACGAAAGAGTTCACCCCCCTCACAGTTGTTATGAAGGTCAAAATTAGCCAAACCCACAATTTTTACCAGGCTGTAAACGTGTTTTTCTGCTGTAAAGTTGGGCATTTTAACATGGGGCTCAATGAGATTCTGCTCCTTCTGGATCCAGTCGATGAATTGCAGTTTAAGTCACTTCTGTATTGGCTTGCTTGTCTGTAACCCATCCACAGGGCAGAGCTGGGGGTAATTTTCACACCCTGCTTTTACCTCACTCTTGCAAAGTATAACTGTACAACAAAGCATGCATGTACAACCCCAAATCAGAAAAAGTTGGGACAGTATGGAAAACGCAAATAAAAAACAAAAGAAGTGATTTCTAAATTTACTTTGACTTGTATTTCATTGCAGACAATATGAACACAAAATATTTCATGTTTTGTCTGGTCAACTTCATGTAAATTGTAAATATGCATCCTTTCCTGTCATTCAGACCTGCAACACATTTAAAGAAAAGTTGGGACAGGAGCAATTTAGGGCTAGTAATGAGGTAAAATGGTTAAATAATGATGCGATTTGAAACAGGTGATGTCAACAGGTGATTGTAATTATGATTTGGTACAAAAGCAGCATCCAAGAAAGGTCTAATTCTTTAGGAGCAAAGATGGGCCGAGGATCGCCAGTTTGCCAACAAATACGTGAGAAAATTATTGAAATGTTTAAAAACAATGTTCCTCAAAGAAAGATAGGAAGAGATTTGGATATTTCACATTCAACAGTGCATAACATAATTAAAAGATTCAAGGAATCTGGAGGAATTTCAGTGCGTAAAGAACAAGGGCGCAAGCCTAAGCTGAACAACCGTGATCTCCGATCCCTCAGGCGGCACTGCATCAAGAATCGTCATTCATCTATAAGCGATATCACCACACGGGCTCAGGACTACTTTGGCAAACCTTTGTCAAGTACCACAATACGTAGTTACATCCACAAATGCCAGTTAAAACTGTACTGTGCCAAAAGGAAGCCCTATGTTAACAGTGTCCAGAAGCGCCGTCGACTTCTCTGGGCTCGGAGGCATCTGGGATGGACCATCACACAGTGGAAACGTGTACTGTGGTCAGATGAATCAGTATTTTTTGGGAGGAATAGACGCCGTGTGGTCCAGACCAAAGAAGAAAAGAATCACCCAGACTGTTACCAGCAACAAGTCCAAAAGCCAGGGTCTGTCATGGTATGGGGTTGTGTCAGTGCCCTTGGCAAAGGTAACTTGCACTTCTGTGAAGGCACCATTAATGCTGAAAAGTACATAGAGATTTTGGAGCATAATATGCTGCCTTCAAGAAGACATCTTTTCCAGGGACGTCCATGCATATTTCAACAAGACAATGCAAAACCACATTCTGCACACATTACAAAGTCCTGGCTGCGGAGGAAGAGGGTACGGGTACTTGACTGGCCTGCCTGCAGTCCCGACCTGTCTCCAATAGAGAATGTGTGGCGCATTTTGAAGCGCAAAATGCGACAACGAAGACCCCGTACTGTTGCCCACCTTAAGACTTGTTTGAAGGAAGAATGGGACAAAATTACACCTGAAACACTTCATCACTTGGTGTCTTCGGCCCCTAAACGTCTTTTAAGTGTTGTGAAAAGGAATGGCAACATTACAAAGTGGTAAATGCTTTACTGTCCCAACTTTTTTTCAAATGTGTTGCAGGTCTGAATGACAGGAAAGGATGCATATTTACAAATGACATGAAGTTGACCAGACAAAACATGAAATATTTTGTGTTCATATTGTCTGCAATGAAATACAAGTCAAAGTAAATTTAGAAATCACTTCATTTTTTATTTATTTGCGTTTTCCATACTGTCCCAACTTTTTCTGATTTGGGGTTGTATATAACCTCTCAGAATACAGATGTGGTTATACTTATAAGTATTTACTATGCATAGAACTATAATTTTCCCTGTGCCTGTCATTGATCCACTTTTCCAGTGTGTCTGATTTATGATTCCATTCACCCGTTCTGTTCATTATCTCATTAGTTTTCCTTATTATTTAGGCCGTGTTCGGTGTCGTCAAAGTTATGTAGTTATATTTTCCTGTATTTGTTGAACTTTTGGATTAAAGAATATTTAGTTTGATTCTTCATTGTTAGGAGCAGCAACCCACGGCACCTCACTACCATGATTAAACAGTATGGTTTCAATTATATATACAAAGGTTTTATGGTAATTAAGCCCTATTCGGACGGTTGTTTCTCGTGGGGTCATAAGGTATTTTCATCATTTACAGGGGCTAGTCAGTGATTTTATTGCCGTCTGAATCCAGAATGTCAGTGTTTTTCTCCCACCACTTGCTTAAAAATCCCCGGCCGAATTACCTACTGTTTTTTTGACAAACACAGGCTGGGTACAGATAATTTAATTGCCATCCGAATCCACATCTCTTTTCAAGAAAATATCACTATATATCAGTGGTGGGCCGTCAGGGCCAGCAAGGCCTTCTCTGCTGGCCTAATCACTATCAGAATCACAGACTTAAATTTGTATATATTTTTTCCATGAATGTGTGTTAAATTATTCCCAATAGTCTATTTTATTAACTTCATCGCTTTTCTCTTGGCTGCGTGGCTTCCAGTAGTGTTTGTTTATGTTAGAGCTTTTATCCAATCATATTTCAGTCCTCATGTGTTGCCAGGTCAAAGAAATCTGCCTTGAGGCCTTCAGAATCAATATTGCGGGCACCGCTAGCTTAAATGAATGGCAATGAAACTGTGCGCTTTAACCAATCAGATAATCACTCCGATTTAATCAGCCAATCAGATTTCGAGTTGGCGACAGCGGGGCCATCTAGCTGGCGTACAATAACGTCTGCATTTTCACGTCCTTTGATTGGATGATCAGAGAGCGTACTAGTAGCCTAGTCAGAATAACCAGCAAACCTCACAAGATAAAACATCTGTAGTTTTAATAGCATTTTTCAAACCCAAATTATGAATATAATTATTATTTGTTTTGTATACTATAATATTTTATTTATTAAAACCAAAAAGTCAACAAAAGTCATGTTGTGCAACCAACATGCAGAAAAAAAACATAAAATAGCAGATTGTATCATATACACATTTAATATGAACGTTTGTATAAATGTTTCGGTAACACTTTACAATAGGGTCTCATTTGTTATCATTAGTTAATGTATTAACTGACGATTACTAACAATGAGCAATACATTTGTAACAATATTTATTAATCTTTGTTAATGTTCATACAAATCCAGTTGTTCATTGTTTGTTCATGTTAGTACACAGTGCATTAACCAACATGCATAGAGGGACTACATGAAAGGGCTGAAATTTACCTTCAAATTTACCTTTGTTATTTCGAATTATTTATTTATTTTTTACTTTTAAGGCAAGAATTGCTCCCACCCAATCATGCCTGAGCTTGGAAGTTTCAGCTGTGAACCCTCTCCTTGTCGTGGTTTCCCTCAAAAGAGCATCATTCGCTTCTTCTGCAAGCCCGGCTACACTCTACCCAGACCCCACGATTGGTCAACGTGTCAACATGGGGAATGGCATCCAAGAGTGCCCGTCTGTATGCCCCGACCAGGTAAGAGAAAAGAAAAAATGGAGTTGCATTTGCTTGTGCCCCAACTATTGCAATCTAAAAACTATTACTATTTACTATTTGAAATTAAAGCTGTTCTTTTGACCTTTCTATTCATTACAGAATTCTTAAATGTATCACGGTATCCACAAAAATATTAAGCAGTTCAACTTTTCAACATTGATAACAATAATGCTTCTTGAGCACCAAATCAGCATATTAGAAGTATTTCTGATGGATCATGTGACACTGAAGACTACCTTTGCCATCACAGGAATCAATTACGTTTTAAAATCTTTTCAAATAGAAAATAAAATGGTAGTGTAACGTTTAACATGGAGGTGTGAAGATTCGGTGTCATTCGCTTCCAGTTATTTTGTCTGTACAAAAATAATGTTATGCTGCTTGATATTGCGAACTATTATTTATGATATTATTACGCACTGGTTGGTAGCACAAATAGCTATACACTGTTAGAAATTACCAGCATTTCACAATAATTAACAGTATTATTTTACAGTAACTTGTTGTAATTAAGTTTCCCTGTAACATCCCAATGAATATCTGTAAAAACTACAGTGTCCTGGATTTTACAGCATTTAACTCACAGTAATTTACAGTCAAATCTTGCAATCTAAAACCTGCTGTTATATCACAACAAGGTCTGTAATATCACAGCAACAGTGAAAAAAATTAAGGATTTCACAGCATTAAACAGTATTATTACAGTGAAATATTGTATTGAAATATGCCCTGGGAAGTCACATGACATAACCGAACTGTTTTGAACTGAAGGCGCCGTCATGTCCCTCTTCTATTCCGGGCTGAATGGAGAAGGTGAGCAGCATGCATGTTTGCAGCACTTACACCCAAGTTATTTTAATATAATTATAATATTTACTTTCAAATAAATGTTTATCGCATGACACAGTTCACATTTTGTTAGCAAGTGCCCGGAATTGTTGAAAGTTATCTCACAGAATTTGCTAATAGTTAGTAATGTTAGTAATGACGAGAGTTTCGCTATAATTTTTCATGTCACTATCACCGTTTAGACAAATCTGGTGTTTGTAAAGTTTATAAAACCAATAATGGGACAAACATTACTATTTATGCATGCACATTTCTGTAATTAGTCAAGGTTATCATAGATTAGCTAATTGTTAGCTGTTTAACTTTAATAACTTAGTGATTCAAACTGTCCATGAAAAAATATTTTTCCAGCGGATATCCTAGTTACAACATGACTGAGCTAACTGGAGTAAGTTAGCCTCATGTCATGTTCGACAATGGGAGGGTTTTAACACTAGTGTTCCCACTTGTCCTGATATGAATGAATAATAATTGTAAAAGTTGTAAATGCACTTTACATTGAGTGAGCAATCTCAAAGTGCTACAGAAAAAAAACACTAGGAACACCATACTAATACTGTGTTTGACCCCCTTTCGCCTTCAGAACTGCCTTAATTCTACGTGGCATTGATTCAACAAGGTGCTGAAAGCATTCTTTAGAAATGTTGGCCCATATTGATAGGATAACATCTTGCAGTTGATGGAGATTTGTGGGATGCACATCCAGGGCATGAAGCTCCCGTTCCACCACATCCCAAAGATGCTCTATTGGGTTGAGATCTGGTGACTGTGGGGGCCATTTTAGTACAGTGAACTCATTGTCATGTTTAAGAAACCAATTTGAAATGATTTGAGCTTTGTGACATGGTGCATTATCCTGCTGGAAGTAGCCATCAGAGGATGGGTACATGGTGGTCATAAAGGGATGGACATGGTCAGAAACAATGCTCAGGTAGGCCGTGGCATTTAAACAATGCCCAATTGGCACTAAGGGGCCTAAAGTGTGCCAAGAAAACATCCCCCACACCATTACACCACCACCACCAGCCTGCACAGTGGTAACAAGGCATGATGGATCCATGTTCTCATTCTGTTTACGCCAAATTCTGACTCTACCATCTGAATGTCTCAACAGAAATCGAGACTCATCAGGCAGGCAACATTTTTCCAGTCTTCAACTGTCCAATTTTGGTGAGCTCGTGCAAATTGTAGCCTCTTTTTCCTATTTGCAGTGGAAATGAGTGGTACCCGGTGGGGTCTTCTGCTGTTGTAGCCCATCCTCCTCAAGGTTGTGCGTGTTGTGGCTTCACAAATGCTTTGCTGCATACCTCGGTTGTAACGAGTGGTTATTTCAGTCAAAGTTACTCTTCTATCAGCTTGAATCAGTCGGCCCATTCGCCTCTGACCTCTAGCATCAACAAGGCATTTTCGCCCACAGGACTGCCGCATACTGGATGTTTTTCCCTTTTCACACCATTCTTTGTAAACCCTAGAAATGGTTGTTTGTGAAAATCCCAGTAACTGAGCAGATTGTGAAATACTCAGACCGGCCCGTCTGGCACCAACAACCATGCCACGCTCAACATTGCTTAAATCAACTTTCTTTCCCATTCTGACATTCAGTTTGGAGTTCAGGAGATTGTCTTGACCAGGACCACACCCCTAAATGCATTGAAGCAACTGCCATGTGATTGGTTGATTAGATAATTGTGTCAATGAGAAATTGAACAGGTGTTCCTAATAATCCTTTAGTAGAGTGTATATATACCACTCTCATTTTTGACATACGGCTAAAATTTAATTACAATGATCAATGATCATAATCTGCATTCAAACTGAAATTCTTATTGTTGGTTGCCTTTGTGTAATTTCTCCTTTTTCTTTCCTTTTCTTTTCTTTACAGGTCATCAGAGGGCAAGGCTAGCTATCCTGTTCAGTGTCAGGCTAAGAGTGAGGAGAAATAGATTAGGTAGGTGACTAGTTAACATGCAACATGTAAATTCGTTGGCTGTGAGCATGTGATGTGAGCATGTGAATGTGCAATGTTCAGTACACAAAACTGCATAGCAATGCCCCCAATTATCACTACCAGTGTGGGGTGCCTGACTGCTCACGGAGATACAGAAAACACACGGGACTGCAAATTCATATGTATAGGCAGCATAGGTCCTACCTGCAGGCTGCTGGGCCTATACTGCCTGGCACATCAGCTCTACCTGACACACCCTTGAAATGTCTGCTTGAGGCTTGTGCATTTAAGTGTGACACTTTGGCCTCTCTTATTAAGCATTTGAAGACGCACATAAGGGAAGGAATGGTAACTAGATGTCCATTTAGAGGTTGTGATTGCACATTCACACACGTGATGACTTTTGCTTCACATATTTCCAGAAAACATAGGTATGCAGAGGATTCAGTTTTAGATAACCTTGTTTTAGACAAGTCTATTGCTACAGAGCCGTTGCCAGGACCCAGTCAGTCATATTCAGAGGCTGCCGAGGAACATAATGAACCACAAATGCCATTAGCTGTCGACGAAAACCTATTTTTACAGAACCTTACACTTTTCTACCTGAAATTGCAATCTAAGCTACTCTTACCAGCAAGCACCATTCAAACCATTATTGATGGCTTTCAAAGTGCTCATGAACTTGGCCTGTCCAATTCCCTAAACATTCCAATTCCAATTCCCTAAACATACTACAATTAAATAATGATTAAATCGATATGTCATCCGCAATAAACCCGAATATTGTCCTTCGAATATCCCGATATATTATGACCTCTGACCTGTAAAGCAGCCATAATAATAATAATAATAATAATAATAATAATAATACGCTGTTTGTTAATTGGCCAGAGGAGAACTGGCACCCTGACTGAGCCTGGTTTCTCCCAAGGTTTATTTTTCTCCATTAGGTCACCTAATGGGGTTTTGGTTTCCTTGCCACTGTTGCCTCTGGCTTGGCGTGCTCAGTTGGGGACACTATATTTTTCAACTAACATCGTAATAAATCTAAATAATAAACTAAATTAACCATATAAACCAAATTACTGATCTAATTATTGATCTAAAGCCCACACTGTCACCGTATGGAAATTGAAATGAACTGATGACATCAAATGGCTATACAGCTGAATAAAATTAGGCTGCATTATTTTGCTGTTTAACACTGTAAAGCTGCTTTGAAACAATCTACATTGTTAAAAGCGCTATATAAATAAAGTTGACTTGACTTGACTTGACATTCTGAGTGAGAAACTAAAAGAACTCAGAATCCCTCGGGCCACTATAAGCAGCATCACTGAGGAAATGAACAGAGATGATCTACTCACACTCTATAACAGGGGAATGCTCAGTACAGATGCAGTACTGAGGAAGGCTGCTTTTAAAGAGTGTTTTAACTATGTTCATCCTGTTCCTTTGCTCTTGGGCAATGATGAAAATGACAAAGAATGTTTTGCTCAAAGAACGTATTTTGAACACCCAGTGGAAAAAATATACATCAATAATTTTTCATACTTACAGGTTATGATTCTGAGGAGCAAGCTGGTCCAAATAAACTGGGTACTGACCCATCTTTCAAGAGCAAGCGTTTTTCGAATCCTGCATTTAACTCCGTGATTTGAGAAGCAGGCGTCAGTAAAATTATGTGTTTGAAGGCATGACAAGTTGTTCATGGGCAGACAGCGTACAACATAGGCGGGGCATTATGCGAATGTCATTTCTAGTGACATGTAACTGTAACGCTGAAGCATTCACAATACAGACGACTTGTTTAGGCGGTTCTGAGTCAATTCCTTCTTTTGGGAGACGATAACTTTATTTATCGTGCACTTTCGACTTTACAACTTTGCAAGATTAGATAGATAGATAGATAGATAGATAGATAGATAGATAGATAGATAGATAGATAGATAGATAGATAGAAAAAACAGCTGTATTCAAACAAATATTTTGAAAAACCCTAATACAGGCATTTTAACGCCATAAGAATGGCAGAAAATCCCTGAATTGAGTCCACATCGCACCCAAAAAGACTTGAGGCAGCAATTATTGTAAATGGCACAGCATCTCACAGTAAATGTGTTTGGGTGTGTTTGATCATTCTGAATGGATCCATATAGTAGCTATATGCAGTCAAGTCAATACAGCAGGTTTACTTGCTGACACAACCCTACCCTACCCAAACACAACCCTTGGTATTTATTCGATACAGTAGCTAAATTAACCAAATATAAAGCTTCAACTTTTGATGTTTGTAAACAGCACAGCAATAATGACTTTATGAACTTCTTTACATGTAAGATTTATAATATTCGGAAGAAAATTATAACCATGCAGCCGTCTACTACAGTATCACACCAGACAGAGCATTGTAGTGTCACTGAGGAAAAATTACACTCATTCACTGCTATAGGAGAAGAAGAATTGGCTAAACTCGTTAAATCATCAAAATCAACAAAATGTATGCTCGACCCTATACCAACTAGGCTATTAAAAGAGATGCTACCAGAGGTCATAGATCCTCTTCTTAATATAATTTCTGTCATTAGATTAATTCAATTCATCTTTGTCATTAGGATATGTACCGAAAACTTTTAAGTTGGCTATTATTAAACCACTTATTAAAAAAAACGCAACTTGATCCTACAGAATTAGTCAATTACAGACCAATCTCAAATCTACCCTTTCTGTCAAAAATACTAAAAAAAGGCAGTGTCCTCACAATTATGTTCCTTTTTAGAAAGAAGACCGTATCATAGTACTGAGACTGCTCTCATCAGAGTTACAAATTATTTACTCTTATCATCTGATCGTGGTTGTATCTCTCTATTAGTGTTACTCAATCTTAGAGCTGCATTCGATACGATCGACCACGACATTCTTTTGAATAGACTCAAATTATGTAGGCATTAGTGGAATTGCATTGGCATGGTTTAAATCATACCTATCTGACCTTTATCAGTTTGTAGCAGTAAATGAAGAGATGTCACACCGATCACAAGTTCAGTATGGGGTACCACAAGGCTCAGTGCTAGGACCGTTGCTTTTCACCCTGTACATGCTACCACTGGGAGATATCATTAGGAAGCATGGTGTTAGTTTTCATTGTTATGCTGACGATACTCTACGATGCTCTATATTTCTTCACGCCCTGACGAAACTTACCAATTCACAAGATTAACGGAATGCATAGCTGATATAAAAAATTGGATGACTAGTAATTTCCTGCAACTCAATTCAGAAAAAAAAAATATTTTTAATTATTGGACAAAAAAGCTCCACAAGTAGTAACCTAGAATACTGTCTAACACTTGATGGCTGCTCTGTTAAGTCCTCGTCGTCAATTAGGAACCTGGGTGTGCTCTTTGATACAAATCTTTCGTTTGAAAGCCACGTTTCTAGCATCTGTAAAACGGCATTCTACCATCTTAAAAATATATCTAAATTGCGGCACATGCTCTCAATGAAAATGCTGAACAGCTAGTTCATGCATTCATGACCTCAAGGTTAGATTATTGTAATGCTCTACTGGGTGGTGGCCCTGCTTGCTTAATAAACAAACTCCAGCTGGTCCAAAACGCAGCAGCTCGAGTTCTTACTAGAACCAGGAAGTATGACCATATTATCCCAGTTCTGTCAACACTGCACTGGCTCCCTATTAATCACCGCATACATTTTAAAATCTTGCTTATTACTTACAAAGCACTAAATGGTTTAGGTCCCCAGTACATGAGTGAGCACTTAACACATTATACTCCATCACATCTACTGCGGTCTCAAAATTCTGGCCAATTGATAATACCGAGAATATCTAAATCAACCGCAGGCGGTCGATCCTTTTCCTAATTAGCACCTAAACTCTGAAACAGTCTTCCTAACATTGTTCGGGAAGCAGACACACTCTGTCAGTTTAAATCTAAAAACACATCTCTTTACTATGGCATACACATAAAACACTTTCATTGAATTGATTGTTAGGCTGCATTAACTAGGTCAGCCGGAACCAGGAACACTTCCCATAACACCTGATGTACTCGTTACATCATCAGAAGAATGGCATCTATGCTAATGATAGTCTCTGTTTTATCCCAAGGTTTACTGCAGTCAGCCGGATCCGGGCCGTATCCAGATCAGATGGTGGACCTGCACCCAGAGAAGACCAACACAGGACCCCGAAGTGTCTGCAGAGACCGTGTCAATTAGACTCCCCTGAAATTGCATCGTCGGCATGGCATTCTCAATAAACCCGTCTCCAGCGTGATGACTCAGAACTTTCGAATATTCCTATTTAATAATTGTTAAATCAATACGGCATCCTCAATAAACCCGTCTCCGGCGTGATGACTCCAATCTTTTGAATATTCCGATCTATTATGACCTCTGACCTGTAAAGTTGCCAGAATAATAATCATACGCTGTTTGTTAATTGGCCAGAGGAGAACTGGCACCCTGACTGAGCCTGGTTTCTCCCAAGGTTTATTTTTCTCCATTAGGTCACCTGATGGGGTTATGGTTTCCTTGCCACTGTTGCCTCTGGCTTGGCTTGCTCAGTTGGGGACAATACATTTCTCAACTGAATAGCCAAATAAATCTAATTATTAAACTAAATTAACCATATAAACTAAATTACTAATCTAATTACTGATCTAAAGCCCACAATGTCACTGAATGATAATTGAAATGAACTGATGACATCACCGTTTTCTCCGGAACGGCTGTACGGCTGAATAAAATTCTGTTGCATTGTTTTGCTGTTTAACACTGTAAAGCTGCTTTGAAACAATCTGCATTGTTAAAAGCGCTATATAAATAAAGTTCACTTGACACTGCCTGAAAAAAAAAAAAACATATTAGGGGCATTTTAACGCCATAAGAATGGCAGAACATCCCTGAATTGAGTCCACGTCACACCTAAAAAGACTTGAGGCAGCATCTCACAGTAAATGTATTTTGGGGTGTTTGATCATTCTGAATGCACCCATATAGTAGCTATATGCAGTCAAGTCAATACGGCAGGTTTAGTTGTCTTTTGGCATTGTCATGTGGTCCTGTTTGGTATTGCGCCTTGAACTTATTTGTATAAAAGAGCTCTAAACACATTTTTCCTATCAGTTTTCAGCTGGAACCACCTTACAAATTTAGTCAGATAAGCCCCAAAAGTAGCCATATTCAACATTTATACCTATATTCAATCACAAAAATCAAATAACAGTGCAATGTTCATGGTATTATTAAGTGTCAATATGTCCTTTTCTATTTATTTTAGGTATGGTCACATGCACAAAATATCAATACAAATGAATCCAACCCACATTCAGATAAAGTTCTGTTTATCCGTTTCAAAAACTTTAACTGTAATTTAATTTACGTAATCATTTACATGTATATTACATGTGTTGTGAAGAAAGAAAAATCTATAATAAAAAACAAACAAACATCTGGGCCGCATTCAGCTGTGGAGTGAAAGTAGCCTTGGTTTCACACAGATACATATTTTCTGGTGCCATTTTAAACTTTTGAGCCATTTAAATCTCTTTCCACACAAGGAACACAAATAGGGTCTGACATCTGCATGACTTTTCAGGTGAATTTGTAAATGTGATGGCAAAACAAAATTTTTGTTACACTTATCGCAATTAAATAGCTTTTTTCCAGAGTGAATGCTCGGGCGATTTTTAAAATTGCCCCTTTTTCTAAACCTCTTGCCACACTGCAGTTTCTTTCCAGAATGAGTTTGAAAATTATGTTTCAGGTCTGTTTGATGTGTGAAACTCTTTTTACACTGAAGACTCGTGTAACGCCTCTCTCTAGTGTGGATGTTCATGTGAGTGTCAAGATTTCCTTTAAATCTGAAAGACTTTCCACAGTGATTGCACATGTAAGGCTTCTCTCCAGTGTGAACTCTCATGTGAGTCTTAAGGTTTCCTTTAAGTGTGAAAGACTTTCCACAGTGATCGCACATGAAAGGCTTCTCTCCGATGTGAGTTTTTACATGTTTCTTAAGGTGATTTCTATCTGTGAAACTCAATCCACACCGATTACATTTAAAAGAGTTCTCTCTTGAGTGAATCCTCATGTGCTTATTAAGGGTCACTTTATGTCTGAAACTCTTTCCACACTGACAACATGCGAACGGCTTCTCTCCGGTGTGAATTCTCATGTGATACTTAAGATTTCCTTTTTGTGAGAAGCTCTTCCCACACACTTTGCAGGTGTAAGGGTTCTCTCCAGTGTGACTTCTCAAGTGGATATCAAGGGATTCTCTATATGTAAAATTCATTCCACACTGGGTGCAGGTGTAAGGCTTTTCTCCAGTGTGAATTCTCATGTGAGACTTGAGGCTTACTTTATGACTGAAATTCTTTCCACAGTGATGGCATGTGAACGGCTTCTCTCCGGTGTGAATTCTCAAGTGATAATTAAGATTTCCTTTTTGTGAAAAGCTCTTCCCACACAGTTTGCAGGCGTAAGGGCTCTCTCCAGTGTGACTTTTCATGTGGGCATTAAGAGTTGGTTTATATGTGAAAGTCATTCCACAGTGATCACATTTGAATGGCTTCTCTCCCGTGTGAACTCTCATATGATTCTTGAGACTTGCTTTATGACAGAAACCCTTTCCACAGCGATGGCATGTGAAAGGCTTCACTTCAGTGTGCATTCTCATGTGATTCTTAAGGTATTTATTGAATCGGAAACTCTTTTCACACTGCTTACATTTGAAAGGCTTCTCTTCATGATTGTTATTCTTTCCAGTCTGTGAGAAGTTAGAAGATTTTTCTCCAGTTATGAAATCGTGATCTTTCTCTTCCATTTCAGTCAGTACTTCACTCTCCTCTTTCAGCGGCATCAGGTCTACAGCAGAAAAAGACAAACACAAGTTAACCCGTTTAATGGCTCAAAGCAACAGACATCAAGACATTTCAGAGTTTCCCATTCATTAACTAAATTGTGGCGGCCCGCCATCGCCTAATTGAACTGAAAATATATATTTATACTTCTCACATAATACTATATTACACTATAGTAGTGAATGGCTACCGAGATCTGCTTGGTTACAAACATTCTGCCAAATATCTTCCTTTGTGTTCAGCAACAAATACATTTTACAGGTTTGGAACAATTTGAGCGTGACTAAATAACTGAATTTTCATTTTTGGGTGAACTATCCCTTAAACCAGACCAACTCTGCAACAAGTCATATATCAAATGAAAGCTCTCACTCTCAAGAATATCACTGTGCAGTATTTCACCAATCCAAAACTTTACAGTAACGTTATTATCAAAAGAATCACAAAGATGGAAATGACTCCTTTGAACAAGCAAACACAAATCGTATTCCTGCTCAGATCACTACCTCCCTGTGAAGCTACTAGCCTCAAACGCTATATCAGCTCGTTCCTTAGATTTTTTTTCTTCAAAATGAGACAATTTTCATGTCTGTGAGAAAGTATGGCCAAACAACACTGTAATATGTCACTGATGTCCAGATCAAAACATGCGATGCAGACCAATACTCTTATTATCCTTAGTTTGTTTTGATTGTCTTTGTTAGCCGCGATTGTTGGTGACGTCATCACGTATTGCGTCATGCTTCTAAACCAATCGGAGCCTGAGATCTCCCTTTACAAAGTTGTGTGAGATGGTGGTCCAGTGGGTTAAACCATGGAACTGATACGCAGAAGGTTGCTGGTTCGATCCCAGCTGTCACCACCAGTCTTTACTCCATGTTGCTCCAGGGGGATTGTCCCTGTAATAAGGGCACTGTAAGTCGCTTTGGATAAAAGCGTCTGCCAAATGCATAAATATAATAATATAGATATAAATATATAATATAACTATAACAAAGTTGAGGAGGTGGGGCCTTCTTTTCGATTTTCCAGGGGCTGGCTTCAATCAATGCAGATGAGTAGGAGTTATTATTGAGTTAGCTGGATCGTTTGGACAGTGTTTTTTCGAGTTATTGCGTGCTTTTTACAACTGGTTGGAGCAATTTGTCTTTGGACAATGGCTTCAAGAAAGGTTTTTGTTGGTGTGGAGGCGGTTTTGGAGGAGCTTGATCGACTGTGTGACAGTGAAACTTGCAGCGATGATTGTTTTGACTCGGTCAGACAAGGTGCATACAACGCGGGTTTAAGATCCTGAATTTGAGTAAGTACACATTTCAAACGTTGTATTTGTGGATTTCATGAACAAATGCATGCAACAATACAAAATATGCATGCAACAAACATTAAGAAATACATATGCATGCCAAAGTAATTGATCACAACCCATGCACAAATGCACGCACTTATTCAAATTAGCATGGGTGGTTTTGCTAAGCATCTGCTAAAATAATGTTAAGTGCATATTTGTTGTTTTGTACGCATTTGTTCATCAGTTGCAGATGCATGTGTGTGGCATGCATACACACATAAACATACATACATACATACATACATACATACATACTCCTACATAACAGCTTTTGTATCAGTTCTTTGGGTCGTCATATTTCTCTCAGATTTCTGCTCGATCTGAATCAGATACAAATAAAGTAGCACAGTAAAGATTACATTTTTTATTTATTTTTTGGTATACATGAAATTCATTCTACATGTTCCTGTTACATTTATATTTGAATCAGTGCATGCAGTTCTGTGAGGCCACACAGAGCCAAAACTCCCAGCAAGCAAACCAGAGGGTTTCATTCTGTACAGGGGACAAAAAAGGACAGATGGAAAAATGGACGTAGTGTCCGTGACGTCACCCATTGGATTCTGAAGAGCAGTTTTGAAGCATAAAGTAGGGACGAGCTGGCCGTTGCCATCTTGGCAGCGCATCACTCCAGGATAATAGAAAATGGGCAAAGAGGCGGGACGTGGGTGGAGCTGAGGTGACGCAATGACTAACAGACAGCAGATAAATGCAAGTAAATGGCTGACCTGTCACTCAAAGTGGCCACGCCCTTAATTATGCAGAACTTTAATGCTTTATATAATGTAAAAAAATTAGTTATAAAAAATAAAAAAATTCACCCCCCTCACAGTTGTCATGAAGGGCAAAATTAGCCGTATAGACCAAAACCACAATTTGTACCAGGCTGTAAACGTGTTTTTTTCTGCTGTAAAGTTGGGCATTTTAACATGGGGCTCAATGAGATTCTGCTCCCTTCTGGAGCCTGTCTCTAGCGACCAGTCGAAGAATGGCAGTTTAAGTCACTTCCGTATTGGCTTCAAGAGAAACTGCGGGAGGTTGCCGCTTGGTTCCAGCACTACCAAATTTCCTTCCAAAACGAAACCCGGGAACGCAGCTTGTAATTGACAGGATCTATTCCCCTTTGCAGCTCTTCTTCACAGGCTCTGTGGTGGACACCATTGTGACGAACACAAGCACCTTGGCACAAATGAGGTTGGAGACTGGAAAACGTTTCCTTTGGTTGCCTTTGAATGCACAGGAACTGTATTTATACATCACACTTGTCATCTGCATGGGGCTCCTTGGTGCAAAGAACACCATCGATTACTGGTCAGGTAAAGAAATTTACAGATTACCCTTCCCAAAATCGGTCATGTCCAGGTCCAGATTTCAGGCCATTTCTTGGAACCTACATCTTTGTGATCCTGAGGATGATCGAGACAACTCAAGAAGAAAGGAGACTGAAGCCTACGACAGACTTTTAAAATCAAGCCCATGTACAACGACATCGTCTCGGCATGCAAAACATACTTCCATCCAGACAGACAACTAGCAGTGGACAAGAGGATGGTGGCATCAAGGGCGCGAATCGGCATCAAGCAGTACATGAAAGACAAGCCAACCAAGTGGGGCTACAAACTCTATGTGCTTGCTGATTCTGCCTGTGGTTACACATGGAACTTCTTCGTCTATGAAGGCAAATCTTCCCTGGTCACTGGAAAAGGGCTCAGTTATGATTCTGTTATGCAGCTCCTGGATCTGTCACTTCTCGGCAAAGGTGTAGTGAATTAGCTCAGAGGGGAAATATAAATAATTATTCATAACTCATAATTATTAATTATGATTAATTATGAATATTTTAATCAGTTAATGAGATTAACTTGATGTAGCTACATTAACATTACAATCAATCAATCAATCAATCAATCAATCAATCAGGTCCTCCTGTGAACGCTCAGTATTGATTATTAATTAATTAAATCTAAGAAAAGGATATTTTTCATGGCCACAGAAAAATAATTATTCCGAATCATGATTCAACATGCTGATTCGAAACACTCCAAAGCTTTATGAAGCAGTGTTTTGAAATCGGCCATCACTATATGATGCTGCGTTCACGCCAGACGCGAATGAAGCGTTTTGCGTGAGTGATTTACATGTTAAGTCAATGCAAAGACGCGGATAGACATTCGGCAGCGCGAATTGAGCGAGTTGAAAAATCTGAACTTTGGCGGATATTCGCGCTGCGTTAACCAATCAGGAGCTTGCTCTAGTATTGACAACAATGAGGACAAATCATATGTGGATACCCGGAGCTGTACGTACTTTATAGAAACAGGAATAAAGAAACAGGAATAAAAAGGATCTTGCTTGGAAGAAAGTGAGTGAGGAGGTCAGACAATCTGGTAAATTGAAAAAACCCTCTTTACTCAATTTGAGCTATACATGGGGTGATTTCAGGGTGATTTGGACACTTTTTACCATTGAGATGACTTGGAAAAAGTGTCCCAATCACCCTGAATTCACCCTATTTAGACTACAAGCTAGTTAAAGCCGTCAAATTGAGCTTATTCGCCGTATTTTAAAACAATCCATGTCAGCCATTTCGCATCGTGACGAGCCGGCTGGCAGAAGCCCCTCCCATGACGCGAATTTGCATCTGTTGTGTAGTGAATGTCGCATGCGAATGAAGCGAGTAAACTCAAAATGTTCAAACGTCCAACTACACACGAATAGCGCGATTTATTCTCTTCATTCGCATCTGGTGTGAACACACCATTAGTCATTATTTAGTTTTTTTGATCATTGCTGGCTATGCAGGCCTCATTGAGCCATCGGATTTCAAAAATATCTTCATTTGTGTTCCGAATATGAACCAAAATCTTACGGGTGTGGAACGAGGGTGAGTAATAAATGACATCATTTTCATTTTTGGGTGAACTAACCCTTTAATTGGGAAGTTGAGAGATGAAACCATGTTGATGGTTTGAGTCTGTGGTAGAGTAGTGAGTTTAATGCGAAACTCAAGGTCGGGGACCAAATCTGCTCTTCCGGTCTGATTTTAGGTGGGAAATCAAATCTATTGGAGACGTCCTATAGATTACTTAGGCGTGCCGAAAGAACACCACAGACACAGTACAATAAACAGTAAAACAAGCAGCTGTGTTTTGTCAGATGGGAAGTTTATCTATGAATCATCTTTTAATTCCTTTTATAACTGTATCTTTGTTTCTCTTGTAATTCCTTTAATAACTGTTTTAATTTTCCTTGCTTTTATTTTGTGTTTTTAATTCCCTTTTCTGTGTAAAACACTTTGAATTACCAGAGTGTATGAAATGTGCTATATAAATAAACTTGCCTTGACTAAATTATATTTGAATGGATTATTATATAAATGCTTCTTAAGTATATAAACTTAGCTACATGCGTCTGTGGTATTTTTGTGTTAGAATGATCTATGCAAGTTTCATAAAGTTATGAGCGAAATCGTGACAAAAATGCTGCATCGGTATAGTATTTACACATGGGTTTGGGGACATCTTTTCGTACAACAACTCGCTCCAGTTTAGTCAAAGCTAAACAATTATACTTATTGTATTCTACTTTTCCTTTCAAATGACATGACACTAGCTATCTGAGCCGTATGATGTTTTTGACATATTACAGTACATTGTCCAGCAAAAAAAAATAAAAAATATCAGCAAATAACTCGGCACGACTTAGGAGTTACTCAAATTGACTACATGGATTGTAAAGTTCAGACTCTAAGCTTTCAAATGACACCTATTTTTGATCAAGGCAGTTGTTTTGAAAAAAAGTATACATTTTTGGTCCCTACCAGGGCCGTGCACAGGGGGGTGGCCCGGTGGCTAGAGCCACTGCCCCTCTGCCCTCATCAGCTGAGGTGCCCCTCTCGCAGTTTATGGTCGCTACCCATCCCCGCTAAAAGTGTTCCGTTTTCCCTCTGCTAAAGATCCACCGATTCCACAAATCCGCTCCCGAGTTTTCCCGCTTGGTCCCCGGCATCACTTCGAGTGTGTGCGCAGAAATCTGGAAAGCGGAGACGACAGTTCCAGAATGTCGTTGCATTAACAGTAGGCTATGCATTACAATCCGCGGATTTAGTAATTTGGTAGTTTGTTTTTGTATTTCTGGCAGTATTATTTTGTTCCTGATCTTCTAATAGTGCTAACAACTTGTACAAAATACACGTTCTTGGAAGAGAATTATAATTCTTGTCTAATCAAGTTTGATCTAATATAAATAACATCAACTTTGCTGTTGATGGCACACTTTGTAGAATATATATAGGCCTAATTTCATATAATAACCCATAAACTGTTGCAGAATGTATGAATTACTTTTGATATAATACTTATTAGCTACTATTTAGGCTATACATCTTCCGTGTCATAATGTAAAATACTAAAAATATTCTACTTAGTTTTATTTTGACAATTTAGTAGAATAATTGTATAACTGATCAAAGAAAAATCTGAATCCCAGTAAAAGATAATCATCTGAAAGGTATTTTTTGTACAAGCTTATGTACAAGCATATCAATATTTACTTATTTAATTGCCCATATTTTAATTGAAGATATGTCATAATAAAAAAACAATAGATTTTGTCATAATAGAAAGCACTCAATTAAAGTCGGCATGAAACGGAAGTTGAGATTGTCTTTTTCTCCTTATTGTGACGTATATCCGAGTGAAACGGCTTCTGAAATTAGAAAAAAAATGTAGGCCGGGGCTTGATTTCGTTCGTTTGAAATCAGATTTGAATGCCAGTTTGCACTCAGTTGTGGAGAAAAACTCGATCTTTCTCTCTAAATCTTATCTACATATGTTACTGAGCATATATCAGTGACAGATTTCTGAGAGGCGGTGCAGAAACGAGACCGGGGGCGATAACCCCGCCCTCGCGCCATAGCACATGACCGGGAGAGAAGAGAAGTTGTTTCGATGGGGGAGGGAAAGTTAAAGGTCCCGTTCTTTGTGTTTTTTTTAAGCTTGTGTGTTTACAGAGTGTGTTTACAGTGTGCAATATAACGTGTTCATGTTTCGCGTGTAAAAAAAACACAGTATTTTTCACACAATTTACTTATCTGTATACCGCTGTTCTCACTGTCCTAAAAACGGCTGATGATTTCCTTGTTCTATGAAGTCCCTCCTTCAGAAATACGTATCGAGTTCTGATCGTTTCCCGTGTTGTGATTTGACCGCAGCTTAGCGCACGTTGCACGGTTCCTGTGTTGTGATTCGACAGCAGCTTAGCACCAAGTTGCACGGAAAGGTCACGCCTCTTAAAGGGGCGATGTATGCGCTCAATGATCTCTACAGCGTCCCTGGGAAAGCCAAACAAAGGTGATTTGACTCCGGGATGAAAATAACAGCGTCTCGACGACATGGCAACAAACACACTCAAACGCAACAATTCCTTTTCTCCACACGACACGTCCTCTTCTCCACGTGGGACAGCAACAAGACCACGCCCACTTTTTCCGCGTATTCTTGTGGGCGGAGGTTAGTCTGTTCTACTGACGTCATTTATGAAGGAAGTACCAGGATGTAGTCCAAGCCGGCCGTTCGCGGTAGGCTTTGAAAGGGAACTTCTGTTAAATAAAATATCTCGCTTGGCATTGAACTTTGAGCTTTATAATTTTACAGGTATTATTTATGCTCTAACAGCAACATTACACATTTCTACACACTAACATTCAAACTAAAGTTTGAACAATGGGATCACGAAGAACGGGACCTTTAACGTATTTGATTAAAGATTATAAGGGTAAATTCATTTTTTTTTTAATTAATGAAGTGCACAGATAAATCAGTTATAGTAAACACTACAATATTAAATATAAAAAAACGAATTGTAAAATTTGATTTCATGCCGCCTTTAACCTATAGATTTTAATGAAAGTGAAGATGCCTGAAATGTACATCTAACTCATGAAATTATTAAATAATAGGCCTGTTAATTACAATAAGTATTAAATAAATAAAAAAACAATAACACCAGTAACAACATGCCACTTGGGGCCTTCTGTGCCAAATGTGGCTGGGTCATCTTACCCCAAGAGTCAAATTTTATCTTTTTTTAAAGCTATAACATTTACTCCACAAAGCCAAAAACATTGTGTCCACAAATCCTTCATTAACAAATAGACACAAAATATCCGAATATATATTTTTCCTATAGATGTTTGGTTTTGATTTGATGTGTGCCAAATTTGGTGTTATTACCAGGGATTTTAGGGTATGGTTGCTAGGTGATTTTGAACCTTCAGGAAAATTTAACTTGATTTTTCTTGATTTCAATCAGGTGTAACTCAGGTGTTTTTTCTGAAATTTTGAAGGATTTTTAATAGAGAATGAAAACTCATTTATGAAAATCTGCTCATTACCACGGGTCACATATTTACACTGTCTAAATTGTTCCCTATCCCCTATATAGTGCACTAGCTTCAGTGTCTATTTATACTTTAGGGGGCGGACGCTTTAGATTCTAGAGAGCATTTGACTGGACACAAAAATCTGATGAGAAGCTGAAGAGCAGAGTGACGTCATCAAAATCATGGATCCATTAGTGATAGACTAAGTTTTGAATGCTTATATCTTCTAAATGTGAATGGTGTCATTGTTTTTGTGGTAGATTATAGATATCAGTCAGGCTAACATATTCATACTAAAAGCTATTTTGATTTCATAGGACTTTAAGTATCAAATGACAGAGTTCAGCTTTGAGAATGAAACCAACCTGTTTGATCCTCAGTTTCTTCTTGTTTCACTCTGAATGTTTCTTCAATCTTCATTTCTTCACTCTCCTCTTTAATAAACGCCATCTTTATAATAGTGTGTCACATGGATCTCAGTCGCTTCACCAGGAGTTTGTCTGTGTGTTTAGACAAGATGAGAATTAACAGAAAGAAAAATAAATCCACGCTAAATCTCTGGGTGAGTCTTAATCAGCTCCCTAGTTCAGTGCACTGCTTAGGGAGTCAAGTCAGAGAGATAGTCGTGTGGTGATTCGATTCAGTGAATCATTAGTTCAATTGACTCGAAAGCTTTGTTCCTCTCATCACCAATTGTTACTTTGCCAGTAACCGAAATCGTGTTTATGACAAACTGATTCACTGCATAGGGAGCGAAATAAGACGCACCTTTTCTATACTCGTGTGTGGATGAGCTTTCCTGACAAAAAATAACGATCATTCAAACCAAATCTATGACGTTATCTCTTCAGCAACCGACACATCCTGAAGCTCATCACAATCATCTTTATTAAGAGCAGGGAGACAAAATGAGCTTACCAGTGCCGATGTGATCTTGACATTAGCTGACGTGAACACCGTTAAATGTGCATATAGGGAATTGAAGACAGGATTTATATTCATTCTGCGGAGACACTTTTATGTAGCCAACAGCAAATGGAAGAGGTTTACAGCAAAACGCAGTGACTAGGTGTAAACCATTACAGTGTTACTTTCAATAATAGATTATTAACTTTGCATCGCGTGTAAAAATTATACAATTGATCGAACGGTTCGGTTTTAACAACTTAATTTTTATTTTTAAACGCAAACCCTTCTCCAGCCGGACTACAACAAATGCAGGACAGTGGCGCCGACTTATGACGTCACACCACCAGACCAAAATAAAAGTCTTGTCCACACGCAACGATTACAAAACTGCACAACACCTGATTTAACTTGTGATTTTCCCTGATCTCTTTGATAATCAGTGCTAGTTATGCTGATTGGATTAGAGCTGGTTAAACTTAACTGCTTACAACCTTTGCATGCTTAAAGGTCGTGATCGAGTGTTGTCTTTGGCTGTAAGGATGACTTCCTAAAATGTCCTAAAAAACCCATGTTTCACTGCTTTAGTCAGACTTGGTGACTGCAGCTCAACACAGAATGACCTCAATAAAGAATCCTGCGGAGGAGGCTCCTTCCTCACTTATTCTGAGTTTCCTGCAACTGTAACTGGATTTTGTAGGTATTTTACAATCGTTTCTAATAAACTGTATATTGAAACTGAACACTATTCACTGTTAATAAGGGTAGATGAGGAGTAACACGATTAAGAGACTTTATCCTTGACTTGAAATATCACAAACGGTCTGCGGTTATGAATAAGCGCTTTCATGCATTTAGTTTTAAACCAGAAGCTTATGAAAAAACAACTCCGTGGTATTGATTGCTGTGGGAATCGGTGAAAAGGAATTTTAATAATGTTTTCATTAGTTATTGTGTTCAATTTCTGTTATTTTAGTGTGTGGAAGACTTTTATTTTGGTCAGGTGACGTGACGTCACACGGCTGCACCGAGTCTCGCTCTTGCGTCTGTGATTCAAATGAAGAAAGGTTTGTTTTTTATTTAAAGTTTTTAGAATAGATCAATATAAACCCTTAAGACACATTTACAGAGAACTGTGAAATAAAAGCCTTGTATAAGTATGCTTTAACAATAATGAACGTTATTTTTTTTTATGAGTAAAACATCCACGAGTAACAGAAATGGTGCGTCTAATTGTCCACTGGGTGATGGAGAAACGGAGCTTTTCAAAATTATTCACTGAAAAAATTATACACATGCTGGTCAAAACGGTATAAATGCAACTAGAACACGCACGTGTAATGACAACTTTAAAAACCAATAGTATTTTTATTTTATTTTTGTAAAGTGGGATATATAATATAACATTTTAAGCATAAATTCCTAAACATAAAGTGTCCATTTAATTTGTGTTCTTTATTAATTTCCATTGCTAATTTTGAGTGTTTTTAGGCCATTAAATCTCACTCTGAATGACTCTACTAGAGCTGATTGAGATATTTTAATCATGACCGATTGTCCAAACACACAGAAAAACTCCTGGTGAAGTGACTGAGATCTACGCAACTATTACAAAGATGGAGTTTATTAAAGAGGAGACTGAAGAAATGAGGATTGAAGAGACATGCAGTGTGAAACATGAAGATACTGAGGAACAAGGGAGGATGGCGTTTATTAAAGAGGAGAGTGAAGACACAAGGATTGAAGAAACATTCAAAGTAAAACATGAATATACTGAGGAACAAACAGGTTGGTTTCATTCTAAAAAGCTGCATGATTTCCGCTTCATTTGAAGGAGAAATGCATCTTTTTCCCCTTAACATGCTCATATTATGCAAGTAGGTTTGAAAGGGTTAGTTCACCCAAAAATTAAAATGTCATCAATTTCTCACCCTCATGTTGTTCCAAACCCGTAAGACCTTCGTTCATCTTCGGAACACAAATTAAGATATTTGATGAAATCTGAGAGATCTCTGACCTCTCCATATACAGCAACGTAAATGAACACTTTCAAGGCCTAGAAAGTTAAAGGTAGTCCATGTGACTCCAGTGGTTCAACCTGAAGTGACGAGAATATTTTTGTGCGCAAAAACAAACAAAAATAACCACTTTATTCAACTATTTCGTTCTAGCCTGTGTCAGACTCCTACGCCGTTTACTGAGCCTGAACCCCCACTTTTTTGAAGTTGAAGTTGGCCATGTTGCAATCTAGACATGTACTACAGCTGACCATGTTATATTTCAAATCTGAAGACAAGTGTAAAACTCTGAATTTTATTTAAAGTTTTTCAAGTTCATGTCAAGTGATTTTATTTTGAGAAAATATTGATTGACTTGCCATCTTCTAAGCATCCATTCATTGTTTTGTGGTGCAAACCGCTCCATTTAGTTTCAGTCTTCCCTGCAAACATTCACACCTCTTCGGCCAGGTTATGGCTCTTATTATTATTCTTTTGTCTTCATTATAAATGTTTATGACTTCCTATTCACGCAGATTTAATCCCTCATTTCGTTGATCAAACTTCTCACTTCACCTTCTTTGAATCCGTGTCAAATGCCCTTCTTGATTTACTGTTCAAATTTATTCATAAAAATATTGGTGGCAGTGGCAGTTGCATCTAAGGGCTAGCATGTTAGCTTAGCACACCATCAATACGTGACAATTTATGAGATTTAAACTGTTTTTGCTCCAAACTTTCGAGTGTCAAGTGTTTTAAATGACCTTCAGTGATCTGATGTGGCTTTGGATCAAAATATCAGACATAAAATATATTTTACAGCTTTATGCACAAGGATAAAAGCTATGTCTAATGCTGTGTTCACACCAAACGCGAATAGAGGGTCAAAATTGCGTCTAGTTGAACGCTTGAACATTTTGAATCGGACGCGTGTATAAATAGAGCGTTTGAAGCGAAATAAACGCACATTCAAGGCGCTCCAGGAGAAATGTGATAACACCACTCAGCCTCTTTTCGTTTTCAACAAATGATAGATTCATGAGACCAAAGATCGCCTGTTAGCTCTACACAAGATGTATTATATCTCATGTTTAACCACTACAGAGCTCCTCTGTTGTCTGCATTTCACCAACAGTGCAAGATCTAGTCACCACGATCCACTACACAAAATAAGAAGCATATTTACTGGCGTTAGCTCCTCCTTTCGTCATCTTTTTTTTCCCATATAAAGATCTCTGTGTGGATGAATCACTGATGAAATGAAAAGGCAGGCTGGCCTTCCGTCAGTACATCCATACGGAAAGTTTTTCATTTTGTGTGATGTGCTGACTGGATATGTGCAAGACATGGTTAGTCATACCAGGTCCACTGTCGACATCAACCACTAATGCTGTGTTCACACCAAACGTGAATTGAGCGTCTGGAGCGAGAGATTTCCATGTTAAGTCAATGTAAACACGCGTTTGGAGGTCCTGTGGCGCGTTTAGAGCAGGGCGATGGATGCAGTTTCTCCTCAGAGGCGAATTGAAGATCTTGTGAGTGCTTTTATTTGGTGCTTTTTGTGCATTCACGTGTTTGAAGCAAATCCCAGAGTCACTCATAGAGACTTGGCACTTAATCTGGACTGAAGGACCATGGCGTATTATTGCATTACTATGGTATGACAATGAAAATTGTTGTTACTGTTCTTTTCATGCATTTAATAACAATAAATAAAAAAAGTCACTAATTTAACATGGAGGAACGACTGATATTGGCAGTAAGCAGTGCGGGACAGGCGGCAGTACTGCTGAAAACGGTTTTCATCCAGGCGTAGCTCCTGGAGCGCCTCAAACGCGCGAGTGGATTCAAAATGTTCAAGTGTCCAACTAGACGCGATAGAAGCGAATTTGACGCTCAATTTGTGTTTGGTGGGAACGCAGCATTAGAGGGGTTAGGCATTTCTGGTTTGGCTGTAATGACCTTTCTTGCACCTTACCTGGGAAAAGGCCACGTCCTCTATGTGGACAACTGGTATAGCAGTCCATTGCTGTTGGCCAGCAGGAGAGGAATGGCAGTCTTCACTGCTAAAATGACAAAAGGGCAAGTTAAGTGCAGATAGAATGAAACACAGCTGGTGGTAAAATTACTAGATAAGAGATGTTCTTATACTGATGAGAGGAAGGTCAAGCCTCACTGTGAATACAAAAAAAAAGATGGGGGCAGTTGACAGGGCTGACATGGTAAAAAGCTTTCTTGAGTGTGCCAGGAAAACAACAAAGTGGTATAAGAAGAGCTTCTTTTATCTACTCAACACTGCTGTGCTGAACAGTCATTGTTCACCGCCAACTGTCAGGTTAGAAATGTACACAGCCATCTAAACAGGGTTTCCGCGGGTCTTAAAAAGTCTTACATTTACAAATTTGGCAGATGCTTTTATCCGAAGCGACTTACAGTGCCCTTTGTACAGGGACAATCCCCCTGGAGCAACATGGAGTAAAGTGCCTTGCTCAAGGACACACTGGTGGTGACCGCTGGGATCGAACCAGCAACCTTCTGCATATCAGATCCATGGTTTAACCCACTGGACCACCATCTCCCATCTTAATTTGACCTTCCAAAATTACAGGCCTTAATGTTTTAAATTGGATCAGAAAGTCTTAAATTCAATATCATGGCATTAAATTAGGGCCCTATGATTTCTGCGATGCAGAAAATGTGGACGGAATTACAGAATCCATTCATAAAAATGGAATTTACTGTATAATGCAGAATGTCTTAGAATTTTTCATCAGATGAATGAATCTTCTGAAGATGAAGTTTATTTTCCTCCAAAAAAGTGCAGTGTTCCTTTTAAAATGTTGTCTAAGTCCACAAACATACTGTCCTATATTTAAACTACATTCTTTCTAACTCCCCACAAATGTAATTTACTATCAACAGGACAGGTCATCACTTCCCTGGAGATCAGGACAAACATGATGAGAGGGCTGCTGGAAGAGTGTGGCACAACTCTGTGTCCACCCAAAGGGGGCTGCCCTGCTTTGGACACTACTCTGCGGTTAACAGGGAGGCATTTCCCCGCTGATGTCCCGCAGACCATCGCCCAGGGCAGCAGGACCAGGCGGCACTGCAAGGTCTGCCTCTCCAGTTATCGGAAGAAAAAGGAGAGGCGTCTCACAAAGTACATGTGTGTGCCATGCAACGCTCCGTTGTGCGTTACTCCATGTTTCGAGGAATACCACACTTTAAAAAATTACTGAAGAAAAAGGAAGGTTTTTTCTGTACTCAATCATTTGTTAATATTTGTATTGATATTGTCTTTACTATACATGTAAATAATTTGTAATTTATCAATCATTTCATTTAGTTAAAATGAGTGATACAATTTGTATATATTTTTTTTTAATATAAATTAGTTTTTATACAAATAGTTTTCTGTTCCCTGTGGTTGACATTTAAATAAACATGGTCACCATTTCATGCATCGTGTTTCTGTTTTGAGTATTTATTTGAGTAACTTAATATTGTATTATTAATATTAATACTAAGCTTGACCATCCGCTCACAACTGCTGTGTCTGTCTCTTTTTATTTTCTTGACAAGAATTGTTTATTTAAAAAACACACACACACACACACACACACAGAACAGGAGTCTTTTCAGACGCGCGCTCCAACTTTGCCTCGAGTGCAGGAAATGTACTGGTGCCGAATGAGCTTCAGCTGAACAAGAGTGAATGGGGAACAGTAGTTATATAGCCTACATCAATGTTTCTCAACTTGTGGACGCAAGACCATTCTGAGTGAGTTGCATTGTGTGCAGTCAGAGAAACAACAAATGTAATTCTGTTTTTTTTTTTTCATGCCACTTTTATTTTGAAAGGTGTGTGAAAACTGGTGACACTTCTGTCAGATGCTGATAGAAACATGTCCTTATTCAGTATCTGCGGTCAGATGAGATGTTGTCAGGCTATATGTCAGTAAAACTCAGAAAAACAAACTTGGCTGTCCTCAGTGTCCGCCGTGCTTGCGGCGCACACTCTTTAATATCACACGCTAATGCGGGGCATAAAGTTCTGTCGTCAATTAAGTCATGAAATAACTAAAAAGCAATTAAAGTTGCGTCCAAACTGTGCATGCATGTTACATGTTTGTTAAATCTGCGTCGCGTCTCAGGAATGAAATATTCTGCCATGTGAGATCACAATATAAGACACAAGCTGATATGTTTTTATGGTAACACTTTACAATAAGGTTCATTAGCTAACATTAGTTAACTACATTAGTTAACATTAACTAATAATTGTGATACAGTTCGTGGGATGTGGGAGGAAGAAGGCAAGGGGTCGGCTGGGTTGGACACGGAACTCAAGTTTATTTGTCGTATAACTCAGTTCACCAAACAGGCATGCACATCGTACAACTCAAACTCAAAACTCTTTCTCGTTTCTATCATCGGTTTGTTCAGGCAATTCCTCTCTGCAGCACTTTCTCTCTCGTGTCTCAGTGTCCGTGTGCCCTTCCAGCTCTCTCTCTCTCTCTTTCCCTGTTTGGGGAGCGGCTTTATCCGGTCTCTCCGCGCCAATCACTGCAATCAGACACAGCTGTTTATCGTTATGCACTTGACCTACTTTCTTACCGCTTGTCTCCTCACTCTCTCTGTCTGTGCAGACCCCGCGAAACCACGCCCTCCTCGCCACATACCCCCACCGCCCGCTCCAGGCCGGGGAGCCATCCGGCCCTCAGAGAATGTAGTGGTTTAAAGCTCAAGTCTGTGGCTTATTTATAAAAAAATAGCGCTTATTATCAGCAGGGTTTTCGGAGTTGTGAGATCCAAGCGATCACCCGGTGTTCAGCGCTCATTTAGGCCACGGAGAGCTGCCTTATCTCGGCTAGTCCTTCTGACGTTTGCCGCTGGCTCTGATGTCTCTGCAGTGTAGTGGTTCATCACAAGTTTTCTTTTTCTTCTCAGATGGCATTAAATCATGTTTATCAGGCATTTTGGGAGACACAAATGTAAGAAATTACATATCAATAGTCCTATGAAATATTAGATATTATTATGAAAATGTTGCCAATCATTACTCCCATTATTACTTCTTTTTTTCATTACATGCTGCCCCAAGAACACGTTCATATAGAAATTAGATACAATGTAGATACATTGTATTTAATGGGACTATGACCCTATAAATTTATCTTTTTTCAAAAATATATATTTTTCTTTTTTTATCAATTTGTTTATTATGCTCTAAACAATGTAATGACAGAAACTTAAATAACTGTCCCTATAGACGTTGACTAATTGAGTGCGTTTTTATTTTATTTTATTTAAATATAAACGTTCCAGTAATACATCAGATAGACAGTGTAATGATCTACACTACACGTTAAAATATCTGTAGGCTAGATATTTACTGTTGGCCTTCACTCTTCATACATAGCCTACAGGAGACAATTTTTTTAATTGAAAAATTATAAACATAGTTGGATCAGATCTGTAGAATAGTTCTACCTATTCACCATAGGTTTTTATTTACATGAGAATGGGTGATATATGTTGTTGTGAATTCATTTAAAATTCAAATTCAGCCCTTCAGTGTAGTCATATGGACCATCGATGAAATATCTGCTGTAGTATTCATTATTGGTTGTAGTATTCATTATTATATACACGAGTGTAGGTACAATTCTCTCTGTCTGTCTGTCTGTCTCTCTGTCTCTCTCTCTCTCTCACTTCCGGTGTGACGTGTGACTGTTGAGTGTGAGCGGAGCGATTGTGAGTGAATCTTTCTTTCTTTTTCTTGCTTTTCTTCCTTGTTTGGGTTATTGTTAAAAAGTGGTGGTTTATTTGTTTGATCGGGCCGCGTGCTACCGTTTTCTTTTGCGGGCAGCATGACGGCCCCACGAGTGCAAGGTTTGAGTAAACTCACGCGGCGCCATGGAGTTAAAGTGGCGTCCGCGGTGAGCGTTGAGGATTGTTGCCTGGCTGCAGGAGAGGTTGTTGGGCATGAACATATCATGTCGGCCTCCACAATGAACAGTGCCACCGTCATCTTTCTTAGCTCAGTTGAAAAGGCAAATGAGTTAGTTGAGACTGGAATAGTTATTGATCATTTATTTGGGTAATTCCTGGGATTCGGTAATATTTCAGTCCCCTAGATTTTTGAAAGTGGTGGTTCACCAAAATGAAATGTTAAAAGCTTTTCACAATACTTTGGTATGTCCTTTATAATGAATACAAATAATTATTGCATTTAAATAATTTTTATCATTAAAAAAAATTGTATTTCTGTCTTACAGCAAGCATTTTGTCATGTCCCTGAGGTTCTTCGCTGAATTTGTACTTAGAAAATAATTAATAAAATGCGCACAGTGTCTATAATTTTCGGCAATAATACAAGTATTTATTTGTGTTCTTTGCTTTTGAAAATAAAAAAAAATAAAAAAATGCAAGATATTTGATAAAAAACAACTTATAAAGTTACGTCCCTCAGTCTGAACTCAACCCCATCACGCCAACCATTCTCCGCCCATAATAATTTAGACTCCACACATATGTGACATCATTCACAGGAAGTTGCATCATTCAGCTCTCTTCAACAGCATGGTGCAGAAGAAGGTGAGTGATATCACACTTTTTATTCATTTTTGTAGGTGTATTATAGTCAGGGAGGGTGTTGTCAAGCTTAACAACTCAACCCCATCACATACAATTAAGATGGAAAATTACGACTTTTCAAAATTTTATTTTAATCCATAAAAATCTAAAATATGCTTATTTCATTGGCTGCCATGTGGCCCACTCCTTCTACACCACATTAAGAGCAGTGGCCATTTTGAGCAAAAAAACTCAAAAACCCGTCACACTCAACCCCGTCACATATGTCATTGTTTCAGGGTTGTAAACTTTGTGACAGGGTTGAGTTATTCACTTATTTTAATCAATGATTTCAATTTGAAAATGTAATTTCAGTAAATATATTATCAAAATCATAACTCATATTTTCAGAGAACTATGTCTGTAAATATGCATCAGAGATCCAAGCTGTTCACTTTGGGGCCTCACATAAGCAAGCCACTCTACACACTGGAGTAATGCATGTAGGGCAACAAGAGCCCATGTGCTTCACCACAATCTCCCCTTCTAGATACAAAGGTCCTCCTGCTATCTGGAAATATCTTGATCCTGTGCTAGACCACCTTCAGGCTACTCATCCACAAGTTTCTGTCCTACATTTTTTTAGTGATGGACCTTGTACACAGTATAAACAGAAAGGAAATTTCATGCTTTTTACTACAGAAATCCACAAACGTGGATTTAAAGCTGGCACATGGAACTATTTTGAATCAAGCCATGGGAAAGGGGCCCCCGATGGTGTAGGAGGAGCATTAAAGAGAGCTGCAGACAGGTTGGTGGCTAAGGGCCATGACATCCAAGATGCACAGCAACTGTATGAAGTCCTCAGACAAACAAATACATCAGTGGAACTGTTTTTTGTGGAAAGCACTGATGTTGACCGTGCTGTAGAAATGATGCAGAGTCCTATAAAAGCAGTGCCTTCTTCAATGAGGATACATCAGGTCGTCACCCTTGCTCCAGGTGAGCTGATATGTCGTGATGTCAGCTGCTTTTGTTCAACAAAGCAAGACCTAAACTGTACATGCTTCAACACACAGCACTTCAGTTTTGGTCAGAACATACCAATGCCTGCACAGCCAGCAGACAATCAGGAAAATCCACAACCCATGGAAGTGGAGAAATTGGTTCATCCAGATGTTGGACAGTGGTGCATACTGAAATATGATGATGACCTGTACCCAGGCATTGTCCTTGACACAGAGTCAAGTGTATGCATCGTGTTGGACCAAACAGATTTGTTTGGCCTTCTCGTGATGACATCCACTGGTACCAATTTGATGAAGTCATTGAGATGATTCCAGCTCCACAACATGTGACATCTCGCCATGTAGAGGTTCTGAAGGAGGTTTGGGCCAGACTCTCAAGATAAAAGCCTGAATAAAGTGCCTCAGCCACACACACACACACACATATACTTGGTAGCTCAGCACTGTGGTGCTTCTATGAATAAATATGGATTAGACCTTTTTTTTTTACTTTTTTGTCAGGTATTTTAAGCAAATGTTCATGAAGTAACTATTTTAAAATGTTGGAATTGTTGAGTGCGTGCAAGAGTCCTGTTTATGTTGAGTTTTTGAGTTAACATGGCATTTTCCTTTGTAATGACCCACTGATTGTTACTTATGTTATTATGAGCTTTTATCTGCTGCAGTTTTGTTTTATGTTATGTTATTATGAACTTTTATCTGCAGCAGTACTGTCTGCAGTAGTTTTCTTTGTTTAAATTCTCACTGCAGTTCAGATAATAAAGTAAAAACTAAAAAAAAACTAAATATGACTATGTCTTTATTACATGGTTGCCTAAAATAAAATAGTGGGGTTTTTTTGAGTCTCAAAGAGGGATTTTCATATTAAACAAATACAAATTAAAAGTAGGCCAATGTGTCCTTTCAACCCTGTTACAGTATTCAACCCCATCACAGTATTCTCAACCCTGTCACATTAATGTTTTTGGAAAATAAAACAAGGAAGACAATTAAAAATGAAAGTATTTCTTGCTGATTACCACCCAACATGTTAAGGGCTAACACAGTAAAATTGTGGTTTTAGTGAAACATCTAAATTAAACTTTTTTTTACTAAAATAAAGAGACCACGGACAAACAATTTGGATATTTGTAACTTCCATCACATACAAATGTGAAAATTATCATAAATGTTACATTTGAAGTAATTGAATTGGTATGAGGGACACATGAGCAGTAGGTAGATGTTTGTTTTATAACAAGTTTTGTGTAAAATCCTGTTTAAACTAATTACATTTTGTCCGTTACAGGGTTGAGAATAACAGGTGTACAAATCTGAAAAAAACTGAAAAAAATAAAGTCTTTAATGCCTGAGATGGGAAAATATGCTTTTTTGAAGGTTTGATATGTGCCTTATAATGTGGAGTATTTAGAAATGTAATCATATGTAGTTCAAAAATTAAAAAAGTCCAAGTTGAAATATTACCGAATGCCAGGAATGACCCATTTACTCATGTTCTCCCACTTTCCATGCCATCCAAAAAAGTGCTGTTGTCCAACATCCCGCCTTTCATAAGTGACGAAACTCTAGTAAGAATTTTGTCACGGTATGGAAAATTGGTGTCACCTATTAAAATGATACCAATTAGTAGTGGATCTCCACTTTTAAAACATGTAGTATCGTTTAGGCGATTCGTTTATATGGTTCTAAAAGACGATGAGGATCTAGATCTTTCACTGCATCTCAAAGTTGATGAGTTCGATTATGTTATCTATGCTACTACGGACAAGATGAAGTGTTTCAAATGTGGCGAGGTGGGTCATTTAATTCGTGCGTGTCCTGGTAAGAATAAAGAAAGCGGTTCGGCGGCTGATGACATAGTTGACAATGTTAGTGAGCCGGTCCCTGGTCCGTCAAACGCGGTTCGACCTGTGACAGAGACAGGTGCGACAGAGACAGGTGCAGTGGAGGACCGAGCTGTGGAGAATCCGCCCGCGGCCGAGAGTGCGGCGATTCAGGTAAATAACCCCGAAAATGTGGTTGAGGAAAATAGACCGGGCGATGCTGAGATATCGAATATTCATTCTCGCAAAATTAATATGCAAAAAAGTGATAGCGCACCTAATTTTTTGCTGCCCGATTTGTTTTGTGATGGCATTGAAATGGAGACAGAACAGAGTGAATTCAAAGTTCCTTCAAAAAGGAAAAAGTCTGATGACTTTCAAACGGTTAGAGCTAAGAAAGCTGACGTGGAAGATTTCTTAGGTGAAAGTGACAGTGAATCCTCTGATTCTAGCGTCAGTCTCTCTCACCCCCAATTTCCACCGGCTGCGTTACGGCTCCGTCACGGCGGCGGAGTCAATAGGTTTCCATTAAAGTCAATGAGTGTATTTCCACTGAATGCGTTACAGCTGCGTTCCGACTCCGGCGATCCGCAGCCCTCCGCATCAAATACGCAGAGCTTCTATTTTTGCCGGATGCCGGAGCGCTCCGCAGCACTACAGGGCAGAGTACGCAGGACAGGAAGTCGAGTGACAAAACAGAACAGCCAGAAACAAAATAAAAGATCCGTTTAATTTTCAAAATAAAATACACCGCGCTCATATTTCCCTACACTACACCTTGAAAACGTCATAATGGGCGGAGACAGGCTTGTTTTAACCCCGTTGACACGATGGATGAAGAAATGCTGATTATTGAGGTACAGAATCAACCCATCATCTATGACCCCTCACATCCTTTTTATAAGGACAACATTAAAAAGGATGCAGCGTGGAAAACTATAGCAGAAGTGATTGGTGTGGATGGTAAGTCACTATTTTTGTCCAAGAAATAAAGATAGAAAGCAAATAGCTAGTTATGTACTCGTAATGAGGAGTTATATAGCTATACAGGTTAAATATCGCGCGATCACACCAGAATTCGCGAGATTTCATGGGGCCTCGTGACGTCAGCTGTCAGTCATGACCGCAGCCGTTCCGCAACAAATCCGGACCTGGTGGGTATTGACGGACGACGGAACACGGAGCTGTCACGCAGCGGAGCCGTTCCGCAGCCGTAACGCAGCCGGTGGAAATTGGGGGTCAGAGTGACTTCTCTAGCCGCGGTTGTGAAGTGGAGGACATTAAACTTTTTCTAAAAGCTACTAAAAACAGGAGAGGGGTCTGTGTAAATGATTATTTTTCTGACACAAAGCAGTTTGTTGATAAAACCAGGCTTTTTATGTCGGAAGGTTTGTTTACAAACAAGGAAATATATCGATTAAAAAAGATAGTGAGAAAACTCACTTCTGATAACTCCAATGAAGGTAGTGAGAAAGCATAACGGCATGGCTAGTAAAGTGGTGTGTGTGTGTGGAGTGCTGCTATGTTTCTTAGTTTCTTTCATTTCTCAAAATATGAGTGAAGTGAATATTGCAACTTTGAATATAAATGGAGCAAGAGAAATGAGAAAAAGAGCAGGAATTTTTGAGGTGGTTAAACAAAAAAGAATAGATGTTGTTATGTTGCAAGAAACGCACAGTGACTTGAGAAATGCTGCTGATTGGGCTGAGGAGTGGGATGGGGTCTCTGTGTTGAGCCACAACACCTCACTTAGCGGAGGGGTTGCCATTCTTTTTGCCAAGAGTTTCAGTCCGACTTCTTATCAGGTTGATGAAGTAGTTAAAGGAAGGCTTTTAAAAGTAAGCGCTATTTTTGGGGATTTTACTTTTGTTTTTATTTGTGTGTACATTCCAACTGCACCAATAGAAAGAATGTTGTTTTTAAATACATTGTCTTCTGTTTTACAAAAATGCTGTGTAGAAGAATATTTATTTTTGGCCGGTGACTTTAATTGTACATTGTCGAATTTGGATAGAAATCACATTGAACCGCACTTGCCCTCTCGTAATCGGTTAATCCAGATTGTTAAAACGCATGAGTTATGTGATGTTTGGAGACAATTTTATGAGACACAAAAGCAATATACTTGGACTCATATTCGTTACAGTGTGATTTCATTGGCTAGATTGGACCGGTTCTATGTGTTCAAGCATCACTGTAACATTGTAAGAAAATGTTTAATTACCCCACTGGGGTTTTCTGATCACAGTATGGTGCAGTGTTCTGTGTTTTTAAACTCCATTAAGCCAAGGAGTGCATACTGGCAGTTAAACACTACCTTATTAAGTGACAGGTATTTTAAAAATATGTTTAAACTGTTTTGGAATGAGTTCAAAACCACAAAGGGATCTTTTAAGTCTCTGCGACAGTGGTGGGATTTTGGGAAAGCCCAAATAAAACAATTTTGTTTGCAGTATACTCAAAACGTCACTAGAGAGACAACGTTGATTATGAACACCTTGGAGACCGACATTGTAAAACTTCAAGAATTAGCTGAGTCAACTGGTGGCCAGGGTTATTTAGATTCTTTGTCTCATAAGAGGACACAGTTGGCTGATCTACTGGGTATTACAACACAGGGGGCTCTGGTCAGGTCCAGGTTCCAGAGTGTGGATCAGATGGATGCTCCATCCAGGTTCTTTTTCAACTTGGAGAAAAAGAATGGTCAGAGCAGAGTCATCCATGCTCTGCGTTCTGAGTCTGGAGGAGTATTGACAGACCCTGCGGACATTCGTAGGAGAGCAGTTGTGTTTTATGAAAACCTGTATACAAATGAACTTGGGGTGGAATACAGGAGTGACAGTGAATTTTTCAACGACTTGCCCCAGGTGTCTGAGGAAGTCAATGTTGAGATCTCTGGTGCTTTGAGCTTGGGCGAACTGTACAAGGCCCTTCAAGGAATGGAGTCTGGAAAGGCGCCGGGCATCGACGGCCTGCCAGTAGACTTTTATAAGTCGTTCTGGTCAGAGCTGAGAGAGGTATTGAATGAAAGCTTGGCTGAAGGCCAGCTACCTCTGAGCTGCCGTAGAGCAGTGTTAACCCTCCTGCCCAAGAAAGGCGACCTTACAGACATAAAGTGCTGGCGACCCGTTTCACTGCTCTGTAGTGATTATAAACTGCTCTCAAAAACACTGGCTAACAGGCTAGCAGGAGTTATGGATGGTGTTATCCATCCTGACCAGACCTACTGTGTTCCTAGTAGGTCAATATTTGATAATGTTTCATTGGTTCGTGATGTTGTAGAGGTCTCCAAGATGTTGAATTTGGATTGTGGGTTAATCTCATTAGATCAGGAGAAAGCGTTTGACCGTGTTGAATATTGCTATTTATGGAGAGTTTTAGAGGCCTTTGGGTTTTGTAAAAAATTTATAAATAGTATTAAAGTTCTTTACAGTGGCGTTGAAAGTATTCTGAAGGTGAACGGTGGTTTATGTGCTCCTTTTAAAGCTCATAGAGGTGTTAGGCAGGGGTGCTCATTGTCTGGTATGCTCTACTCTTTGGCAATAGAGCCACTTTTACAACAGATAAGGGTCAAACTCCATGGTTTATGTTTGCCAAACTGTAAAAATAATTTAATATTGTCAGCTTATGCAGACGATGTTATAGTCATGGTTAGTAGGCAAAGCGACATACAGATTTTGTTAAGTTTACTTAAAACTTTTAAAGGTTTATCTCCGGCGAGCGTAAATTGGAGTAAAAGTGAAACTTTATTATTAGGTAAGTGGATAGGTGGGAAACCAGATCTCCCTGAAGGTTTAAGTTGGGGAAAATTAGGTTTTAAATATTTAGGAGTGTACCTTGGTGATGATCTTACAGTGCAAAAAAATTGGGAAGGAGTCATTGAAAAAACTAAAGGTCGCCTGGATAAATGGAGATGGTTAATTCCAAAGATGTCATATAGAGGGCGTATATTAATACACTTCAGGTCTACCAGTTTTTTATAGGAACCTCTTTAAGGTGTGGAGTCTTTTTGTTTTTAAAAAAGCAGAGAGTCCACAGTCACTTCATTGGCTATTAGAGGAGCCTTTGGTTCGTGGAGCACGCCTGAATGTGTCTGGACTTTTCCCAGGACTTAACAAGACACTTATTGACAGTAAAGTCACCACTTTGAGACAATTACTGGAAATATCAGGACTTGATTTTAAGAATAAAGAAGCAACGGCTCAACATCTGGGAATTCGATCAACCCGTATAGTTGCACAGCTATTGGAGAAATGGCAGACAGTTCTTAATACAACGGAAAGAACTTTGTTGACTGAGTATTCTGATGGTCTCTGTGAATCAAACTCTGAAGACTCTTTTCCTTGTTTATTTCTTTCATTGAATCTAGAAGAGGTTTCTGGAGTGTTTTTACAAATCATTGAATCCTTGTGTGTAGACTTTTTTTCTTGTGCTGGGAAAACTTTGTATAAATATTGTGTTGTTGTTTTTAACAAAAAAAATGTTAAATAAGAAAACTGATACTCCATGGCGTGATTTTTTTTAATTGAATGTGGATAAAAAACCTGAGTGGAGAGCACATTATAAACCACCGTTGACAAAAAAGACCTCCAAGGCGCTGTCGCCGTCAATGCTTTTATTTCCATTTTAAATCCTGAGGTTGATGCTGAATGTCCTTTTTGCACTGAGAGGGAAACCATTTTTCATGCTTTTGTAAATTGTGCTAGATTAGAGCCTTTATTTCTGTCTTTAGAAAACATTTTTCAGAGGTTTAATGAAACTTTTTCTACAGTGTTATTTATTTTGGGTTTTAAATATGTTTTGAAAAGAAGATTTGTCTGTCAATTGTTGAATTTCGTTTTAGGCCAAGCAAAATTGGCTATTTATATAACTAGGAAAAAGAAAGTTGAACTAAACTTAGAGCAGAATGTAGTTGTTGTTTTTTCAAACATGTTGAAAGCAAGAATATTGATTGATTTTGCTTATTACAAGCATATGGATGATCTGATCACTTTTGAAGGCATTTGGTGTTGTAATGAGGCTTTGTGCTCTGTATTTGAAGGTGATTTGGTTTTAACACATTTCTTGTGAGTTGGGGTTACTCTTAATATTTATTCATATTGTAATTTTAATATACTGTGAAATGTAATAAAAGTTTGTTAAAATTCTAAAAATTCTCTCTCTCTCTCTCTCTCTCTCTCTCTCTCTCTCTCTCTCTCTCTCTCTCTCTCTCTCTCTCTCTCTCTCTCTCAGTGTATGCTGCGTGAATTTATTGTGGGTTTGTTCAACAATGATAATGCAGAGACATCAGAGCCAGCGGCAAACGTCAGAAGGACTAGCCGAGATAAGGCAGCTCTCCGTGGCCTAAATGAGCGCTGAACACCGGGTGATCGCTTGGATCTCACAACTCCGAAAACCCTGCTGATAATAAGCGCTATTTTTTTATAAATAAGCCACAGACTTGAGCTTTAAACCACTACATTCTCGCCTGAAAATTCTTAAAACAACATTTCGTGACACAATAACTTTTTTTTTTTTTTTAATTACGCTCCTGATATTGACGCTTGCTCAAGTCGTACAGTCATTAAACTGTCTATCTGATATATTAATGCAACGACTGTATTTAAATAACCCCTACTGGTCACGCCAGGAACAACAGGGCCGTAAAACTGCCTGGGCCGTAAAACTGCCTGGGCCATATATCTGCCTGCTCCAGGTCTGCAGCCTCCCCATATAGATCCAGCCGGCAGTATGTGACGAATAGGAGCGAGACCGTGTCACAACAGGCGATTAATTTTATGCTACAAATGTGTATTTTGCAGACGTGCGCCACATAGACTGTTACAATCATTACAATTACAATCACCAGATATTTTCGTGTTGCAGAAACCCTTATCTGAATCTCTACCACGATTCAATTACAGGAGTTACAGGGCTGCATATTTGCTGTAGGCTTAAAACATGCCTTCATTTAGGTGAGATATTTTATCATTGTCGATGGTATTTAAATTTACAATGGCTAATAGTGAGCCTACTACTTTGCCTTTTTTAAACGTGGGCTGAATCGCCTCCATGCCATTAAATAGGGCTGCCGTTTGGTAATTTCCCCCTGACGTCCAGAAGCTGACGTTGAGGGTAACTCGTCGTGTCACAACAGGAGATTATTTTTTATTTTATTTTATTTTTTTACAAGAGTTACAGGGCTGCATATTTTATAATTGTAGATAGTATTTCAATTTACAATGGCTAGTAGTGAGCCTACTCATTTTATTTATTTATTTAAAAAAATTACAATTGATCCTACGCGCAACAGCTGTCCGACTTCACCCACTCGTTTTCATTCACTCCAAGTGATCTTAGTGGACTTACATAGTGAATTACGGTAAACCGTTGGTAAACAACACAGGACAGTCCTACAATTCTGATTTCTGTCTGGTCCAGACAAAAAAAGAATAGCCTACTCTTATGGATATTTCATCTCAATACTGACTATGAAGTTGTTATAAATTAAACAGCCTACTGCAGAAAAGTTTATATTGCTTAATATGACAATCCCGTGTTTCCAAAGCAAAACGATTAATGTATGCTCCTCATTTAACATTTTCACATCAAATATAATGGTATAATGGTGCTTATATGCAAAGTATATATATATATTACTTAAAATATTAAGTAGTCTTAATATTTTATATAAATATTTTATATTTTAACACGATTATATATATATAGTCTCTGATGATCCTCTGAGCTCTCCTCACACACCGCCTGGCGTAAATGTCCTGGAGGGAGGGAAGCTCACCTCCGATGATGCAGCTGGCCGTGCGCACTACCCTTTGCAGGGCTTTGCGGCTGCGGGCGGTACTGTTGCCGTACCAGGTGGTGATGCAGCCAGTCAGCAGGCTCTCTATGGTGCAGGTGTAGAAACGTGTGAGGATGTGGCGGTTCATTCCAAACCTCCTCAGTCGTCGCAGGAAGAAAAGGCGCTGATGAGCCTTCTTCACAACGGCCTCGGTGTGGACGGACCATGAGAGTTCCTCTGTGATGTGGACACCGAGGAACTTGAAGCTGCTGACTCTCTCCACCGGTGCGCCATTGATGGTGATGGGGCGGTGTTCTCTCTCATTCCTCCTGAAGTCGACCACCAGCTCCTTGGTCTTGCTGACGTTGAGGGAGAGGCTGTGTTCCTGACACCATCGTGTCAGAGTGTGCACCTCCTCTCTGTAGGCCGTTTCATCATTGTCAGTGATGAGACCTACCACCGTCGTATCGTCAGCAAACTTGATGATGGTGTTGGAGCTGTGGGTTGCCACACAGTCATGTGTGTACAAGGAGTACAGGAGTGGGCTGAGAACACAGCCCTGAGGGGCTCCAGTGTTGAGAGTCAGTGATGAGGAGATGTTACTGCCCATACTGCCCCTCTCACTTTCTGTCACAACTATGCACATATATGAATTATATTCTTATTCGTTATATTCTGGAACACATATCCAGAAATATTCTTTATCATGGCTGGAAATCCAGAGGTGTCAATAGGTTGTGTGTTGATTAGATTGGCTGGGCCCACCTATGTGGAGGAAAACAATTAACCATTGTTTGAATGGGGATAGTTAATTTGCCTGACAATTGACAAAAGTGTGACTTCCAATAGAGTGCCGTACAAAATGTTTGTAGAAGTGTCCTCCTGTCCTGATCCATCCTTAGTCAAAGGTTCCCATATCAGTTTTCAGAATGACACAGTTTGCGTCTGTCAGAATTAACTGTGAGTATATATTTATTTCTTTTTCCAGGGCGATATGATCTCAGATTGCCTCAGATTATATGCAAGGCATGTGAAGCCACTTGGAGTCCTGGAGTGGATGATCTGATCCATAATGACTACTGGCCTGCCACTTCTCACTATTCAACTGTGTACGCAACAGATGTCCTTTTTTCTTTTGAGGAGTTGAAGATGGCAGCACCAGGGATGTCTAGCCAAGCATTTCTTAGAATGCTGGATAAACGCACTGTTCGTTTTGGCCGTGTAAGTATTTGTGGTATTAATTGTGTAACTCAAGAAATAATACTATGAGGACATGATGATGATGATGATGATAGAAATCATGATAGATAATGATGATAGTACACATGAATCATGAGACACATGATAGTACACAGATGATGATAGTACACATGAACATTTGCACTGTTTAGGGGAAAAAGTTGTTATATTTAGACATTTAAAAAAAAAAAAGAGAGACATTTCTGAAAAAACAGGTAATTCTGAAGATCTCAACTTCAACTCCATTGGCTACAGACTTTGACATCTTCTCCCCAATATAATTTCCCTTTGGCCCGTTAATCCAAGTGTTCCATTGGATTAATGGGCCAAACATTGCACAGGCTTAACAATATGGAAGCTGTTGTAGCCCTCTTTGCGTATATATTTAGACTGAATGTCACACAATATGTATTAGTATGTTCAATGGCCAGGTCCCCCAAATACAACAGTGTATAGTGCATGAGTGAAGTTTACACATTATTTATTTCCTTTGATATGTATTCTAAGGAGTGGTTACGAAATTAGTACAAACATCCCAAAATGTATCCATTTAGAGCATTTTACTTCAGTGTAGTATGTTCTTTATTTTGATCTGTTTTACTTTTCTCTTTTTTTCTCTTTTACTGAACTCTTTTGCAACAGAGCGGAAACATCACAGCAGACAGCTTCCGGAAAAGCTTCTTGGAGTGGGAGGCTGTCCGATTCGAAGTTGACAAATTATGTCGAGAGGACCACTTTGACTGCCCAGCGTGCAGCCCAAACATGCTTGCAGTATCCGTTGATGGAAACCGCAAGCACTACAGATTCAAGAGTGCAGCAAGGTACTTACAAAATCCTTTGTGTGCATTGATGGTTCATTACTTTGAAAGTAACTGCTGTAAATTGATAATCGTATGAATATTTAAAGTTAATATGTATCTCATTTATTTAGATCGGAGGAACAAGCCATCTTTGATGGCGTGTTCATTGCGAATGATGAGGATGTCGCAAGATTCGTGGACTATGTCCATACCTCAACCAGTCATGTAAACTTAACTATATTTACCTATAAAACACCACGTCCTACAGAGAACTTTGTTTGTACAAGTTTAGACTGTTAACCATCATCCATGTTTTAGGTGTCTGGAAGAGGTGTCTGTGGAGGGCAGTGGTCAGCGGCGCGTGAAACATCTCAGAAGTCCTCAGGAAAAACAGACGAGGAGGGCCTGGAACTCGCTGTTTGTCGTCATGGGGTTTTGCTTCGTGCCCTCAATATGTTCAGGGGGGAGATTTTTGCCTACCCCCTGTACCTCCAAAAGCAAATGGCCTGTAAGCCAGTGACATTTTTTGCTATGGATGTGGCATGCAAGTACTGGCCTTACCTCCGGAGAGTGACAGAGAAATGCCCTGAGCTTTAGGATCTCCTTACCATGAGGCCATTTCTTTCTGTTTTTCATGCCAAAGCTCATGATTTCAAATGTGAGGTAAGAAAAAATTTATTTCCCTGAAAACCTGCATAACATTGTTGCCACTTATGTTTTGTTTTTTGTTTTATTTTTTAAAGGTAAAATGGAATGGAGCGTATCAGGAGGGGGCTGGTTTGACTCTTGGGGAAGAGGTGGAACAGTGCAACGCCTTCCTCTCAAGGATTGCTGTTACCACAAAGCACATGTCAAAAGCAGGTAAGGTAACCAGTAAATGTTGATCCTTATGACAATGGTGAGCCACTTTGAGCTCATGCAAATATGCTGACTGAAAATATAAAGCTCAGAATATTCAACACAAATGGATGGATTGATTACAATACCATCATCCTATTTTATTTGAAGTGTGGATAAGGAAAGGGCAGTGTGATCAAAAAATACACGTCAGAGTACCATTTACCTACTGTCCTGCCATAGTGCTCTATGCCATTTGCCTAGTCTTCTGCGCCACTGTTTCATGCTACTTCACTATCCTGTACACTATACACCTACTAACCCTTTCATGGGACAGTAATCAAATGGCACAAGACAGCAGTTTAGTAACATGGTACTAAACTGTAAGTTATCTCAGAAAAGTTTGTGGTACCCAACAAGCCTGCACACTTTCTTCTCCTACTGCTACTGGAAAGAAGGGTGATCATCTCATATTTTTGATTTTTGCAGGACGCATAGACATGCTGACAGTCATGGCCATGCGCTGGAACCAACAAAAGTTTGAAAACTTGGCTTTCACCCTTGCCCGCCGATATCGGAAGGTAAAGACACCAGTTTTCCCTTATGCAACATGCATAGCTATATTGTAAAATAAAGTGGCATATATCACAAAAATATAGGGAAGACCCAGATATTCTTCAATACAATGGACTATACGGATGGTTGCATGTGTTGTGTCTTGATATAAAATATTAAATGTTCATACCACACATATTGATAGTCCACGTATATACGAATATACTGTTTATTTAATCAGTGTTGTTTCTGGTTTTCTTATAGTGAAGGTACTTTACAATCCTTATCAACAGTAGTCAAAGTTGTAGGCATTTCCCTCTTTGTCATTTGTGTTTGAAGGCCACAATAGCCCTGCAATGCCAGTTGCATAAACTGGAGGCCATGAAAACGGAAATGGACATCACAGACAATCAACTGGAGAGCTGGATCATTGATATCAATGAGTGGGCAGAAGGTAGAATATTCTGTTTTACACTGTTTGATATGCTGCTTGATGTATCACTTCTGTGGTTGTACAATTTCTTTTTGTTACAGAATTATGAAATTAAAGAAATATATTTTGTATTGCCATAGACCCAAGCTTCTTTTAGTATCTATCAATTTGAATGTCTTGTCATGCTTTGAATTGAGCTTGTAGAAATTGCACATAGCCTTGAAACCTAAGCTTGGCTGCCATTCCAATGAGGCTCATTGTAATCGTAGTCAAAGAGCAAATACTCTGATTCCTGATAACGTGTGGAAAAAATTATCCCCATGGGGACAATAAAGAACCTGACTATACTTAACCTTAGCTACAAGTGTAGCCTCTCAGTTAAAGAGAAATATGAAAAGATTGTTTAGGCTCACTTGCCCATACACCAGAATTTTTTTTTTTTTCATGGAATCAAGAAGCATATTTCTTATTTCTTAATTTCTTCCTCTCAGCAACAACATCCCCAAACGATGCTGATGTTGCCGCTGTAACCAGGCGAATTGAGGAGCTGGTGGCAAGTGTCAAGAGGAGGTCCCAGCGTCTTTATAAAGATAATGATGGATGCAAAGGACGTGCCCGTACCCGCCGAAAGATCAGGGAGGAAAAGAAAAATTTAAATGATTTAGTGGAAAAGTATAACACCTTGGTTCCTAATGCCGAACACCTGACCATGGACACCATTCTCTCTGACGAGATTGTTTGGCCATGGCAGCTTACACACGGTGGTATGTACACAATTCCATTGACTATGTTAAATAGTCACATAGTGGCACAAAATCTGTCATGCCTCAATTGTAACCCCAGAAAATCTTTAAATGCTAATCTTAAATACAACTGACTTATGTTTCATCTATGTATTCCAGACTCTGTAGATCTAAGGACGAAGAGGAAAGCGTTTGACATGGTGATGGCAGTAAGGAGACTTGAGGAGGAGAAGAGGATTCTTATTGCAGAGATGAACAAACATTGGAATTCTCTTTCCACCCGTGCAGACACCCTGAAGCAGATGTCATCCCAGCTTACTAATGTGACATCAGGTACAGTATGTATTTGAGTTATTCTTGGCATACATTACAATATTTCTGAAAGTTTCTAATTAATAAAGGCTTAATATGTTTTAACATGTAAGGTGAGACGTGGGGTTTGCTTCAAGATGGGATCCAAGGTCTACAGAGCTTGATGATGAAGAACAAGCAAGCAAGCAACAGTCTGGCAAAGCATGCAAAGAACTGTTATGTTCAAGTTCTGACTGAAAGAGATATTGACTTTGATAGTGATTCTGAGGAATTACATACCAGTAGTGACTCTGAGCAAGATTAAATCGTATTGTCATGGCCAGAGTCCTTTTTTATGCTGTTGTGTGCTGGGGAGGCAGCATTAAGAAGAGGGCCGCTGGGACAGGCTGGTAAGGAAAGCTAGCTCTGTGTTTGGCATGGAGCTGAAGTGCATCACATAAACTGCTGAGAAAAGGACACTGAACAGGATGCTGGCAATCTTGGACAATGACCGCCACCCACAACACAAATCATTTAACAAACCCAGGATAATTTGCAGTAGCAGTCTTCTGTCATGCTCAACATTGAGGAGGTCCTTTGTCCCCAGGGCAAACCAGCAACTCAATGTCACACAAAAGGGTAGGGGAGAAATGCACTTTTCAGCATAAGTCTCTCCCGGCCCCAACCATCACATATATTGTCTAGTATCCACTAACCATTTGACTGTCTTATAGGCTACAATAGCCCTCTACACATTCTGGATTGTGGTCCCAACATTTAACCCTGTTGGCTTGTATAATCTTTTTTTCTTTTTAATTGAATATGTGTCTGTTGTTCTATTTATCTTATCTTCTTTGTATTCTTTTTTTTAAAGCAGTTCTATTATGCTCACACTGGATTAAATCCCTGCACTGTTTACTTTTGCATTTCCACCACTGCAAAACTGCCTATATCATGTAACACAGGGTCAGTCCCTACCAGGCCTTTGTAATCACTTGACATGCTCTTCACTTTTTACATTTTGAGTGATTTTTGTTATGTGTCTAAGCTATGTATGTTGTTTTTGTGGTTGTATAAGCTAATAAATGCCTAAAATGTGGTGTGTTGTCTTTAGTTCAGTGTCCATTTCCAGGGTGAAGAAGACATTTCGTGATAAGTTTCCTCCATCTCCTAGAACCATCTTGCATGGATACACACATAACATTTATTCACAAGATCTTATCATGGTTTATATGTATTTCTTTTAATGTTATCTCAAGCTTATTGCCAGGGAAGCTGGATTGCTTTGTTTATTGATATTTTTAAAACTACATCTATCAACATTTATTTAGATGTCATCATGGTATTCATTTCTTTATTTTAATAAAATAATTTTGGTCTCATTACCGGTGAAACATTACAGTTTGCTTTAAGACAGGACACTACGATATGGGCCGAGCAGGGCATGTGCGAAGCCCATATCCCACAATGCAAGGCAGGCATTCATAGCAGAGAATCGGACAGCGATCAGTGGGTCTTTAGCGCCAGTATCACTTTAATGTACATATTTTGGCTCAGTTTTGAACTTTTTGACTTTAGTTGAAGCCCATTCAAGGAAAAATCGAATAGACCATATCTACATGACAGCTAAGGTCCAGAGCTTTCTATAACAGCTTGTCCTATGTGTGTAGCACCTTCTGTTGCTAAATGACAAGCCTTCAAACATGTACTGGGTTCAAGGTTCAGAGGTCAATATTTCAAAGCAGGAGTAATGTATCCTCTTAAGACTATCATATGTTACTGTCGAGGTTGAGACCTTTCCAATGATGGGTTTGCTATAGTCCTACAACAACGTTTTAATTTTTACGTATCATGGAGACCACTTTGCAGGCGATAGCCTCCTTTATTGTTCCCAGTGGGATATTTGCCTCGAGTTCAAATGCTTTACACATAACATTTGACATATTGTTTTATCATACAGCTGACATATACTTACAATAAAAGTTAACATAAACAAAGTGATATGTGATATGCCAGACTGAAGCATATCACAGCCACAATCTATTGCTCATCTTTCACAAACAGTGACAAGAGCAACCTACACACAACCCTATGCATTATATCATGAAGCCATTGCACAACCCCTGCAGCCTCAAGCAACATTATTTAAAGTTTTAATTCAGGTAGGTCCAAATTAGGCATATAGTTTAAAAATATTTAGTTTACATTGGGGTATCTGCCAGAGGATAAGAGCTCATACTTGGCATGGATAATAAAGATCTGACCATATTCTCTGTGCTTGCCTAGAGACTGGTTTCTATTCCTCTCCACAACCTTCATGACAGTCACCACACAAGCAAGCTTTAAATGAGATGTTTTAGATATTGCCATGCTTTCTGACATATGAATATGATCTGTAATGCAGCCTTGTGTAAGATAAACCCGTAATCCAATAATAATAATGATAATAATAATAATAAAGTGGAAAATCTTTACTGGCATTTATTTGTTTGGAAACAAATGCAATTTGCATGAAATAAATTGCAATTGGAGGCCATGTGAATGAAACATTGAATGTTGATTTTGTAAATCACCCAGACCTGTAGAGGTCTGCGCGTCCCCTCCAGGATGTGCTTCCCCAGACGATCACCAATCCGCCGCCAAACCTTTCACGATGAATGATGTTAAGGAGTAGGCCTATACCAATTCTATGGTCACTACAAGTTGCCGTGTTGGCCAGTGTGTACATGTCCTAAAACAGTACATCATGTCCTTATGCCACCTTAATGTAGTCTGCTGTGTCTGACAGTTTGGTCAGAGATGTACGTACAGGTCATAGAACCTCACATGAGGTCATTGTATAAGCCCATGGCAGGGGACTGACTGTTCTTCCACACACAGCAACAGAAGAAACAATGGTATTAAATCGTTAGCATGCTTGGAGAAGAAGTAGGGACTAAGTGTATTTCATGAATAATGCAACTTTCCTGACAAATCAGACCTGAGGCCTTTGATCATGAAGACATTGGCCAGATTAAACAGCTCAACGGCCCGGACGCATGTGGCCCACATTGCATGGCCAGGCCTTGGATTTCCCACCACTTTCATAGGCCTTCGTAAACCACCCACCTAAGTCAAGTCATACCAGGGTGACCAGATCGATGTCCTCAGTGTCCTGGCACATTCCCTGTTGTCAGGGAAAACATAGGTAAACTACCTCTCTCCCTGATTTTATGAAAAGAAAACAGACTTTTAAATTATATTGATGGCCAAACTGGAAATGTTCCCGGCTTTACCGATTTCTCAGGCTCATGTTTTGATCTCTGAAGTCTGATCACCTTATGTCATGCACATACTGTAAGTTGAGACAGAGGATGAGAAATGTTTTTCTGAAATTTGACACCAATCTGTCTTTGTACGAGGCAAAGGATATGAAAAAAAATGCCTTTTTGAGTGGCGCTTCATACACTATGTGATTTCAATTCACTTCCATATTTTTCGTCATATAGTTCTTTCCTGACCTGAAAAATCATTACCCATGTACCATTGTTGAAAATGTATAAATGTGCCTCTTCTCTTCATTGGGAATGTTTGAAAATGTCTTCCTCAAAAAGGATGCAGTCTTTCAGTAATACATCCTGATGTTGGAGGCATCTGTCACCAGGGATAGGGATTTACTTTGCACCAAAATTACCACAAATACTGACTAAAATTTTCACGATCAGTTAATATGATGCCATTTTGGTACTTATGTCACTACATGCAACTTTCCGCTTTCTCACTTTTCCCATCAAATACAGCAAACCACATTAATTATTCAGCGTAGTCAATGATTGACAGACAAATCATAAAATGTAACAATAGTGAATTTAATTCAGAACAAATATACAAAACAAATAGCAAAACAGTATAGGTAGGTCATCAGGTGAATTTGCTGGCTGGCTCCCAGGTGTCCTCCCAGACTCTGCCACTGTAAATAGTCCACAAGTCATATTACACACAGCATACACAGTACGGCCTACAGCTCACAACTAGTCTTCTGGCTCAAGTTTGAAGATATGTCATCTGAAGCTGATAAATAAAGGTTTGCCCTTTTTCTGTTGGTAATATTTTTTGTTTCTTTTATATGGCATTTGTCAAACAGCAATCATTTTGTTATAAGTGAAAACTACTGGACCCATAATGCAGCAGAGATCTGGCCACTCAATCGATTGGACACATTCATCCCCACAGTCAACCCTTTGAAGTTCTGCATCAGGTTAACCGTGTCGCTATGCAAATACTCACCAAAACAGGAGGGGCGCAGAAATTATGTGGTTAGAAGCGCAGAGGGGGTCAGTAAAGACACAATGGCACCACAAAGGCATGTACGTCGCATTTACATGTAACCATGAAGTGGGCTTAAGACCCCATCAGAGCTGAAGTGGACTAGAAAGTGATCTGAGTCCTCTTTAAGTGAACTCATAATGTGAACACAAAGAGACAAGAGTTGTTTTTGCTTCAGTCCACTTCACAGGCCATTTTAAGAGGATTTGGTTCATTATGGGAACAGTAGTTTTCACTTTGAACAAAATAAATGCTGTTTGGCAAACACCATATTAAATAATCAAAATAAACCAAATAAAATTAGCAATTGTATAGGGCAAACAGGTTAGAATGTATTGGTTTCAGATGTCATATAACCAACCTTGAGCCAGATGTCTACTTGTAGGTTGGCGTGCACGTTCTCAAGTGTTCACAGTTCAGGTCACTTTAAAAGGGGTCTGAGTATGCTTAGTGTTCCTTATGCCTAAAATAATTCTCAGTTACTGCTCAAAGTTCACTTTGAAAGCTGAAAGGGACCAAGTTTCAACACAAAAAATGTGGAAAAATATGAATGAATGAATTAATAATTAATTAATTAATTAATTAACAAATCAATGAACAAATGAATGAATGGATACATATACAGAATAAGCATCACTTACCAGGAAGAGCAAGGCACACACACACAATCAGCTTAGTGAAGTTACTGTAATGATTTTACCATTCAAATAATGATGCTTGCACTGCTCTCTACACTGCCGTTCTTACTTGAAACATAATTTAGTTGACTAGTACTTATCTAGTAAGCTCAATAAAAAATAAGAATCTGTTGTAGCATTCCATTTGCATTGTTGTTTTTGTTTAGGATTTACAGTATGTAGCACTTGTGTTAATGCTTGAAAAAGGTTGATAACTACTGCTCAGTGTTACCGTTTTGTCACATGTGGATTGAAAGACAAGTCAGACATCAGTCAAGAGATTATCAGACAGCCTAATGAAAAATATGGTTCTACATCTTACCCCATTTGTCACAGGGTGTTTTGGTGTTGGTTCATGTTCATTGTTCCCTGTTCATGTTTTTAGTTTATCATGTTCATGGTTATGTTTGAGTTTGTCATGTTCACAGTCTTCTTCTTCTTCTTTTGATTTTATGGCGGGTTGCGAACCAACTTTTAAGGTGCATACCGCCACCTACTGTGATGGAGTGTGAAGAGAATGAAACTAACTACTTCTATATCCTATTAAATAACCCGCTGTTCTTAATATATCTCATAATTGCATTTATTTTTTTACCTGAATTAGGTCCATCATATAATAATTTAGTTATATTGAATTCCTGGCAACCTACTGCTTTTAATTCTTCCTTTAAGATCTTCCTTTCTTCATTATAAGCTTTACATTTCTCCAATACATGCTCTACTGTCTCCTCCATTGAACATTCCTCACATAAACCAGTATTATGTTTCCCTATAATGTGTAAAGTATAATTTAAATTTGAATGTCCTGTTCTCAAATGTGTAAATATAACTTGTTCTCTTCTACTTAAATTATGATTTATATTACTTCTCTTTATGGTTTTTTGTATCCTGTAATATTGCCTACCTGTATGACCCGAGTCCCAAACTGTCTGCCATTTCTTATTGCATGTTTTTAAAATAAAATGTTTTCCTTCTGATCTACTAAGCATAATGTTTATATTTGGTTCTTTCCTTTTTAATGATTCTTTAGCTATTTTGTCTGCTTCCTCATTCCCTTGTATTCCCACATGTGCTGGAACCCACATAAATTTAATTATTATTCCCACCTGTTCTAAACTAAATAGCCTGATCAATATTTCAGTTAAAATGTCGATTCTATTCGTTTCCATTGATTGTAAACTCCCAAGAACTGACATTGAGTCAGTGCATATAATTACTTTATCAGGTCTAACTTCATAAACCCACTCTAATGCCATTAGAATAGCCGTCATCTCAGCTGTATATACTGATGTTCCGTCTGTTAACCTTCCAGCCTTCCTAACCTTAAATTCTGGCACGTAAAATGCAATCCCTGTCCTTCCAGACTCAATGCTCTTCGACCCATCTGTATATATTTGTAAAAATGAGAAATATGTATTACTTATATACTCCCTAACATATTGATTTATATTAACAACTTCATCCATTTTACTTCTATTTCCATGTAATTTTATATCAATTTCAGGTTGAGACAACATCCAAGGAGGAATTGGGGAAATTACTATTATTGGAGCAAATGATTTTAAAGCAGCACTAGGTAACTTTTCAACCTTCATAATATATTTTCAAGACTCTTGTGATGATACATCGACTTACAATAGGTTGAATGACACGTCTGCCATAGCCTGACGGGGTCTGTATCGTTTTTAATCGTACTTTTAAACTTCGGGTTTCGGGTAGTAACCCGAGAAAAAAAAGAACTACAAAATTCGACTGCTTTACGGCATATACGTCACTTCCTTAAATTCGGACGTGCGAGGGTTAGGGATAGCCTATGTCTAAACGGCGTGTACAAGTTTGGTAGGGGCTACATTCTTGCAAGTAAATACATAAGACGTACAAAATCATATTTTAGGATACTGTAACGCGTGTGTCCGGGTGAAAAATACGGATAGCTCACTCAACGTAACGAGTCGATGCAAACACGGAGGCGATTGACATCAAATAGCCCGCACGAGTCCGGCGCAAACTCCACTTCCGACCACAGCATTACCCAACAAAACAAAAATAAATGAATGTTTGCAACAGAAGACAGAAAATAATCCGCACACATGGGAGCTCGAGGCGCAGTGTTCACACACACACACACACACACACACACACACAGAACGCAGGTGCTCCAACCGGGGCGAACGCTCTTAAAGGGGCTACACTACTCGTTACAATACCTAACATGTCTGTGATATTTGTTTATTTGTCTTGCCTCAAGCTATAATGCAAATCGACTTTTCAAATTTGAAGATTCATCTAGGGTAGCTTGATATTATATTGACGATATATGGTCTTTACCTACCACTCAAACATTGAATTGAAGTATCATATAGATTCTGTAAAACGGTAACCAATAGACTAGACTACAATAATGACACTGGCTTGTAAACATGAGCATCGCGATCATTTGGCGTTTGAAAAAAAATAAAAATAAAACCCATGAAATATATTCATATGACATGCTGAAACATAACTGTACCTGGGATGAAGACATTTCACATGCGCCGCAAGCAGAACACCTGCATGTGAACTCCTCCTGCAGTGTTCAGGGCTATCATAGTTATCATGTCAACAAATGCACGTGCTATATGCATCCCCTGATGTAGGATGACAGAGTTTACGACAGTAGTAGAGGACAATACTGTTTCCTAACTGTAGGGGGACCCCGAGAGCAAAAGTTACCTAGTGCTGCTTTAAGTCTAGACCATCTTCATTAACCCACTTCTTTATTTTCCATGCAAAACCTTTACCTGTTTTATTAAAAATTTCCCAACTTTCGTTCAAGACCTCCTTTACAGGATGGTTATCTCTTTGTCCCTGTAAATTTATCCAGTATGCCATAGCCAACTTTTGTCTTCTTATAAATAATGGCATTTCTGATGCTTCTATTTGCAATGCTGCTATTGGAGTGGATTTAACTGCTCCTAAAATGATTCTTAGTGCCTTAGCTTGCATGACATCTAATTTCTTTAGCAAAGTTGATGATGCTGACTCGTAAACTATGCACCCATAGTCTAATGTTGACCGCATAAGACCAGTATAAATTCCCTTTAATGACTGTTTATCAGCACCCCAATCTTGACCTGCTACTGCTCTCATTAAGTTTAAAACTTTACCACATTTCTTTAAAATAAAATCAATATGTTCCTTCCAGGTTAACTTGTTATCAAACCACAATCCTAGATATTTAAACTTTGACACTTTCTCTAACGATGACCCATATAATGTTAGCATTTTATTTTCCTTACTCTTCTTTTTTGTAAATATCTGATAACATGTTTTAGATATTGAAAATCTAAAACCCCATTCTAGTGACCATTTTCCAACTACTTCTATAGCATCTTGGATTTTATCCATAATAAAAGATATATTCCTTCCCCTTTTCCACATTATCCCATCATCCGCATATAAACCAGTATTAATTCCCAACGCCACTTTACCAAAAATATCATTAATCATAATATTAAAAAGTATAGGACTAATCACACTTCCCTGAGGTCTGCCATTTTCCACACTTAGAGTTTGAGATACCTCACTACCAACTTGAACTTGAATTGTCCTATCAAATAAAAAACTTAAAACCCAATTAAACATTCTACCTTCTATTCCAATACCCTTCATTTTAATAAGTAATCCTTCTTTCCATAACCTGTCATAAGCTTTTTCCATATCAAAGTAAACTGCTACTAATCCCTCTTTGACTGCTAAAGCTTTTTTAACCTCTGTTTCCAGCTTTACTAAAGCGTCTAAAGTTGATCGCCCTTTTCTAAAACCATATTGATTAGGTGCTAATGCTCCCTTACTCTCAAGTACATAATTTAATCTATTTACAATTATTTTTTCCATCAGTTTACATAAATTTGACGTAAGTGCAATTGGCCTGTAATTCCCTGCTAATGATGCATCTTTTCCCGGTTTAGCTATTGGAATTACTATTGCATGTTTCCATGACTTTGGAATTCGACCTTCCTTCCAAATTTTATTATACAAGTCCAAAATTATTTTTAGAATACTATCATTTGCATACTTGAGCATAATATAACATATTCCATCTTGTCCAGGTGCAGTTCGTTTTGTCCTGTTTAATACTCTTTTAAGTTCCCATATCTCAAAATCAGCATCTAATGCTTCTTTTCCATCCGGTCTTTTAATATATACATCTTGATGTAAACTTAAAATTTCCTGTCTTTTCCTTCTATAACTCTCATCGAGATTTTCTGTACTATGCGCTTTTTGAAATGTTTTCACTAATAATTCTGCCTTATCCTTTTCTGTAATGGCTGTCCTTCCTTCTCCTGATATTACTGGCATATTCCTAGTTTTATATATTCCCATCATTTTCTTTAGCATACTCCATACCTCTCCTAATTCCGTTTCCTTCCCTATGGTATCACAATAATCTCTCCAGTATTTCTTTTTTTCCTGTTTAATTGTCCGTCTAGCCTTTGCTCTCTCCCTTTGATATTCTATAACTGCTTCTGATGTCAATGTTCTTTTCAATGTTTTAAATGCTTTATTCCTGCTTTTAATTGACTTACTATATTCATCGTTCCACCATGGAACAGCTTTCTTCCTCCTATTTCCTTCTACTTTTGGTATGCTTTCTTCTGCTGCTTTGATCAAACATAAGCTTACTTTCTCTGCATATTTATCAATATCATCCTCTGTACTATACCTTTTTAATTCTAATTCGCATATTTTATTATATTTCTCCCAATCAGCTTTCTCAAATTTCCACCTATATTGTTTTATCTTGAAATTTATTTCCATTTCTAATCCTATTGAACAAAGTATTGGAAAATGGTCACTTCCAACTGATGAATCCTCTAGCACCTCCCACTGACATTTCACTGCTATTGATGCTGACACTATTGTTAAATCTACACATGATTTTATTTGTCTCCTGATATCAAACCTTGTCCCCCTACCATCATTTAAGCATACCAAAGAATTATCCTCCATATATTCTTCCACCACTGTGCCATTATTATCTGATTTTGGACTTCCCCATACCATACTGTGAGCATTAAAGTCCCCACACCATATTACTATACCTTCTTCTTTACTCCAAATATTATTTAACTCCACTAACGATATTTGTTCACATGGGTTATAATAATTTATTACTGTTATTTTTCCTATATTTGTCCACACTTCCACCTTAATGCACTCATATTGTGTTTCTACCTTTACTTCCCTATAAGCCACCCCACTCTTTATAAACATTGCACACCCTCCACCTGTTGCTCTTGATCTATCTTTTCTAATGGATAAATATCCTGGAATGACAAAGTCTAAATGCGGTTTAAGCCAAGTCTCTTGGATGCATATTAAATCAGGAAGGTCTAATATATCATGTACAACCTTCTTAAACTCTTGACCATTCGCAGTCAGACTTCTAGCATTCCATTGAACTATCCTGCATGTCATTTTATTATTTTACCCTTGCTCTGGTTTGGGCCTTCCTGGGAGCTTGCTTTATTCTCAGATTGTTCCAATAATATCTGGATTTCCTCAACTGTTACCTCATTTATACCCAGCTGACGAGCTGCTGCTGCTATTATGATTTTCAGTTTCTCTGTTCTTTTGTTTGTTTGTGCTGTACAGTTGATAACTTCAGCAATAAATGCAATGAAGCTTACTTTGCTAACCATTAGCATACTTGCATCTATATTTGGCTTGTCTCTCTTGATTCCCCTGTCTGATGTTTCAATTGCACTCGACCTACCCTGAATCATCTTACTTCCTTGTTCATTTTGAACCGTCTTTACTGCCTGAGCATATGAAACATTATGCTCTACCCTGTACTTATTTGCTTCCACAGCTAGTTTTTGTGCATTACATCCTAGATAAGCTGCACTATGAGGACCTCCACAGTTGCAACACTTGGGTTCAACTAGATCCCCACATTCCCCATATCCGTGCTCACCTCCACATTTACAACAACGCTTCTTTCCCTTGCATACTTCCGCCACATGTCCTAACCTTTGGCAATTGAAACATCTCAATGCAGGTTTTATAAAAGGTCTAACTGGATAGCACACATATCCCATTTTAACATTTGCTGGTAACAGTTTCCCTTTCATTAATATCATGACGGTTGTACTTAATTCTTTTTTCCCATTTCTGTTTGCTGTCAGTCTTTTCACATCTATTACATTTTCACTTATTAACTGGCTCCTTAAAATGTCATCTGATAAAGACAATGGGACACCAGTTATTACCCCTTTCACGCCATTCACCTCGCCAGGTACATGACATTTAACTCCTGTTCCTCCAAACTCCTTCATTTTAACCAACAACTCTTGTTGCTTTTTGTTACAACAGATTACAATCACTCGATTGTTAGTTAGGTATCTGGCTGATTTTATTTCACCAACAGATTTTTTCAGTAGTTTCGTCAATCGCATAGGGTTACTCATTTCACCCATCGTTTCAAACATCAAGATAACTTTGTACTCATCCTCCTTCCTCATCGTTTTAATTCTTCCTTCTCCTCCTCCAGCAAACTCCTCAGAGTCTGAACCTCTGTCCTTGCGCTTCTGCGACATCTGATCAACTTGAGTCCATTCATCAAGATTCATTTCATTTGCTTCATCTTCTTCCTCTAAGCTAACATTACCCCTATAATTCTCTTCATTCACAACACAGCCGTCGCTTAACCTGCCTTGCCGTTTTCCCTTCGCACCCGCTGGGTTGCCAGACAAGGAATACGCCATCTCAATCACCTGCTCCTACTCACACACTTGTCCACCGTGCCCTTCCTCCTGTTCACAGTCTTGTCATGCACTTCCTGGTTTTGTCATGTGTTGCATTGTCATGTGATTCCCATGCCCTCATGTGATCTTGTGTCTTGTCCTGTCATTGGTTCTATGTCTCATCACTGTTCACAGGTGTCACTTGTCTTGTCATTAGTCTGTGTGTATTTAAGCCCTCATGTTTGCCATGTGTCTTTGTCAAGTATTGAATGTTGTAACCTGCTGTGGATATATGTTACACCATTCATCCGTCTTTCCAATATTCTCTCATACGGATAAATTGTCTGTCGACTGCACTTGCAACCTTAAATGACAAAGACAAAAAAATGTTCACTTAAATGGGTCTAAGTTCGCATATGCCCAAAAAATTTCACTGTTCTTAGTTCACTTTGAGGGCTGAAAGAGACCAAGTGTGAATACACCCTGAGTTTGGTTAAATTAAAGGGGGCTACATGCGAAAACACCCTTACACCCAACACATGGCTGCTGATATACACATGGTATGCAAGGGGTCTACTTATATGGGATGATTTTAGACTCAAAATTATTAATAAATTCACACACACTTATCCATGAACTTAATATAAATGTTGCAAACATGTTGTACTATCCACAAACAAATGCCTTTTAACTTGTGTGTGCAAAATACAGAATTACATGAATGTGCAGCGATTTGTACAAATAGAGACATAGTTGTGAATACAAAATTTCGATTTTGTATTAATGTAGGTCAGAATTTGTGCGTGCAACGAGTAAGATGTGCATTTGTGGATCCGGTGATGCGCATTCATTCATTGACTCGTTTGTGAGTCGATCCTATTTGATTCATTTGGATTTTGAGACTTTCATTTCGCCAGTTTGGCCTTGCACGATCCACACACACAGCTGTCTTAGAAAACATTCTGCCACTAGATGGCAGTATTCTGCCAAAACAGACACCGGCACCGTGAGCGTTTTTCTGCCTATAAGACGCTTCATGTGTCCTCGTTATAAAGACGAGGAAAACATTTAACAAGCAAACATCAAAAAGGTATTAAAGACTACTTTGTATAGGCAAGTAGATTAAATCAGGTTATGAACACAACATTGTTCATCACAACATTTTTCTCCCATAGAAAACCATTATAAAATAAATCTCTAAGCACATCCCTGCACCCCTAATCATTCTGCAATTTTTATATTCCCCAACGGGTCTCCCATATCAAGGTGGTTAACTCACCGAGAGTCAGACCTACAGAACGGCAGACCATCTCATCAGTATACCGGACATTCATTCAGGGTTATGTGCTGCTACAACAGCAACTGAACGCAGGATTGTTTGGTGGTCAAGGTGGTCGTCAGCATTCTAATATTATAGAATGCGCAAACCTTCAGGTAATCTAAGATTACCTATGTGTCTTAACAAGCATCAGGTAAGTTACAGTTTATCATTTAACTCCTAATACTTTTTCATGGGGTCTATCGAGACCAACTCATGCACCCACGCTGTCTTCTCCTCACTATGGGCTATCGCAGCCTTCTCTGCCTATTGAGGCAGTGAATATTTGGCCAACGTGGCAGAACATACAGCCTATGCAGCTTTTCGTACCATGGCCTATTGAGGCAGTGAATATATGGCCAACGTGGCAGTCCATACAGCCTACGCAGCTTTTGCAGTAGCATAACAATTCCCTCTGTTTATTGGTTAACACCTATGTCAATATCCAAATCTATTGCATGTTCAATGTCCATATTCTAAGTAATCCTTATGCAAATACTGGTGGTGGTGTCACAGCGTCACATTCTCAGATTATTACTCATCCCATTCGTCAGTCTCTATAGCTCTTATTCTTCTTCAATTGCCCAACGTGGCCTTTGTCTCCAGGTGGCCTTCGTCTCCGGGTGGCCTAACGTGGCCTTCGTCTCCAGGTGGCCTAACGTGGCCTTCATCTCCAGGTGGCCTAACGTGGCCTTCATTTCCATGCGGCCGTTCAAGGCTCTGTCTCGTGGCCGTTCAAGGCTTTCGTCTCTACCTGGCTGATCAAGGCCCGTCTGCAGCCGTTCAAGGCTTTTGTCTCTACCTGGCAATCAAGACCCGTCTGCGGCCGTTCAAGGCTTTCGTCTCTACCTGGCTGATCAAGACCCGTCTGCGGCCGTTCAAGGCTTTCGTCTCTACCTGGCTGATCAAGGCCTGTCTGCGGCCATTCAAGGCTCTTGTCTCTACCTGGCTGATCAAGGCCCATCTGCGGACGTTCAAGGAATCGCAGCATTCACGACGGGCGAGTATACAATTCTTTCACAATTTTTGGAGGTGAGTAGGTCCCGTCCTGGAGGAACTCATTTCCTCTACCAATTCTTGGGGAGCGGCTGCGCCCCTGCCTTCATCTTCTGATTTCTGCCTCCGCTTGTAAATGCGTCACTACTAGAGCAAGCTCTAGTGATGGGAAGTTCGGTTCTTTTCCGCGAACCGATTCTTTCGGACAGTTCGTTTCAATGAACCGGATCAAAAAACCGGTTCACCAGTCATTACGTCAAGTCTATTGCGGGATGGATAAACACACTTTACACATTAAAATATATAAAGTCAGTAATCATAACATCAGTCAGATAAAATATCATCATAATCTGATAATCATAATCATCATAATCCAAAGTTTTACATCTAAAGCATCCAAACACATGCAGTGATGCAAACGATCTTTACAGTTATACAATCAATAAATCAGTCTTCATCAGTGCAGAAACCATGATCCACTTACTATGTTTTTGTAATTAAATAAATACGGTTTGCCAGATTTTCCCCTCATTCATGTCGGAGTGGTTTCACAGACACGCGCTCATATCAGCTGATGTTCGTTCGGTTCAGAGAGACTCAGTGCAGTCAGTCAGTCGCTCGACGCATGCTCAGTATCATCATCTCATCGGTTCTCAATCGGATACGTCCGAAATAAACAGTTCTCGGTTCAGTGTACTGCTGATCCGAAAACCGCTGCAACCGGTTGCAACCGATTCTTGACTCGAGAACGAAATTGAGATTCGAGAACCGCCAGATTGATTCAAAAGGAGTTGCTTGCTTCACCTGCACTTTGTTTTTGCTATTATTATTATTTATAATTTTTGATAAAGTACAATAACTTTTTTAAAGTTTTTTAAAAACAGGCAATACCTGTTAAATATAGTGTGTAAGACAATTACAGTGTGTAAGTGCACTTTTCCAGCAATTGTTCTTTTTAAAATGTGTGTATTATTTGAACACTTTAATATTTTTTTATTAAAACATTGTTTATTTAATACTAACCCAATTTGTGAATGTGTCCTCATAAACTGTAATTACACGTAAACATTAATCTTTTAAATAAATAAATACTTCAATCATAAATAGTCAATCACATGCTCATACAGTGATTAGACAGTAATGAACTTGAAATGATGAAAACATATTTCCACAATGTTTTATATTATAAAACGTCTCGATGTTCAACAAAACTTGCTTTTCGTTCTCTTGAAGAATCACACGCATGCTCAGTCAGTATCGGTTCATCGGTTCTCAAATCGGACATGTCCGAAATAAACAGTTCTCGGTTAGTGTACTGCTGATCCGAAAACCGCTGCAACCGATTCTTGACTCGAGAACGAGAACTGTGACAGACCGGTCTGCGTACGTTCTCGATTCAGTGTACTAGTGATCCGAAAACCGCTGCAACCGGTTGCAACCGATTCTTAACTCGAGAACGAGAACTGTGACAGGCTCGTTCGTGTGCGCTGCACGCATGCTCAGTATCATCAGCTGCTGCTCGCTGACATCAATCATCATCAGTTCTCTCTTATAATAGGTTAGTGTACTGTTGGAGTAACTGAATAACTCCAGGATGTTGGTTTATTTCGAGTCAGAGGGACAGTCAGACACGTCAAAAAGTGATTAATTTTATAAATTTGTGGATTAGTGCTTACTAGAGATGCGAACTGTTTAGAACGATTCAGTCCGATTTGGTGAACTGGTTTGACCGGTTCACTAAAAAGAACCGGTTCAAAAGAACGATTCGTTCGCGAACCGGACATCACTAGCAAGCTCGTGATTGGTTAACGTGGCGCGAAATATCCGCCAAAGTTCAGACTTTAGCGTTTCGCGCGTTCAAAACGCTCAATTCGCGTCAATCGCGCCGCCTCAATCGCGCGAATCTAATGACATAATGACATAATGACATAATTTTCATTTTTGGGTGAACTAACCCTTTAAATGCTGATTTAAACCGAGGAGTCTTTTCCAACCTCCCAACTGGCACCTGCCATTCGTAAGGTTCTTCGTTCACATTTTTTAGCCTAAGTCTCTACTGTTCATTTTTGGTCTTGCCACTTGTTCTTCCACTTGAAGGCAGAACTTCAAGTTTAGTCCGTAAACCCTGCGTAAAGTAACGTGTAGTAATATGACGTTTACCCTTTAACCTCTATTAAAGCCTTCAAATAAACAGAAGTAGTGTTGAAAAGTTCTTGTTGTTAATTTCAGTTTTTTTCTTGTTGCAATTGATGTTGCAAATTTCTTTTGGTCAACGGTAACAAATAACAGAATTCAACTAATTATATTATCATCTTTAGTTATTTTTTTATCTTTTTTTAATTTTTTATTATTTAATTGTGTACATCGTCATATATGTGTAACGTTATATGAATGGCTGTCAGGTTGGTAAAACTTTGAGATGTTGACATTTGATCTTCTTCCGTTATGCGAAAGCGTTACCGTAGAAACAAGTTGACAACAACTTCCAGCCGTTAGTCAGACATGCATACTGCTGTAGAAATGCGTTTAATTCAGGATTCACTTTAATTGTTTTCGGAAATGTCATTCTAGCTGTTAATTTCATCTTTACCTCAGAAAAGTGGATGTTTTAACTACAGCGACAGACTCTTCTCTGTTTAGACGTCCAGAAAACGTGGTGTAACTCCTGGGATTCAAAAGAACCGTTTACATTCGCGAGTGTAATCAAACAATGGCGCACAGGTTTGTAGGTTAATGTCACAGTAAATGTGCTTTCAAATGTGATTTTAAGGAAATATTGTTTCAAAAAATGTAAATTGGATTTAGCACTACATTTTCTATGTCAGTAGCCAATTCTTGATATTAAAGGTCCTGTTCTTCGTGATCCCACTGTTCAAACTTTAGTTAGTGTGTAATGTTGCTGTTAGAGCATAAATAATACCTGTAAAATTATAAAGCTCAAAGTTCAATGCCAAGCGAGATATTTTATTTAACAGAAGTTCCCTTTCAAAGCCTACAGCGAACGGCTTGAACTACATCCTGGTACTTCCTTCATTAATTACGTCAGTAGAGCAGTAGAACAGACTAACCTCCGCCCACAAGAATACGCAAAAAAGGGGGCGTGGTCTTGTTGCTGTCCCACGTGGAGAAGAGGAAGTGTCGCGTGGAGAAAAGGAAGTGTTGCGTTTGACTGTGTTTGTCGCCATGTCATCGAGACGCTGTTATTTTCATCCCGGAGTCAAATCACCTTTGTTGGGCTTTCCCAGGGACGCTGTAGAGATCATTGAGCGCATACATCTCCCGTTACGGTAAGAGGCGTGACCTTTCCGTGCAAGTGCGCTAAGCTGCTGTCGAATCACAACACAGGAACCGCTGGCACAATCAGAACTCGTTATGTATTTCTGAAGGAGGGACTTCATAGAACAAGGAAATCATCAGGCCGTTTTTAGGACAGTGAGAACAGCGGTATACAGATAAGTAAATTGTGTGAAAAATACTGTGTTTTTTTACACGCGAAACATGAACACGTGTTATATTGCACACTGTAAACACAATCAAAGCTTCAAAAAAACACGAAGAACGGGACCTTTAAACACACAACCCCTTTCTGTTTAATCTAAGGTTTAGATATTGTTTCATTTTGTTAAATGATTAATAGCTTAGCTTGTTCACAACAATCCAATGAGTAAGACACAGTTTATCTCCAGCAGCACATACAATAAACTGTGGTCTGAAGCTCATGAGGAGCTCAGCTGTTTGCTGGACCAAGAACTCCCAGAAGAACCTCTCCGTCCTGAGAGAGACAGAGTGGTGTTCTTCCAAAGGCTCGCCACCTTGTATGTCCGCTATATCCAGATCTTCAGGCATCTGGAAGAAACCTATGACCAAAGCGTTCACCCCCAAAAGAGGCGTGCGATTAGGCAGGTGGTGGACAGTTTGATGGGCCGTGTTCTGGAGCTCAAGAACGAAATGGTGGAAATGGAATTTTCAGAGTACCACCATTTGGATGACAAGACCTGCAATTAACCCCCGTGAGTTTGACTAGAGTGTAACTTATGCTATAAACGACTTTAGAAGTGTATTCCAACTAAATAATTTCAATCTCATGTTTGCCAAAGGAGGACCTTGAGATTCCAATTCCCAGGTATTTCATTCACGAGCGGAACAAAGTGCTGCAGGACAGAGAAAGAATGTTTGCTGCTATATTAAACCAAATGGATGTTACAGAAAAGACTGGAGTGAGTTAAATAGCTCGTGTTTCATCATACTCAATACAACAATAATTGTATTTGTTTCATACTCTAACATGACTTCTCCTGCTTCTCCCAGCCTCAAGTAATGAGTATGTTGACTCTGGAGAGGGCCATTAAAGTCATCCAAGTGGCTGAAAGAGCACGTCAAGGACGTCTGAGGGCAAAATTCATGAGAGAGATCCTTAAAGACTCTGAGAGACAGAAGAAAGCTGACAGACAAGAGGCAGTTAGCACTGACCAGGCTGCAGTTTGTATCCAGAAGGTATAATATATACTATTATGTCCACACAAAATAGTTTAATAGTTTTAGTTAATATATAAATATTAGGAATACAGTACATTTCTTAAAATAATTAAAATCTCATAATAGGTGTGGAGAGGATTCATGCAAAGGAAAAAGACAAAAAGGCTGCGTGAGGAGGAAATGATTTTTCTTGGAATGGTAAGATAAATTGTGTACACAAATGCTCATAAGTTTGGGGTCGATAAGATTTTAAAATATTTTTGAAACAAATTGTGAAATATTATTACAATTTTGTTTTCTATTTAACTTGTATTTGTTATAATGTAATTTATTCTAGATTACAAAATGTTTCTTCTAATTTTCTTCTCATCCTTCAGAAATCATTCTAATATGCACAAGAATGATTTCTTATTATTATCAGCGTTGAAAAAAGTTGTTGCTTAAAGGAATAGTTCACGCAAAAATTAAAATTCTGTCATCATTTACTCACCCTCAAGTTGTTCCAAACCCGTATGAATTTCTTTAGCTGAACACAAAGGGTTGGTTACCCATATTCTTCAAAATATCTTCCTTTGTGTTGAGCAGGAGAAAGAAATTCGTACAGGTTTAGAACAACTTGAGGGTGAGTAAACGATGTCAGAATTGACATATTTGGTTGAACTATCCCTTTAATATTTTTGTGGAAACTGTGATACTTTCAGGATTCTTTGATGCATATTTGTATAGAACCAAATATATTTGAGATAGATTTTTTTTGTGAGAATGTAAAAGTTTTCTTTTTTTTTTTTTTTTAAATCTTACTTATCCCATATATTTTGAATAGTGTAGTTACTCTTTATATCATATGGTACTTTATATTACGTGCAAAGCACATTAACAAAAGTATGTGCTTTGTATTGATAGTCATAAGTAAATCATACATATTTTTAAAAAAATTCATTGTGATTCTACAACTTGACAACATTGAGTATGCCACCACTGTGTTGCCACCAGTAGATGGAACTCTAATACTGTTTCATGTGATTCTGTGGCTGTGCCATCTTCAGGCCATGGATCCAAAACTGTCCTATCCATCCCAAAACGAGCTGGCTGCCCAGAAAAACGAGGCCAACAGGCGGACCAGACAAGAAGAACATGAGTATGACTATCAGAAGTCCATCGGGTCTGTTATTTATCAGCTCAGGGAGGTGGAGGGCCCAGAAATGAAGGAGACCATGAAAGATCAGATTCGACAGTGGTTCATAGAGTGCCGGTGAGTGGGATCTCTTGCCAATGGTTGCACACAACCATGAATCACCATAAAAAAAATCATATAAGCTTTATGTTGAGCATTACATGAACAAACAGGAAAACAGTTCTCATTGCATCCGCTTGTCGGAGAAAGTGTTAATAGCATTATTAACTGAGGGCGATATCTATGGATTTGTAAAGTAATCAGCTAACCTCGCTAGGTATTTTTTATTTCTGCTTAATAATTTTAATATTTGAATGTTAGTGAGAATAAGAAAAACAAACTTATAGATATCAATCTGCATATGCAGTGAACATCGGTTATGCTCATCTATGGTAGCTCCTTTGAAGGCATCTTGAGTAAAATAGCTCTATATTTAACGAAGCACATACAAAAGACCTGAACTTTTTTACAGAATACAGAAGTTTGTTGCATATAACCCCCATTACCTTAGTGTTTTACTGAGCATCTTATTTAACAATATTTAACATGAGTACTTGTGAATAGTGATGCAACAGGCTCATTTCCTGACTACCCAGAGGAGGAGGATGGAGGTTCAGCTCTTATATTTGCAGAAAAAACACCTGAGGAGGTAAACGTGTTCACATAATTAGTACAGTAGAACAATAGTACAATATATAATATTGACAATATGATCAGCTTGGACCACAAAACTACTGTATATATAGCAAAGGCTCAGAATAATAACGTATTTGTGGGATGTTCATGATTATGATATTTTGAAGTGATAATATACAGTATGAAGTGTTTGTCATGTTTTCATTGACAAAAACTGTTGTGTCAATGTCTGGATTGAAGCTGGCAGAAGAACTGACAGCAAAGGAGGAAGAAGATGCCAACGAAAAGCCAAAGGGCAAGGAGGATATAAAAGAAAAAGGAAAGAAAGGGAAAGTCGAAGACGAGGTAAGAATTGAGGGGAGAACTTGCACTTTAAAGTGACAAAAAACCAATGAAAAAAAGAAAGAAAAGAAAAAAAGAAAAAAGAACATTACAGTATGAGTACCAAGTATCTCTACTGTATTTCTCATTGAGTGTAACTGTATTGTCACAGGAGGAAGAGCCTGGCCTAAAGATGCTACCATCTGCCTATCTGGCAGATCTTGAGAGGGAAAACAAGACATTTTCTGGCAAGGAAAATTGAACAATGATACATTTATGTTTTACAATAACAACAAATCAGTGTCAAGAGAGAGGGTGTGACTATCTCATCCGATCTGCAGAGGTTTGGGAAAACAGAAACGAGTCCAAGAATTTTAGTCAAAGGCACGAGCTGGAGTTTATAAAAGAAGAAAAGAGAAAAGAGATTGAGGTGGAAGTAAGAAAACAGGTGATGGTTCAACTTGATCTCTTATAGCTTGTTGTAAAAGATGACTACTGGTGTTGAACTGTTTTTCATGTACGTTTGCTGCCGTTTTTCTTTTCAAAGTTTACTTATGATCAAACGTTTAAGGCCACATGTCCCTCACAATTATTGTCTTTTTTATAACGGTAACGTTAATCCTATCTTTCTGAGACATTGGTTTTTGTTGCTTGTTCAGGTGGATGAACTGATGAGACAGGAGCTGGCTAATTGGAAGCTGGCTGTGGATAAAGGAAAAAGCGGGAAGGTCAAGGTACAGTAAATCACTTCTGTTTACATGGATTTATTGAACATCAGAGAGATTGACTGCATGTCTTAAGTTACACATTGTAAATGAATAAACTGAAAGTGATGTTGCCTCTGCTTGCAAACACAGGTATTATACTGTCTTTCTGCACATTTTGTTTCTGACTACACAGAAAAAGAAGGCTTCAAAAAGTGGAAAGAAGGACAAAGACCTTACAGCGGATAGGTTTTTAGTTATTGTTTCAGTTGTTTGAAAGTTTGGAATTCTCCACAATTAAAGGGATAGTTCATGCCTTTAATTACCAAATAATTCCACATCTGACTTGACTTTCTTTCTTAAATGAAACACACAAGGATAAAATTCAAATAAATGTATTGGATGCCATATGATGACTATGGCTTTCAAGCTTAAAAAATACATTTAAAAAACAACATAAAAGTGTTCCATAATGTATGACTTATCACTATATTTAGAATACTTTAATATACAGTATAACACAAGAAAGAAAGTACAGGTTAGGTACAGGTTACATGAGAATGAGTTGATGAGTAAATTATGATAGAATTTTCATTTTTGGCCGAACGTTTCCCTTTAAATGTCAAACAATACACTACTGTTCAAAAGTTTGCAGTCCGATTTTTCTAAAAGAAATGAATACTTTTAATAATTAAATTGATCAAAAGTAAATATATTTGTAATTATTACAAAAGATTGCTATTACAAATAAACACTGTTCTTTTGAACTATGTATTCAGCAAAGAAACCTGAAAATAAAATGTTTCATGGTTTTCACAAAAATATTAAGCTGTGTTCAACATTGATAATACGAAAGGTTTCTTAAGCACCAAATCAGCATATTATAATGATTTCTGAAGGGTCATGAGAAGACTGGAGTAATGATGCTTTTTTTACATTTTAAATTGTAATAATAGCGCAACATTAAATGCAGTCTTGATGAACACAAGACACTTAAAAACATAGAAGAAAAACATTAAAAAAACGTACTGTCACCAAACTTGAATGGTAGTGTATATTGAACTCTATGTGAATATTGAACTCTATGTGTTTTTTAGGACCACAGAGTGCAATCTTTTTCAGATTGCTGAAAAAGGCAGATGATGTTAAACTAAAAGATTTTCTAGGTAATCTTTCAGTTTATGGTGAATAAAAGAAGCAAACACTTTTAATTCTTGTTTGGCTATTTCAGAAGTTTAAATGGGTTCATACATTTATTTACATGTATATACAATTTACTAATCATATTTACAACCATTATAACACATCTGGACACATCTGCTCTCTTATTATAGGGGACTATATCTACCGTGGCACAACTCTACGACAGTCTGACATTGAGCCTATGCCATCATTATCTGGTGTTCGGCAAGTCGTAGCCCTTTATGCTGTCTTGCCATTAGGTGAGTAAATGTTTTTGTATTTTTACTTCAGAAATGCCACTTCAACATAAACTTCTTCATATGTTGGCTATATATGGCCAGCTAAAAAAAAACATTTCCTTGTTCTATACCAGGTTCCCAAGCAGTTCATGAGAAGGCTCCCCTGGTAAAGTCCATCTTACTAGTAGGGCCATCAGGGGTGGGTAAGAAAATGTTGGTCCATGCCATCTGCCAGGAGACAGGGGCCAATCTGTTCGACCTTTCACCTTTAAATGTGGCTGGAAAATATCCTGGCGAAAGTGGATTGCAGATGATGCTACATCTGGTGTTTAAGGTAAAATTTTGTTAGATATTGGCTTAAATCTGTGAAATTGGCCTGCTAAATATTGATATTTCGATATACTCTGTATTGGTGCAGGTTGCCAGACTGATGCAGCCCTCTGTAATATGGATTGGAGATGCTGAAAAGATGTTTTACAAAAAAGTACCAGAAGATGAGAAGGAGGTAAAGAATGTAACTGTACTTATGATCTGTTTAGTGGTGATTTTAAATAAATGAGCTGTTTCATTGGTTGTAATTGTGGTGCTTACACAATTAGATCCAAAGCGTCTGTTGAAAAATGTACCCAAAATCCTCGAGTCCATCAAAGGAGAAGATCGTGTTTTAATCGTAGGAACGACTAGTGATCCACACAGTGCAGACCTGAAATCCTTGTGCAAATTCTACAATAAGATCATCCTCATACCTCGACCAGATGTGTATGTATATGTGTGTTTTTGAAAGAATTATTTTATTCTCACCATGGCTGCGTTTATTTTATTATTTAATATTGTGAATTTATTCATGTGATTGCAAATCTGAATTTTCATCAGCCATAACTACAGTTTTCAGTGTCATGTGGTCCTAAAATCCTTCTAATTTGCTGCTTTGATGCTTAAGAAACAATTCTTATTATCATCACTGTGGAAAACGTCTCAGGTTACAAATGTAACCATTGTTCCCTGAGAACAGGGAACGAGACGCTGCGTCAGCTCGACGCTACGGGGAACGCCTCTGGCGTGACAGGTGCCTGAAATCACAATTAAAAAACGTCAATCCTATTGACCGGCGACAGCCTCTGACGTCATCAAGGTGCAACCAGGAAGTATAAAAGGGCGCCTTGCCAACATGACAGCATCCGATCGTCTGAAGGGACTGTTTTCGGCAGGCAGGCCCTGCGGCATGGCAAAGTGACGCAGCGTCTCGTTCCCTGTTCTCAGGGAACAATGGTTACATTTGTAACCTGAGACGTTCCCTTTCGAAAGGGAACTCGCACTGCGTCAGCTCGACGCTACGGGGAACGATATACCCACGCCGCCATGCCGACGGGAGTGCATACCCACTTGCAGTGACAACTGTCAAGACAAGCAAATTCCACTGAAATGCCTGAACCACTCCCCTTCTGGTCACATTAGGCTGTCAGTGACAGCGCTCCCTATGGTCAAAGCCCAAGCTATATCCTGAGAAGGAAACCTTCACACACATGAGGTCCTTCCCAGGCCTTGCTCGAAGGCCTGGAACCAACCCATTCGACAGAAGGGGTTCCTTTAAGGGAACGTGGCAAGGGAACTACGAGGGAACCCGTGCCAGTCACAGGGTTGACGGAAGACGAAAATAGCTGAAAAAAGCTCAAAATTAACAAGTTTCCCCCTTCAATTAAATCTAACAGGTGCTAACATTGTGTTCAATGATGTTCAACACACATACCTCTGTTAAAATCGAAATTTGGTTTAGGGTTTCATGACACTTCCATTTAATCCTCCTCACACAAGATGACCATCTCCTCAAGGCCTACACTGCAGACTTTTATTTAATTTTCTTCTTAGACCCATTATTATTCTGACCGTGATTTGATTTTCACAATTTTCATTTGAACAATTGAGAAATAGGATTTATATTTCTGCCTTCGATCCTCAAGGGAACAATATTCAATTTGTGTATGCTGCTAATGGTTCAACATTCCCAATACCAGTGAAAGCAGTTCCAGAGCCTGCTGCAGTTTGTAGCACAGTCCAGTGTCCGTTCCAATGAGTGAATTTCCTAAGTACATCCCAGAGACTGTCATTCGAAGATGAACGAATGTCTTACGGGTGTCGAACGACATGAGGGTGAGTAATTAATGACATCATTTTCATTTTTGGGTGAACTAACCCTTTAAGTCTGTTCCAGAGAATGAAACCTTCGATCTCCAGATTCTGAAGAGTGCATACGATGGACACTTTACTATCCCATGACGAGACAAGAACAAGACCCTTAAAAAATTATCTTGAGACCGGCCTTGAGTACTACAACACTACTCTCTTGTAATCTAATACAAAGGACTTTTAACTAAACAGTTAATTTAGAACCTCATGACATTTTACTGTTTTCAAAACCCACTTTTTTCTGAAAAACTAAACTATATTATTAAAGGGTTAGTTCACCCAAAAATGAAAATTATCCCATGATTTACCCTCCCTCAAGTCATCCTAGGTGTATATGACATTCTTCTTTCAGACAAATACAATCAAAAAGGAGTTAAAAATTCAAAATGCTTACGCTCGGTCTGACGACATTGCACACCAGTTACGCTCGTCAGACGTAGCGTAAGCTTTTTGAACTGCGAGAGGCACTACACTTTTTCCTTAAGTTGAATACGGAAGGCGATCGGCCGGAAGTTAGATAATTTACAGTTCTCTTACGAGAGGTTCTCTCGTATTGCGTAAGTTCCTTACGCTACGGGAAAGTATTCTTTCTTCGAGATTTCTGAAAAACCCAAAATTATCCTTAATTTTGTAACATTGTCAACGCAGTGCGGCAGCCTGGCAGACCATAGCAGGCTATTCCAGCGTGCTATTGGCTGCTCTGCTGGCAACTGCAGCAGCCTATCGGTGAGCCCGCGTGACGTGGCGACCAATGAGGGCGCTTCGCGCCCACCTGGCTTCATTTGCCTACAGGTGGGGCGTGGCCACGTGTATATAAGCAGGGCTCACGGGCTGCATATTCGATTTTCTTTTCTTCAGCGAAGCCCTTCGCATCGCTGGATCTGGAACCCGCCGCCGTGACCGCGCAGACAAGCAAGCAGAGGACAGCGCCTGAGGAAGCCGGCAGCATCGCGCCACCTTCAGCCATCCGTGCCTGCTCTGCTATCCGGCAGCCCATATCCTTTACGCTCAAAAGTGTTGTCGCCGCTGCGTCACACTTTTTCACAAAAAGAGCCGAGCGTTGATACAAATGTCTCGTTCCACCTGCGGCTCGTGTCAAGCGCAGCTCAGCTCCGGGGACCGCCACGTGATCTGCGCTCTCTGCCTGGGCCGTGATCACGCCGCCGCCGCACTCCTCGCCGGCGGATGCCAAGAGTGCGAAGAACTGACGATGTCGACCCTGCGGGCTCGACTCGTCCTGTTCGATGATGATATCCCTCCAGTCCCTGCCACGCCGCGCAGAAAGAAGCGCCGCTCGCAGCGGATTCCGGAGTTCGCCGAGAGAAGCTCGCCGGAACCTTTCCCGCCCGCTTCACTCTCGCCTTCCCCGCCCCCACCCCAGGCCGCCATTTCTGTTGCCGCCTCCGGGGATGAGGCGGATGCGGCCGCGGAACGCGCCGACAGCTGCTCCATCATGGCTTCCGACAGCGAGGACTGGTCTTCCGCGTCCTCTTCAGTCCGGGGCTCCGGACGCTCTCGAGCGGGTGAGGACGCCGAACTTTTGCGCCTTCTCACCCGGGCCGTCGAGCAGCTAGGCCTCGAATGGGCCCCGCCCAAGGTGGCAGCGCCGAACCGACTTGACGGATGCTTCCTAAACAGTCGCCGCCGTGCGCCCACCTCCAGGACTGCACCCTTTCTGCCGGAGCTTCACGAGGAGCTCGCAAAGTCCTGGAACGCGCCATTCTCCGCGAGGGTCTCGTCTCAGGCTTCTTCGACGCTCTCACAAGTTGACGGCGCGGCCGAGAAAGGCTACAACGCTATCCCTCCGGTGGAAGAGGCGGTCGCAGCGCACCTTTGCCCGCCTTCTGGTTGGCGCTCAAAGGCTGCCCTCCCGTCTAAGGCCTGCAGAGTGACGTCATCGCTGATCGGCCGCGCTTTCGCTGCCTCCGGTCAAGCTGCGTCCGCTCTGCACTCTATGGCCGTGCTGCAAATCCTCCAAGCTAATCTCCTCCGCGACCTGGACGAGAAATGCTGTGACGCTGAGTTAATCACGGATTTGCGAAGCGCGACAGATCTCTCCCTTCGCGCCACCAAGACCGCAGCACAGGCCCTCGGACGCTCTATGGCCTCCCTCACGGTAGCTGAGCGCCACCTCTGGCTCACGCTCGCGGACATGCGAGAAACAGAGCGCGCGGCCTTCCTAAATGCCCCGCTCTCCCCGTCTGGGCTCTTTGGACCAGCGGTCAAGGGGATCGTCGACCGTTTCTCTGAAGTGCAGAAAACGACGCAGGCCATGAACCTTTTCCTGCCTCGACGCCCCGGCGCTAGCAATAGCTCCGCTGCTCGCCGTCCTCGTGACCAGCCAGCAACGAGCTCAGCGCAGCGCCCAGCGCGGCCCCCTTCGTCTCAGCGAAGACCGAGCGGCCGCCCCAGATCGCGCTCTTCCAGCCGTGGTAAGCCGCCTCCACCTCGGGGCCCCCGGCCTAGGATCGCGCTGAAGCCCGAGCCTCCAAAGTCCTCCTAGCCAGAGGCAAGAAACGACGGTTAAGTCCCGCCGCGGCCGGACCACCGTCAAAACTCTCTTTCCTGTCAGCCCCCACCACTGTGGCTGCTGCAGATGGATTTCACGCAGCCAACGAGCCGGCAAAAATGCCTTCTCGCCTGTCAATAACCGCCGTTTTTACGGCGAACCAGAGAAATCACAAAAGTTGCATTATTTCTGGTTGCACGGCTCACGCCGTATGTGTTTCAAATGCAGTAAATGTGCCCACTTTTCTGTGTTCACCCCTGCACACAAGCACTATAAACCCCGTGTCCCCCACTCACATAAAGCGGCCACCGGCCGCTCGAGTGCTAGAGTTAGGTCACGTGTCCGCTTGTTTGCGTCCACGACTAACCACCACACGCGCTGTCACACAGCCACTCTTAACCGGTCATGTTCCACGCGTAAGAGTTGTGCCCGCTCAAACGCGCTCACACATTTTCGCGAACATTATGCCTCAGGCGCCACGCGCCGCGCCACACACCATTTGTTTTCCGCCCAGGGTGGCCGGAGCGATGAGTGTAGTGCCGCACACAAGCCACTCCCCGCTCGAAGCGGCAGAGATGCAGTGTGTAGGGCGGCCAGCCATCGCGAGCGATCGGCTGGCCCACAGCACAGAGAGCGCGCGCACTGCGCCCGCCCCTCCTATACAGGCCGTCAAACCCGCGAAGCGCGGCGTTTCGAGCCCGGAGGCCGTTCTATCCCGTGTGGCGCACGCGAGAGCGTGGGAAGCCATTCCAGGTGTATCAGAATGGGTGCTGAAAACAGTGAAGCACGGCTACACTCTGCAGTTCGCTCGCCGCCCTCCGCGCTTCTGTGCGCGTACAGAGACGAGAGTGAGCGAGGAAGTAGCACATCTACTTCGAGCAGAAATAGCCACGCTGCTGTGCAAAGGGGCTATAGAACCGGTTCCCCATTCTATGAGCAAGTCAGGCTTTACAGCCGGTATTTTCTCGTGCCAAAAAGGGATGGGTCGCTCAGACCGATTCTGGATCTGAGGCGTCTGAACAAAGCTCTTATGAAAAGATCGTTCAAGATGCTCACGACCAAGCAGATCCTCGCGCATATTCGCCCGAGAGACTGGCTAATCTCCCTAGATTTGAAAGATGCATATTTTCAAATCAAGATAACGCCGCGTCACAGGCCATTCTTACGATTCGCCTTCGACGGCCAGGCTTATCAATACACCGTCCTTCCGTTCGGCCTGTCACTAGCACCCCGTACATTTACGAAGTGCATGGACGCGGCCCTCGCTCCTCTGAGAAATCGAGGGATGCGAGTATTGAACTATCTGGACGATTGGCTCATCCTGGCGCAGTCGGAGGCCGAGCTCCTCGCCCACAGGGCAATGCTGCTCAGCCATCTGGACAGCCTAGGGCTCACGGTCAATTGGACCAAGAGCTCATTAGTGCCCACGCAATCAACCTCATTCCTGGGTTTGAATCTGGACACTGTGGCAATGTCAGCCCGCCTGTCACCCCATCGCGCGCGCCAAGTTCGGCGCATGGCTGCGTACTTCCGGCCGGGCAGAATCGCACCTCTCAAGCTTTTTCAGAGGATGCTGGGACGTATGGCCTCAGCTGCGGCTGTGCTCCAGCTGGGCTTAATGCGCATGCGCCCGCTGCAATGCTGGTTAAACGCCCGAGTGCCTCACAGAGCCTGGGCGTCCGGTGGCTTCAGGATCAGAGTGACTCAGGGCTGCGTGTCAGCCCTAGAGCCCTGGTTAGTAGCCGACTGGTACCAGAGGGGAGTGACGATGGGAGCCATCTCACACCGCAAGGTCATCTCGACGGACGCCTCCACCACGGGTTGGGGCGCCGTTTTCGAGGGCAGATCAGCCTCGGGCCTTTGGTCGAGCGAGGAAAAACTCCTACACATAAACTGTTTGGAGATGATAGCGGTAGAGAACGCGCTCAGGCAGTTTCTCCCGCTTATACGAGGACACCATGTGTTAGTCCGGTCGGACAACACCACAGTGGTGTCCTACGTGAACCGGCAGGGCGGTGTCAGGTCCAGAGGTCTGGGCAATCTGACAGAACGCCTGCTCGTGTGGGCACACAGCGCGCTGCGCTCGCTGAGAGCTGCGCACGTGCCGGGCCACCTCAATGTGGGCCCGGACAAGCTGTCCAGGGGCCTCATTCTCCCAGGAGAATGGTCCCTGCACCCCCAGACAGTCCAGCTGGTATGGCGCCTGTTCGGCAGAGCGGAGCTCGACCTCTTTGCAACAAAAGAGAACGCCCGCTGCCCGACGTTTCTGTCCAAAAGCGAGGATGCGCTGTCCCAAACTTGGCCCAGCCTCCCGCTGTATGCTTTCCCGCCGATCTCCCTATTGCCCCAGGTCATAGTGAAAATCAGGGAAACGCGCCGTCCAGTGCTCCTTATAGCACCGCGCTGGGAGAACCAGATTTGGTACCCAGAGCTGGTGAAGCTGTCGCACTCACCCCCCTGGCCAGTTCCGCTGAGAGCAGACCTTCTCTCTCAAGCAGGAGGGTCAGTTTGGCATCCCCATCCAGAGCGATGGTCTCTGCATGTATGGGTGACCAATGGATACCCGTTGACCTGCCCGAAGGGGTTATGAACACGATTTCACACTCTAGAGCCCCCTCGACGAGGCGGTTATATAGTTCTAAGTGGTCGGTGTTCACCGAGTGGTGTGTTTCCAAGGGATTGGACCCACAGCAATGTGGGGTCCAGCGGGTGCTCTCCTTCCTCCAAGAGCTTTTGGAACGGGGCAGGTCCCCTTCCACGCTCAAAGTGTATGTGGCGGCTATAGCAGCGTTCGCTCAGACGACGCTAGGTAGCACGCTAGGAAGGAACGAGCTCATCATCCGTTTCCTCAGAGGAGCCAGACGGATGAATCCCCCGCGGCCCCCGTCGGTTCCTATATGGGATCTGGCCTTGGTCCTAGAGGCCCTGAAGGCTCATCCCTTTGAACCGCTCGAGACTGTGGAACCAAGGTTCCTTTCGCTAAAAACCGCGTTTCTGATAGCTCTGGCTTCAGTGAAACGCGTGGGGGACCTACACGCGCTCTCAGTGAGCCCGACGTGTATGGAGTTCGGTCCTAATGACTCTAAGGTCATTCTCAGACCGAGGCATGGTTATGTCCCCAAAGCGATCGGCACTCCCTTCAGGGCGCAGATTATCTCCCTCTCGGCTCTGCCATCATCCGATGAGGGGGACGGTGGCAATTTCCTCTGCCCTGTCAGGGCATTGAGGGTTTATGTCACACGCTCCGCTGCCTTCAGGCGTTCTGAGCAGCTATTTGTTTCGTTTGGTGGGCGCACTAAAGGTCTCGCCTCCTCGAAACAGACCCTGTCCAGGTGGATAGTGGACGCGATTGCAGCTGCATACGCTTCCAAACACCTGCAGTGCCCGCTAGGTGTCAGAGCACACTCCACCAGAGGCATGGCCTCTTCGTGGGCTTGGGCCAGAGGGATTTCCATCCACGATATCTGTATGGCGGCAGGCTGGGCCTCCCCGTCTACGTTCGTGAGATTTTACAATCTGGAAGTTCCTGCCTTACAGGCGAAAGTGTTATCAGTTCAATAGGGCTGTTGGTTCTGCCCAGTGGTTCTGCGCAGACATAGCTCACATACTGGTAGTAAGTTCGGTACTAGGCTCATTGTGAATTTGAAGGAGACCGGCGGTGCCGTTCCCTCATTTACGAGACGAGCTGTTGTGAGTTTGTAGGTGACCGGCGGTGCCGTTACCTCACTCATATAACAAGATATTGTGAATTTGAAGGCGACCGGCATTGCCGCTCCCTCATTCATGAGACAAGGTGTGGTGAATTTGAAGGAGACCGGCAGGTGCCGTTCCCTCATTCATGGGACAGGGTGTTGTAACCACCCGTCGTAACCACCCGTCAGTTCGAATGAAGTGTCTGTATATGTGGTGGCCCGTTTTCCTTACCGGCCACCCTGCCCGAGCAGTGTTATGGTCCCCGGTTCCCTGGGATACATATGCTGTATGCGAGGCGCACACGGCGTTGACAATATGTTCCCGTAGCGTAAGGAACTTACGCAATACGAGAGAACCTCTCGTAAGAGAACGATACTCGGTTACTTAACGTAACCTCGGTTCTCTCTAGAAGAGGGAACGAGTATTGCGTTCCTTGCCGTGCGCCCCGCGGGCTTTTATGCTTCAGAACTACGAAAACCGAATATGCAGCCCGTGAGCCCTGCTTATATACACGTGGCCACGCCCCACCTGTAGGCAAATGAAGCCAGGTGGGCGCGAAGCGCCCTCATTGGTCGCCACGTCACGCGGGCTCACCGATAGGCTGCTGCAGTTGCCAGCAGAGCAGCCAATAGCACGCTGGAATAGCCTGCTATGGTCTGCCAGGCTGCCGCACTGTGTTGACAATGTTACAAAATTAAGGATAATTTTGGGTTTTTCAGAAATCTCGAAGAAAGAATACTTTCCCGTAGCGTAAGGAACTTACGCAATACTCGTTCCCTCTTCTAGAGAGAACCGAGGTTACGTTAAGTAACCGAGTATCGTTTTACAATTTATAGTTTTAAATATGGATATTTTTCTTACACAAACACGCCACTTTGCTTCAGAAGGCCTTTATTAACCCTCCGGAGCCGTGTGGAGAAGTTATATGACGGACAGATGCACTTTTATGGACTTCAAAAACGATGCAACCATTCACTGCCATTATAATGCTTGGATTAGCCAGGACTTTTTTAATGTAACTCCAATTGTATTCGTCTGAAAGAAGAATGTCATATACACCTAGGATGACTTGAGGGTGGTTAAATCATGGGCTAGTTTTCATTTTTGGGTGAACTATCCCTTTAATCTTTTAATTATTTTGGCTAAGTTTTATATTCATAAGACAAGAATTACTCAAAAGAAACCCTCATATATTACCTTTTATAATACTGATCTCACAATATACATTGAAACCCTTTCAAACATAAGATCACAAAACAAAACAAAAACTTATTAAAACAATACACATTTTAAAGCTTTCCAAATTCATGTAACTGCCCTAATATTATACTTTTATTTCAGTATTTTATTTTTAAATTGTTTAATTATTATTTTTACATACGTGTTCATTCTATATTTTAGTTGTTGTTATTCTGTTCTACATACTCTGAACTGTACCACAATGTCTTATATTTGCTTTGTACTTGTCTGCAATTGAACTAATACAAAGAAAAAAAGAAGGACTTTTATTTTGATCTGACGACGTGATGTCATAGGGCTGCGTCGTGCTGTGATTCGGCTGGGGAAAGGTTAGTATTTTTAAGCTTTTAAAGTGTTTTAAATCGCTCAGGCAATCTTGTCGTTTTTACAAGCGATATAAAATGTATTCATTATTATTGAATGTAACATTGCAGTGCCTTATTTAACATAAATGCCAGTTATTTTGTGTGAGTTGTCTCATTTCTCTCCCTATCATAGCTGTCAACATTGAAAATAAGGGAAATTTCCCGGAATTCATCCACAAAATAAGGGATTTTTTTTTACACGATTCTTACCCACAAACTTTAAAAAAAAAAGCACTAATCATTAACAGTCTAAAGAGTTTATAACTACACAATATATTTTGATTTTGGCCGTCAGCGTCCTGATCCATCATTGCACATCACACTCATCTACTATAAGTTCACTTTCCCTCTTCCTCCCGCCTGCCGCTGCAACTGTCTTCTTCTTCGATAGTAGCCTAAGCCAGTGTTTCCCAACCTATTTTCAGTCATGGCACCCTTTGAGAATGTTCTCCATTTTGTGGCACCCCCTCGCATACGTTACACTAGGGGTATAACGGTACAGTTTGCTCACAGTTCGGTTTGTATCACGGTTTTAGGTTCACGGTTTCGGTACGGTTCAGTATTTGCTATGTTCAGGGAAAAAAGGACTACTGTCAAATAAAAATAAAGAAAATAATAAGAACAAATCATTTAAATACAAGCAGCAGCACAAATAAATACTATTGAGCAAAGATACTAATAAAATAAACTAGGTTTTTCAGGTACGTCTAACATTAGTTTTCAGGTACAGAAATTGATGAAATGTTAAATAACATTGCATATTTGACTGTATAAATTAAAGATTAATCCTCTTAAACTTACAAAAGCTATTCAATCAAGAGCAGTGAGTGATGTCCTTGTCTTTTGTTGTTTGACATTAAACAGACAGCAGTAAAGGCTACTGCCCCTTTAAGACCTAATGCACGGATATGCGTCGTCTTTCTCGACTGTATAAAGTTTACTTAAGGCATATACAGACTATGTCTGCTAGAATACTCATCAAGATGGACATTCGAACATACGGCATGCAATGAACAAAGTTTACAAAGAGCGTTGCGTGTTCTGAGTTAACACAATCAGAGCGTAAAAATACGGGATATTTTAAGGGAAAATACTAAAACGGGAAGACAGCGGGAAAAGAGCTAAAATACGTGAGAAACCCGGAAAAAACGGGAGGGTTGACAGCTATGCTCCCTATATCAGTTTACCAATAACACGAATTCGGTCACTGGCAAGTAGGGAAGGAGAAACATATTTTTAACTAAGTCAACTGAACAAATTCCTTTGCAAAATGTTTTAAATAAAAAATGTAAAATTATATATTTTTTAACTTTAATGATAGTGTACTCTAATCATTTAATACCTAATATTAATCATAACTAAATATGAAGTGGCTGTGTTTTTTTATTTATTTATTATTCTTGTTTGTTGTGTGTGCTAGTTTTGAGGTGTTTATTTTTTTTGCTGATCAGTTCATTCAAGTCTATTAAATCACACTCTGACTGACTTCCCTATCCGAGTGTGCTGACTACAAAACTAGAGAGCTTATTGAGATGCACACAGAGATTTAGCGTGGATTTATTTTTCTTTCTGTTAATTATTCTCATCTTGTCTAAACACACAGAAAAACTCCTGGTGAAGCGACTGAGATCCATGTGACACTATTATAAAGATGGCGTTTATTAAAGAGGAGAGTGAAGAAATGAAGATTGAAGAAACATTCAGAGTGAAACAAGAAGAGACTGAGACACAAACAAAGATGACGTTTATTAAAGGGAGAGGGAGTGAAAACATGAAGATTGAAGAAACGTTCAGAGTGAAAGAAGAAGATCCTGAGGAACAAACAGGTTGGTTTCATTCTCAAAGCTGAACTATTTTGTCCTGTACATATTCTCAATTATTGTGCCGCGCCTCGTCTAGGACAACTCACAGGCATCGCACACTATTGTGCTCAACAATATTGTTATTTAAAGACATGATGAAATGAAAATTGTGTCTGTGCTGTACATTATGTTATGACTATACAATTAAACACAATCGTTGCTATCCTCAGTCACTGAAGTTTTTATCTTAGGGCGTGCGTTAACGGAATTGATTGAGAATCTCACCTAAAAATCTGGGCTACATTTTTTTGCACATAGTACTGGTGTAACAGAAGTTAAAAGTTTTGTAGCACATGCCACACAATCGTAGCACAGATATACCATTTCTGTACACAACCACAAGTAGTGCAGTTCATTACTTAAATAGGACAAAGGATAATATTGTTCTATACAGGGCACGCAAAATACAAACCTTAACATATTTTTTCACACACAAAAAAAAAAGTATTTTCTAAAAATTGCAGACTACTAGAACAGAACACCTAATAATAAGTACATTTTGTTTATATAGCCCAATATCACTAATCACAATCCAAACAACATCCATCCGTTTTGGTTGAACACTTAAAAATACTGCACTTCATTTTCCTATAAATCATTAGAAAAGTTTAAAGTTTTATTATAAAGTATTAAATTATTACAAAAACTCTGATTCTCTAATTTCTCTAATGAACTCTGAACTCTAATTTCTTACATTTTGTCAGGAAATATTATGCATATCAAACTTCTAGTATTATTTTTCCTATCTCTATCCAAATTAAAAAATCTGTTTCATTCATACTGGAGGGCGCCTTCATGCAGAAAGTTAAGATAAAGGAGTTTGAGTGACTAATAATCAAAGTTCAACCTGTTAAAAAAGATTTATTTAATGTTATGTTATGTTATATTTCATCTCATATGCTAGCAGACATGCTAAATTTACCTACTTGTTTCTCAGAAAAACTGCTACAGCCAGTTATTCTACTTTGAAATGAGCATTCCATGTCGGAATGTCTGTTTTTGTTTTGGTCTGTGCGATAACACACGCCGCCAGTTTACACAATAGTATTTCTACACCACAGGTTGCCAGTTGGCGGAAAACACAGCGTATTATAGTAGCCATGGAAGCCAGCAAACAAACTGGGTCAGAGATCGCAGATTCTACCCGACCCAAAGAGCCTCAGCATCCATCTGAAAATCTCTATGAACGAGAGCATATTAAAACTCGGATAAATCAATTCATCAACTTACAGTGTGGCTTTCATTGTCAATTGCGCTCGCTCCTGTTTCATGTCCTCAAACTGGCAACCCGCGTGAGTGTGGAGTCTGAGGAGGAGGGGTCGGGGGAAACAACAGTCTCCAATATTTTGAATTTGGACGGCAGTACCCATTTCAACCACTAGTACCCCTTTTCCACCAGCATGAAACGGAGTTCAGAGAGCCGGTTCGACTGACGAGGATTCTAAGAACCAGTTTGCCTTTCCACGGGCTAGAGAGCCACCACAGAGCCAGGTCTTATGTCACTGTATACAACTCATCTTTCTCAGCAAAGCTAGCGAGGCAGTGGGAAACACAAACACACCAGGGTTGTTCGAGATACATTCGGCGCTGCGCAGACCACAAGAGCGATTCAAAAGCATAAGGAGTCGTATGCTCTCGCTGTACTTTTATGTCGTACAGCGATCGGTCTGTGCAACGCCGATGCATCTCGAACAAACCTTCCATCAACAATGGCAAACATTACATTACTATTGATGCACATGGCGTTGCGATCCTACATCAGCATCAAAACACAGCGAATCCAACGCATTTGCGCAGCTCACCATGATTTGTATAGACGGATATTACAATCGAGCAGCTCCATTAGCTGCTATTTCAAAAATGCCGGTCAGAAGTTTGTTTGTCTTGTTGGTCACTGTAACCCCGCCCCCGGACCCTGACGCAAGTGATTCATACTTCTAGACCAGCAATATCTTGGTGCTTTGGGTGTCTAAAGACAAAGAACTGATTTGAAACTAAGCTCTGGCTACGAACCAGCACTTAAAATGCCTTGGTGGAAAAGGGGTACAGGTGTCAATCCTGCATACTGCACCTTTAATATGAGGAGAGTCTCTGCATGAAAGACCCGCGACTGCAGATCAACGTGCTGCTACGTTTCTCTTCGATATGGTAGGAAATTAAATTAAATGTGGAGGTTGTTAACTGACAAAAATAGTACATGCTTTTAGGGCGTATAAGTAGGCAAATTGGGACACAGCAAAAGGCTTCCAGAGATTGCTGTAGCAGAATAAACCGCAGATAAAATGTGACGTTCTGAGTGATGAAACATGAAGACAATAAACAGACTATTATGACAGTGTTCCCAGAGATGGAGCAGTATTTTTTGCAAACTGATCGATCCCCTCCTGATCTCAGAAAATTTTGTGATTTTGACACATGACAGTGAACGTAGTCATGACAGCCAAACCATGGTGCATTGCTAAACGGCGATATTGTGTTGCAAAGTTAAAAAGATGCTGCCTCTTGTGTTATCATTCCCCTTGTCAACCAATAAACGTTCTGCAGTGAGTCTAGCTCCACCCTTTAGGTACCAGACTACTGTGCTGGGTACCCAACGGAAGGGTCCCAAAAAGTGGTACAGTTCGGTATTTTTGGGACCATTCACAACTTCTGACAATCAAAACAGAAATGATTGCGTACTGTACTGTATACTGTACTGTACCGCTTGGTGGAAATGAGCCAATAGAGAATATGTATTGGTATGTTTTCATAAGATCTAATGGCACCTGCAGAAAGATTAGATGCCAAAAGCAGGTCATTTGTAACTTTAATAAGCACAGTTTCTTTACTACAATGGGGCTTAAATCCTGTCTGAGAGTTTTCACAAATACAGTTTGTTGGAATATTTAGGCACCTCACGATACTTTTCTTGGAGTCGCTATCCGATTCCAAAGTATTCTTGATCTTTTTTCTTTTATTAGGGGCCAAGCACCGAAGGTGCGGAGGCACCTATTGTAATCGTTAGATTTCTTCTTATTATTATTATTCCGCCATGGAAGTCTATGGCAGCCCATAGAACCGTTTGCGGGAAAGTTATGAAATTTGGTACACTGATAGAAGTCATTATCAATAGTAACCACACCGATTTTGGAGTCTCTAATTCAATCCCTCTAGCGCCACCACCTGTCCAAAATTTGACTCATATTAATAAGATAATAATGTTTATGCTAATAACTTTTGAACCCTAAGGGATAGAAACAAAATTCTTTTGTCCTCTGATTTTTCCTCTGCACCCTATGACGTCATTTCCGTCATGAAAATTGTCCCGCCATTTTTAATTAACCGAAACCCAACTTTTTCGAACTCGTCCTAGGCCGTTGGATGGAATTCAAGTTGATTCGTTAAATCGTTTTTGATAAATGTGCGAACAAATTTTACGTAGCGGTTGCAAAAATACACTTAAGGCTATCTCCGCAAAGCTTTATCGTATTCAAACCAAACTTGGTGCAAGTCATCACAAGCATGACTTGAGGCAACATGCAGCGTTTCGGCGCAGCGCCACCTACTGGTCCGGAGATACGAAAAATGGCTATTTTGCTTATAACTTCTGAAACGTTTGTCTAAAAATCATAAGTGGTCTTGTTAGATTCAGGACGGCATGCCGAGTCTTCTGATATCCAATTTTACCATATCGGCCATTTTGACTGTCGGCCATTTTGAATTATGTGCTAAAATGCTGTATTTTATGAACGCATGAACGGATTGTTACGAAACTCGACATGGGTCATCAGCACGATGCCCTGAAGTAGCCTGAGAAGTTTCGAAACAGCGCCACCTAGTGGAGAATTAGTTTTTTCAAACGCTTATAACTTTGGGTGGGGTTGACTTATTTTCATGGGACTAACTTTTTTAGTCTCCTGAATCCTTGCCGAGTCCAGCGATACCAGACTTGCCAGGTTTCGGTGTATGGTTTGTGCAGCGGGGTAATTTAGCGCTTAAAAACATTAGCTGATATCTTCAAAACCGGTAGTCCGATTGAGATGAAACCAGCTCCAGAAAATCTTAAACATAGGTCGATATCTAATTTCTAATGCCCAAATGTCAAAATATTGATAGTAAGGGGTAGTAAAATCCAATCAAAGTCAGGTGTCAGTCATTTTTTTTTACATGTTTTTTCATATAAATGTCGATAACTCCAAAACGAAACGATATTTTCACCAAAATTGACACACACATGTATGGGCTCACTCCGAAGACACATAAAAAAATTGTTGGATTGTGCCTCTTGGTGGCGCTATAATTAAACAAAATATGACATTTGCGCTGTACAACTCAATGTTTTAATGTGGGTTTTAACATTTTTGCATCAAATGACTCATTTTTTCAGTTGGTCTGCTGCTAGCTTCCTTGTTTGCTTTTGTTGCGCTTGGCCCCGTTAATGGCTGCTTGCAGCTATATTTATTATTGAATTTGTTTCTTAATTTTAAAATCTTTAAATACACAGGTAATTACAAGCACTTTTTAAATAGTTATGTAATTTTTTTTTATTAATATAAAATTCTAAAATATAATTGTATGATTTTTAAATATATAGCTTCAAAACATAAAAGCAAGTAGCCTAATAAATAAAGAGGAACAACGAAATACTAACCAATAAAGCCGCGTTTCCACCGCAGGAACTTTCCCCAGGAACTAGGAACTTTGGGGTGGTACTCTGTGTGTTTTTTGACCGCAGGAACCAGGGTCTAAATGAAGTTCTGGGTAAATATTTCCCCCTCCAAACGGCCCTGCTCGCGAGGTAGTACTTTTTCAAAGTTCAGGAACTTTCGGGGTGGGACTTGGGCGCTGAACATGTGGTTGACTCCACACAGCATTTTATTTCAACCGGAATTTTTAAAAGTCGTTTGTGAGGTTCGTAAATATTCAATTCAGTAAATATCAATCTTGCTCTTTCTGTCCGATGGCGCACGTTGTCTCAGCAATCTCACGGTCAATGTCCGTAATAGCTGATGATAACATAAGTTGTCTTATTTTAAATCTAGCTTTCAGAATACGCTTTAGTATCAGTGCTCGTCTCTTTTCCGCAGTTTTGTTAATTACCTCTTTAGTAAACCAATACATAACTAGCAAAAGCAGCGCTGCTTGCATCTCTTCCATACTTGTTATTGTTGCAGACAGTGTCGCGCAATAGTGATTACTGTCCGTCGGTGACTGGGAGGAACAGTCGCGCGCAGTCCCATGTCTCTGGACTAATTTGCCTAATCTTCACGGTACTTTAGACCGCAGTGGAAACACGGAGGATAAACACGGATGATAATTAGAATATCATCAAAAAGTTGATTGATTTCACTAGTTCCATTCAGAAAGTAAAACTTGTATATTATATTCATTCATTACACACAGACTGATATATTTCAAATGTTTATTTTGTTTAATTTTGATGATTATAACTGACAACTAAGGAAAATCCCAAATTCAGTATCTTTAGATGAAAATTAGAATATTACTTAAGACCAATACAAAGAAAATACTTTTAGAAATCTTGGCCAATTGAAAAGTATGAACATGAAAAGTATGAGCATGTACAGCTCTCAATACTTAGTTGGGGCTCCTTTTGCCTGAATTACTGCAGCAATGCGGCGTGGCATGGAGTCGATCAGTCTGTGGCACTGCTCAGGTGTTATGAGAGCCCAGGTTGCTCTGATAGTGGCCTTCAGCTCTTCTGCATTGTTGGGTCTGGCATATTGCATCTTCCTCTTCACAATACCCCATAGATTTTCTATGGGGTTAAGGTCAGGCGAATTTGCTGGCCAATTAAGAACAGGGATACCATGGTCCTTAAACCAGGTACTGGTTGCTTTGGCACTGTGTGCAGTTGCCAAGTCCTGTTGGAAAATGAAATCTGCATCTCCATAAAGTTGGTCAGCAGCAGGAAGCATGAAGTACTCTAAAACTTCCTGGTATACGGCTGCGTTGACCTTGGACCTCAGAAAACACAGTGAACCAACATCAGCAGATGACATGGCACCCCAAACCATCACTGACTGTGGAAACTTTACACTGGACCTCAAGCAACGTGGATTGTGTGCCTCTCCTCTCTTCCTCCAGACTCTGGGACCCTGAGCAGTCCAGTCCTTTTTGTCTTTAGCCCAGGCGAGCACATCTTTTCCTTCCTTTCCATCTTTGCCTCTCTATTAATGTGCTTGGACACAGAGCTCTGTGAACAGCCAGCCTCTTTTGCAATGACCTTTTGTGTCTTGCCCTCCTTGTGCAAGGTGTCAATTGTCGTCTTTTGGACAACTGTCAAGTCAGCAGTCTTCCCCATGATTGTGTAGCCTACAGAACTAGACTGAGAGACCATTTAAAGGCCTTTGCAGGTGTTTTGAGTTAGCTGATTAGAGTGTGGCAACAGGTGTCTTCAATATTGAACCTTTTCACAATATTCTAATTTTCTGAGATACTGAATTTGGGATTTTCCTTAGTTGTCAGTTATAATCATCAAAATTAAAAGGAAAAAAAAACATTTTAAATATATCAGTCTGTGTGTAATGAATCAATATAATATACAAGTTTCACTTTTTGAATGGAATTAGTGAAATAAATCAACTTTTTGATGATAAATGGCATACATTTTTGATCATAATTTTGATCATTTTTTATCATAAATGGCAGATTTGATATCCATCTATTATTATACACATCTCCTAAGTCAAACTTTTTCATAAGGGGATTGAAACCTGCCAGCTTGAAAAATATTTGGGAAATCTCCTAAAAAAACAAAACAAATGGCTAACAAAATTGACAAGATGTTCTGAGATATCATCTAACACCTTTCAATAGCTTAGATTTTCAGAAATCTTCAACCCTGCTCTTGGAGACCCACGGCCCTGCAAAGTTTATTTCTAACCTTGGGTCTGTTCTTTTTACCTCACTTAAGGGTAGATCTTCTAATCATGATAAGTGATCTCTGGCTAATTTGGTTCTTTAAACGAACTTGCGGATTTGATTAAAATATTTGAATACGTTGTCTGAGATTATTGTGCTTTCTTGTGTTAATTCGAAAGGACAGACATATCGATACTCAAAACCATGATAAGTTGGTGGCTAGACAGAAACGTAATAGCATAATATATAAAAAAAAGAACATGGCGATAAACTTGACAAATTTCTGAACTGAGTGTTGTCAAAAGTACAGACTTCGGTACCTAGTCGGTTCTGAAATTTTAAAAATGTGATGCTTTGAACGCTGTTGAGCGGAAACGTAAACACTTCTGGGGTTTATCCCTGTGTGCACCAAACCCATCTTAAGTGTTTGCTGCCAAAAAAGCAAAAAAATTTTGTTTCATCTGACCATGTCTCGTGTGAAGTTCCAGTAGTTTCAGTTACTTTTCAAATGTTCTACAGACCAATAAAACAACCAAAAAATCTTTTCGTTTCGGCTTAGGGCAAAGTGAAGTTTCATAACTTTATATATTTAGGCTATTTAACTTTGCCGTTGTAACCTGCTAGCGCTTTGCATGTTTGACTGAATTGTTATTATATTTCTTATTGTATAGCTTCTTATACCTTTTACTTATACTTTTATCACACCTGCAAACTTGTTGCTTTTCGGCGACAATCGCCATTTTCTTGGTCAATTGGGTCATTTACGCGAATCGCGTAGAACCGGAGAGTTTTTGTTTTGGGGGTGGGGGTTCGGTGCTCGCGTGTAACGTTACCAAACAGTTTCCGGGTGCAATCTTTAACCGTTCACAGTCTGCTTGTTTTAAGCGCGGAACACACTTCAGTCCGAGTTATCACGAAATTCAAACAATAAATGCCGTTTTGACACTCTTTGTGGCGTAACTGGTCACTTATCACAGTTCAAGTGGTCGAGAGACGCGATCATCTGTGAAGGCGATCGATTATCTCTTACTAAAGAATAAACATGAATGACCATCTGAAGGTATGCTGAGGATACATTACAACTTACTGTCATGTATATATGTGGTGTAATCGCTAAATCATTGTTTCAACGGCGGAAAGACGTAAATATAACTGCTTGTAAACTAAACAATGTCACGTTGCATCACATTTACCTCAGGCAGTCATGCAGTGTCCACAGAATTTTATTCACTAGAGAAATCAACTCTTACACTAAATACATGCACTATATTAGCCTATATATTCATTATATTCTACTTAACCTGTTAGTGATGTCTTGATTATTTCATGCATGTTAAATAAGCCTGTCATGAAAATGACAGACACTGTGTATAAATTACTATATTTCAACAACGAATTGGAGAAAAAACTATTTTATAATTAGATTTAGAAGTTAATGCAAAAACTGCCTTATGTGAAGTTTACGTTTGCACACAATGTGTTATTTGAGTGTTGGTTATTATACCTAAAAATAAATTGCAACTGAATTTAGGCTAATAGTTTGGGCTCTGTTGTTAACCTTTAATATTAATGTACAAGTAAGGGCTCCCTATATAATTTACAGAAATATCTTGAATAAACTTTTAGATATAATTTAATTCATTCAAGGACACTTTTTTTTCTTCTTCAGTAAACCACTGTTAAATATAAAAAATAAATAAAAAGCAATTTTGTAAAACTGGTGTACCGAACCGTGATTTCAAAACCAAGGTACATACCGAACCGTCAGTTTTGTGTACCGTTACACCCCTACTGTTTTTTATTTGTGTCATGCATCACAACACTTCCTTGAGTTCCAGGCGTTTCCGTGTTGTAAATAAAATCATTTTTAAAATATTAAATGTGTCATTCTCTTTAAGTCACGCTCTGAAATGTGTCATCCCCCCATGTGTCAAAGAGGCAGTGTTATTTTATATTTTGGTTTGTTTTAAATATACATGCAGTGAAGATAATCAATTGTCTAACACATTTGTGTGGCTATTAATATAAGATTTTTTTTTTTTTTTTAAAGAAAAGAGGCAGAGTGGTGTTTTATTACACATTTTGTTTTATTGTAGCCTAAAATATACATACATAGATAACCGGAGTAGCCAGAGTGAGCTGAGTGACGCTATCAGAACGGTGCTGTTCCATTAGCAGAATTACCGGAGTTGTGTTCTCCCGTCCTCAGGAGTTCCTTCTCCTGAGTCAAACTTGGCAAGTCCAAAGTATGTGGTTTGCATACTTGGTATTGAGAAACAGCTAGTGGGTCTCCAGGACCTCTGGCTTAATGTTCTAGTCTACATGTTGCTTTACAAGTCTAAATGTCTTGATTTCTGTTGCTTTTTGTTCCATTAAACTGGGGTTAACTTATATTGGTCTCTTTTCACCTTAGACCTGATGCTGCTGAAAGAGGAGAGTCAGGAACTGAATGAAAAGGAAGACAAAGATCAGTATGAGAAACATGAATTCATAACTGGAGAACATTGTTTTAGTTGCTCACATACTGGAAAGAGTTTTGATCAACATAGAAACCTTAAAGCCCACATGAGAGTTAACACTGGAGAGAAGCCTTTCACCTGCCAACAATGTGGAAAGAGTGTGTCTACAAAACGAAGCCTTAACAGGCACATGAGAATTCATTCTGGAGAGAAGCCTTTCACCTGCCAACAATGTGGAAAAAGTTTCACTCATCATGGAAGCCTTAAAATCCACATGAGAGTTCACACTGGAGAGAAGCCTTTCACCTGCCAACAATGTGGAAAAAGTTTCATTAAAAATGAAATCCTTAAAATCCATATGAGAATTCACACTGGAGAGAAGCCTTACACCTGCAAACAGTGTGGGATAAGTATGTCTACAAAACGAAGCCTTAACAGGCATATGAGAGTTCACACCGGAGAAAAGCCCTATACCTGTCAGCAGTGTGGAAAGAGTTTCACTGAAAAAAAAAGCCTTAAAAGCCACATGAGATCTCACACTGGAGAAAAGCCTTTCATTTGCCAGCAGTGTGGAAAGAGTTTCACTCTAAAAGGAAGTCTTAAGGCACACATAAGAATTCACACTGGAGAGAGTCCTTACATCTGCCAACAGTGTGGAAAGAGTTTCACTAGCAAAGGAAACCTTGATATCCACATGAGAGTTCACACTGGAGAAAGGCCTTTTAGCTGCCAACAATGTGGAAAAAGTTTCATTCAAAACGGAGCCCTTAAAAGCCACATGAGCATTCACAATGGAAAGAAGCCTTACACATGCCCTCAGTGTGGAAGGAGTTTCTGTCAACAAGCAAGCTTTATAGTCCACATAAGAATTCATACTGGAGAGAAGCCTTTCACCTGCCAACAATGTGAAAAAAGTTTCAGTAAAAACAAAGACCTTAAACTTCACATGAGAATGCACACTGGGGACACTTGCAAACTGTGCGGGAAGAGTTTTGACCAGCTTAGAAACCTTAAAGCTCACATGATAGTTCACAGTGGAGAGAAGCCTTTAACCTGCCAACAGTGTGGAAAGAGTTTCACTAAAAAAGGAAGCCTTGAAGTCCATATGAGAGTTCACACTGGAGAAAAGCCGTTCATATGCCCTCAGTGTGGAAAGTGTTTCACTAAAAAAGGAAACCTTACAGTTCACATGAGAGTTCATACTGGAGAGAAGCCTTTCACTTGCCGACAATGTGGAAACAGTTTCACTATAAAACAAAGTCTTAAACGCCACATGAGCATTCACACTGGAGGGAAGCCTTACACTTGCCTTCAGTGTGAAAAGAGTTTCCTTCAAAAAGGAGGCCTTATAGTCCACATGAGAATTCATACTGGAGAAAAGCCGTTCAGATGTGATCAATGTGGAAGTAGTTTCAGACGTAAAATATTCCTTAATAAACACATGAGGATTCACTTATGAGAGAACTCTTTTATATGCCATCAGTGTGGAATAAGTTTCAAAGACTGAAAACAATCGTGAATAATAACTAAAATCTGAAAGAAGCCTTTCATGTGCAACACAGAGGAAAGAGTTTCAGATGTAAAGAAAACCTTAACGGTCACATGAGGCTTCACACTGGAGAGAAGCCATGGACGTGTCTTGAGTGTGATTAAAAAGGCCTGAAACATTTGCAAACTCATTGTCACGTTTGATTTTGGGTTTTGTATTCGCTTTCATGTTTTCATGTCTTTTTATTTGGTAATTCTCCTGGGCCCATATTTATCAAGTCTCTTAGAATTACTCACAAGAACACTGCTAAGAATTGACTTAAGAGTAAAATAAAACTCTTGGCTTTAAGTTGCGCTTAAAAGTAAGTTATCAAGCATCTTAGTCATACTTTAAGTGAAGTGTAGGACTAAATCTTAAGTGTCAGTCTTAAAGATGATTTACAACATTTTGTTGTGCCACAAACAGGATTTTGGATGACGACATAGGCATGGACCAATCACTGAATAGATTTCCTTATTTAAGAATATTCTCAGATAAATTCACATTGAATGGTGAAATTTCTAAAAAGGAGTTTACATACAACACACATTTGACAATAAAGAGTTTTCAAGAGAATACATTATGATATTCACATTGGAAATGAAAGATAAACACGTTTTCCACCATGTCTTAAAAATTACACATTTTAAACCTGTGTGCTGTTAACTGACCTGCCTGTATATAGGCTAGATTTTATGATATAATCCAAAAGAAAACCGAATTGGTGTTTTACATTTTTTAAAATAAAAGACAAATTCAGTCCAACATTAACCAGCGCTGAAAAAGATGATGCCTGCTCTGTCCAAACGAGACCGTTTGATTAACTGCTCGTCGTCAAACATTTCAAAAACTTTATTCCTCTCCTGAAAGATTCTTGTGTCTGTCTCCACAGTGCCATCAAAAGCCCTACTGGCAACTCCTAACCACTTGAGAGACCTCTCGAGCTGTCTTAAATAACTGGGAGAGTAAGAGGGATTCTTAGCTTTAAGACATTTGATAACTTGCTTTTATACTTAAGTTTGAAACTAGGAGTACATTTCATGAATTTTCAGCACTTAAGACTAAAATGGCACTTTGAGAAGCTTGATAAATACGGGCCCTGGTCTCATATGTGCTTCCCTTCATTTGTTATATTCTCATTGGTTTGTTTTGTCATGCGATTCTCTGCTTTGTTTGTTAGGCTTGTTCGACTTCATGCAGTGCTGCACAGACTGATCGGCGTCTAGCTTAAAGCAGTGCATGCCAGTTAGAAATTTTGTCTTGACTTGAGACAGCTCAGACGCCACGTCACTGTGATGTATGGCATCAAAGTACAGCAAGAGTGATTCAAGAACAGACGGCCGATTCAGACATAAGGTGTGTTCGACATCAGCTGTGGCTGGATGTAACTAATCGGCGAGAGTTGCCGCTTGCAGTCAGGGAGGAGCTGAAAACGGAGATGTGAAGTTGGACACTTTCTGCTTCTCGTAGTGACGCTTGTGCTGTTTGCATAAACATGACACAATATCATATATGAGCTTTTACTGTTATAAAGATTGAGAAGCTCCGCCGACTGAGTTGAGTCATCTGCTCTTGCAGTATTATGATGCAATGTATATATTGCCCCCATGTTTCATTGTTCCTTTGTCTAGCTTTGTTTGTGTAACCTCTGTTGGTGACTGTTTGTTTAGCTCATGTTTATTTCATATTTCAAGTCAAGCCAGGTATTTGTTTATTTTGTATTTTGTTATAATAAACCACACTTGGGCTCTTACTGCATCTTGCTTCATGGACTCCCTTACACATTCTGGGAGGAAAATTCCCTTTTGGCCGAGATGGCTTTTGAGAGCTGAAATCATTGACCGAAATAGTCAAAAGATGCCATTGGTGAAGAGCTAATGAAAGCTCTTTTTCATGCACATGGACAAGCTATAACATATGTGGGCACTAGGTCTGGATGGCAATATCATGAATAGTATGAATTAATAATATATTTTTTAAAGGGGTCATGAACTGGCTTTATTTTATTTTATATATATATATATATAAAATTGTTACGACTCCTGGAAATTAAAGAGCAGAGATGGTAAGTAACATTGAGGTTGTGATAACTGATAGTGACAGGTGGCCAGAGATAACGCAACAACAAAGATAACGGAAGAAAAGTGATTTATTGTACAAACGTGTAAGGATGAATACCAAAAATAATAGAGATAATAATTAATAGAGAAAATCAATATAAGAAAAAAAAGAACCTACAAACCCAAGAAGAAAAAGGGACGTAAGTAGTGACGCCAAAGGAAAGAAAATAACAAAACAAAACAGCCTCTAACTTATAATTCAACCACTAACCTACCTAATAAAATAAACAAAAGAAAACAAACATCTTTGGCGTTAAACGCCCTAACTTACTTAGTTAGGGGTGCCGTTCACTCTCTCTTACCTAGGGTCTCTATACACTGAGTTGTCTGAATGTTGCGCAATGTAAGTCACGTGACATATAACCTGTCCTCTCTTGTTCTTGGGAATTTACACGCCATCAAATAAACAAAGAATAACTGAATCAAAATGAGAAGTGGTAAAGGTTACTAATCACAAATCAACAAAATATTGGCCACAAAATCAAACACAACACAGAGCAACAGACAAAGCGTCCTTTTAAACGCTGGCGGGGAAACTGGATACGCTGCGAAGGAATTGACATCACGTGGTTGATGGAGACTGGCAGGTTCAGTAAACCAACCAAAAGGATGGAGAGATGGAACCTAAGAGTGACAGAGCGAAAGAAAGGGAGAGAAAAGCACACAGACAAACCTACAGGGACATAACACTCCCACCCTTAAGACCAAACCCCTGTTTGAGAACAAAAATAAATAAATAAATACAAGAACATGCAAAACTTTTACACTATCGAAAGAGTGTCAGCCAAAACATTATCAGTACCTTTTTTATGTTTTATCTCCAGGTTGTAGTTCTGAACAACCAAAGCCCAACGCATTAAGCACTGATTCTGGTTGTACATTCGAGATAAAAACACAAGTGGATTATGGTCCGTGTACACTATGATGGGCAAACTACTAGAACCAAGGTAGACTTCGAAGTGTTGTAAGGCAAATAATAGAGCAAGAGCTTCTTTCTCAATGGTTGAGTAATTAAGCTGATGCGTATTACATTTCCGAGAATAGTAACTAACAGGATGATCTATGCCACCTAGATCTTCCTGAATAAGAACAGCTCCAGCACCAACAGCACTTGTTCTGTTGTGAGATGGTGGTCCAGTGGGTTAAACTATGGAACTAACACGCAGAAGGTTGCTGGTTCGATCCCAGTGGTCACCACCAGTGTGTCCTTGAGCAAGGCACTTTACTCCATGTTGCTCCAGGGGGATTGTCCCTGTAATAAGGGCACTGTAAGTCGCTTTGGATAAAAGCGTCTGCCAAATGCATAAATGTAAAAATGAGGGAATCTACACTTGCATCAACCTCAATCTTAAAAGTTTGTGCATAATCAGGTGCAATCAGAACCGGTGCAGTGCATAAAAGTGTCTTCACACAATCAAAAGCATGCTGACTCTCCATAGTCCCCTCGAATGGTTTAGACTGGCTTAATAACGCAATAAGAGGACTAACCACTGTCGAGAAATTTCTACAGAAACTGCAATAATATCCTGCCATACCCAGGAATCTTCACAACTCCCGTCGGGTCTTAGGAACAGGAACATTTGTAATAGCTGTGACTTTAGCCCCTACCGGACGTACTTGACCATGTCCAACCTCTTTACCGAGGTAAGTAACAGTCCCTCGGCCAAACTCACATTTTGTCAAGTTTAAGGTTAAATTGGCTTTAACAAGACGCTCACACACCGTTTTCAACAAACACACGTGTTCATTCCAGTCCACAGAGTATAAAACTAGATCATCGAGGTATGCGTTGCAATTTGGTACCCCAGCCAGAACAATATCTACAAGACGTTGGAAAGTGGCTGGAGCATTTCAGAGACTGAAAGCCATCGCCGTATATTGTAGGAAATTGTCAGAAGTTACAAATGCTGAAACCTATGATGCGCGGGGAGTGAGTGGGACTTGCCAGTATCCTTTCAACATATCAAGTTTACTAACAAAACGTGCTGATCCGATGTTATCGATACAATCGTCTATTCGGGGTAACGGATAACTGTCTGGCACCGTTACTGCATTCACTTTACTGAAGTCGGAACAAAATCTAAATGTGCCATCAGGTTTAGGTATAAGAAGACATGGAGAACTCCAGGGACTACAACTGGGTTTTGCCAAGTCGTTCTCTAACAAATAATTAACCTCCTTACGCATAATAGATCTTTTAACTGTATTCACACGGTAAGCATGTTGCTTAATAGGACGAGCACCATTTGTAACAACATCATGCTGTAATACATTTGTTTGATTTGGAACATCACTAAACAGACAGTTAAAATCAGATATTCATTTAACAATGTCCTTTCTTTGGTACAGAGCCAAGTGATCAAGATAAGAATTGAGATCTTTTAAAACCTCTGAATTGGCTAACCTTGCACATTGCTGAGGAGCATTGTGCAGTACAACACCATCTTCGTCAGACACCGAGCTACCAGGAGATGGCACCAGATCCACAGCTATGGTGACAGAAGTGACCGCGGGCCCTGCAGCTGGTTCCGAAGCGTTTATTAGCGTTTCTTTGGCATGGTAAGATTTTAACATGGTTATATGGCAAACTCGTGTTTGTCGTTTCACTCATTTTTGTTTTTACCACATAAGGCCCTGAGAAACGAGCCGACAGAGATGATCCTGGAACAGTTAAAAGTACAAGCACTTGATCACCAGGCAAAAAAGATCGCACCACCGCTCTCTTATCGAATTTGTGTTTCATACGTTTCTGCGAACTGGCTAAAGACTCTTTCGTTAGTGAACTAGCAGCATGCAAACGATCACGAAATTTGCTAACGTAATCCAATACGTTAGTGCTCGAAGTGGAATCAGTCGCCAGAATCTGCTCTTTAAGGACTTTTAAAGGACATCGCACTTGATGTCCGAACACGAGTTCGGCTGGACTAAAACCCAGAGATTCTTGCACAGTTTCTCTTAAAGCGAATAATAAAAAGGGAACTCCCTCATCCCATTCCTTAGCTGTGTCCAGACTATATTTTCTAAGCATCGCCTTCAATGTCTGGTGAAAGCGTTCAAGTGCACCCTGGCTCTGCGGATGGCACGCACTTGAAACTCGGTGAGTAATGACCAAAGAGGTTAGTACTTGTTTAAAAAGTGCAAAAGATTGTTTACCCTGATCAGTTTGAACTATATATGTATATATATATATATATATATATATATATATATATATATATATATATATATATATATATATATATATATATATATACAGTACTGTGCAAAAGTCTTAGGCACGTTAGTATTTTCACCCCCAAAAATGGTTTTAAGCCAGTTATTTATAACTTTTGTAATGGTGTGTCTGTAGGTTATATCAGTTTACATTTTCAAACATTAATTTTGCCATTAATTGTAATAATCCATTCCAGTGAGATTTTTGTATGCAGAAGGAGTCTGACAACAGAGCTATGATCCACACAGAGATCTGATCTCACCATCATCGAGTCCGTCTGGGATTACATGAAGAAACAGAAAAAACTGAGACTAAATCCAGAAGAACTGTGGCAGCGTCTCCAAGACGCTTGAAGAAACCTTCCTGCAAAGCTCCCTAAAAAAACTATGAGAAAGTGTCCCAAAACAAAAGCTGTTTTCAACGCAAAGGGTGGTCACACAAACACTGATTTGATTTAGTTAATAGAAGTTAATTGATCAAAAAAATTAACAGTCTACTTATGTTATTATTTTTGAAAACTTCCTGACTTTACAGCATTTTTACACAAGTGTCTAAGTACTGTAGCTTTGCAGGAAGGTTTCTTCAAGCGTCTTGGAGACGCTGCCACAGTTCTTCTGGATTTAGTCTCAGTTTTTTCTGTTTCTTCATGTAATCCCAGACGGACTCGATGATGGTGAGATCAGATCTCTGTGTGGATCATAGCTCTGTTGTCAGACTCCTTCTGCATACAAAAATCTCACTGGAATGGATTATTACAAATAATGGCTAAATGAATGTTTGAAAATGTATACTGATATTACCTACTGACACACTATTACAAAATGTATAAATAACTGGCTTAACCATTTTTGGGGGTGAAAATACTAACGTGCCTAAGACTTTTGCACAGTACTGTATATATATATATATATATATATATATATATATATATATATATACGGTTGTCTGAGGTTAACATATGAAGTTTGCATGGTTTTTACATTCAAAAACATCATAAAGAATAAGTAAAAGGCCTGGAAAATGTTCTGCCCTGGTTTTGATCTTCTCTCATGGAACGCTCTGTTTTTATGGGCGTGTCGCACTGAAGACTTGGAAGTACTTACAGTGCTCTTATTTCAGGGATGATCCCCTTGGAGCATCTGGAGTAAAGAGCTTTGCACAAGGACACACTGGTTGTGACGGCTGCGGAGATCGAACCAGCAACCTTCTGCTTATCAGTTCAGTGGTTTAGCCCACTACACCACAAAAGTGATGAAGCTACAATAAAAATTAGCATGTAATTATAAAAATATGAAATTATATATGGCAAGAAATGGAATGCTGACAACATGAATTGTAAAACATTTTTTAGTTGTCATGCTGATGGAGAGCAGGCACATGGCAGACAGATTGTACCGCACATGTTCTACCACTCTTGCTTCAAGGTTGTGGAGTTCAGGGGGGACCTGATGGAACGGCTAGGACAGGCGAAGGTGTTCCCGGTGGTCAACTGCTTCATCAATATAAAGCCGCAGATTTGGCACAGCTGTGTTGAGATGGCAGCAGATGTGGGGTTCACCGTCTGTAAATGTGTGATAGTTTGTTTGAATAAAGCTTTGTTTCATGTGTTGTTGACTTTTATTCACTCTTTTACTAATTTATTTATGTTTCCTATTGTTGTCAGTAAATCAAATATTTTATTAACTCATGCATTTATTCATTGCTTGACTGAAAATTGATATGTATTCACATCAGCTGCATCATATAATTTTCAGTAATAAAAAAAAGTAATATAATTAAGTATTGGTCAGCATTTGTGTTTGGGTGGGCTAGCAATGCAATTCATTCTGGTGTGATCTTAATTTTAAAGGTCCTGTTCGTCGTGATCCCATTTTTCAAACTTTAGTTAGTGTGTAATGTTGCTGTTAGAGCATAAATAATACCTGTAAAATTATAAAGCTCAAAGTTCAATGCCAAGCGAGATATTTTATTTAACAGAAGTTCCCTTTCAAAGCCTACAGTGAACAGCCGATTAGGACTACATCCCTCTACTTCCTTCTTTAATTACGTCAGTAGAACAGTTTGTTGACTAACCTCCGCCCACAAGAATATGCGAAAAAGGGGGCGTGGTCTTGTTGCGTTTGAGTGTGTTTGTCGCCATGTCGTCGAGATGCTGTTATTTTAATCCCGGAGTCAAATCACCTTTGTTTGGCTTTCCCAGGGACGCTGTACTTAGAGATCATTGAGTGCATACATCTCCCCGTTAAGAGGCGTGACCTTTCCGTGCAACGTGCGCTAAGCTGCTGTCGAATCACAACACAGGAACCGGGCAACGTGCGCTAAGCTGCGGTCGAATCACAACACGGGAACCGCTGGCACAATCAGAACTCATTACGTATTTCTGAAGGAGGGACTTTATAGAACAAGGAAGTCATCAGCCGTTTTTAGGACAGTGAAAACAGCGGTATACAGATAAGTAAATTGTGTGAAAAATACTGTGTTTTTTTACATGCGAAACATGAACACATGTTATATTGCACACTGTAAACACAATCAAAGCTTAAAAAAAACACGAAAAATGGGACCTTTAATTAAAAAGAAGGCGAGAACTTCGAGCAGCTGAAAGACGTCTCTGTGCAGACATTGCAAACACTGAGGGAAACTGTACTAGGTCGGGCTGTGGAGTTACTGATGCTATGAGGCATTAGTGCACTGTAATAAATGTGTGTTCGTGTAGATGCGGGAAGGAAGAAGACGGGGTCGGCGTAGCTGGGACTGCTCTCTTTATTTCTTTTACGTTCCTCAACTTTATAACACGCACGAGGGCGTTCAACTCAAACAATACAACATACAACGTTGGTCTCAAACTCATTAACTCTCTCTCTGAACTCTGGCAGTGAGGTGTGGTGCTCGCAGTCCCAGTCACAGTCTCTCTCTCTCCCTCTCTTTCTCCAAGGAGCGGCTTTTACAGTCTCTCCACGCCAATCACTGGAATGAGACACAGGTGTTAGTGATCTGCACTTGACCTACTTACTCACCGCTCGTCTCCGTAGTTCCTCGCTCCCGCTACAGCCTTCACAGAACCACGCCCCCTCCGCCACATACCCCCACTGCCCGCACCAGGCCGGGGAGCCATCCGGCCTGCAGCCTCCCCCCCCCCCCCTCCGGGAAAGGAAGTCAGCCACAGCCATGTGAGCACCCGGCCTGTGGATCACCTTGAATTTAAAAGGCTGTAAAGCTAGATACCAACGGGTGATCCGGGCGTTGGTATCCTTCATGCGGTGGAGCCACTGCAAGGGGGCGTGGTCCGAACAGAGGGTGAACTCCCGCCCCAGGAGGTAATAGCGGAGGGTGAGAACGGCCCACCTGATCGCCAGGCACTCCTTTTCTATGGTGCTGTACATCGTCTCCCTCTTAGAGAGCTTGCGACTGATGTACAGCACCGGCCGCTCCTCCCCCTCCACCTCCTGGGACAGGACTGCGCCCAGCCCCCTGTCCGAGGCGTCGGTCTGTAGGGAAAAAGGGAGAGAGAAATCAGGAGCTTGTATGAGCGGCCCACCACACAGAGCAGCCTTTATCTGGGTAAAAGCCTGCTGGCACCGCTCCGTCCACTGAACTGTATCTGGTACCTCCTTTTTAGTTAGGTCAGTCAGCGGGCTAGCGAGGTCCGAATAATTAGGTACAAACCTTCTATAATATCCCGCCAGCCCCAGGAACTGCCTAACCTCCTTTTTGGTCTTGGGCCGTGGGCAGGTTGCAATGGCTGCAGTCTTGTCAATTTGGGGACGCACCTGTCCATGACCCAAGTGGAAGCCCAGATATCTTACTTCCACCCGCCCAACTGCACACTTCTTTGGGTTTGCCGTGAGCCCCGCCCTTCTCAGCGACTTCAGGACAGCGCGCAGGTGCTGCATATGCCGCTGCCAGTCCGCACTGTAGATGATAATATCATCCAAGTACGCAGCAGCATATGCAGCATGCGGCCGGAGAATTCTGTCCATCAGACGCTGGAAGGTCGCGGGAGCCCCGAACAAGCCGAAAGGAAGGGTGACAAATTGGTGTAATCCAAACGGCGTGGTGAAAGCGGTCTTTTCTTTGGACATTGGCGACAAGGGGATCTGCCAATATCCCTTGGTCAAGTCCAGCGTCGAATAAAATCGAGCGGTTCCTAGCCGATCAAGCAATTCGTCGACCCTTGGCATTGGGTACGCATCAAATTTCGACACCGCGTTCACTTTTCTATAGTCCACACAGAACCGAACCGAGCCGTCAGGTTTTGGGACCAAAACTATCGGGCTTGCCCAGTCGCTGCTGGACTCTTCTATTACACCCATATCCAGCATAGCCTCTAATTCGGCCTGAACAACTTTTTTTTTGTGTTCAGGTAAACGGTAGGGCCGGCTGCGAACTACCACGCCCGGCTCTGTCTCAACATGGTGTTGAATGAGGTCCGTGCGACCAGGGAGGGGCGAGAACACGTCAGCAAACTCTGCTTGCACTGTTTTAACGTCAGTGAGCTGCGACGGCGAGAGGTGATCCCCCCCCGGGGCCAGAGCAAGTGATTGAGGCTTTTGAACCGCCTCTGGCCCGAGATCATCCTCTCCGCTCACCACCGTCGCAAGCAACACTGACTCCGCCTCCGACCATTTCTTTAAAAGGTTGAGGTGGTATATTTGACGTGCTCCGTCCCTATCTGAGCGCACTACCTCATAGTTGAGATCACCGACTCGCCGTGTGACCAAAAAAGGCCCTTGCCACTTTGCGAGTAATTTAGAAGTGGAAGTATGGAGTAATACAAGCACCTTGTCTCCCGGTGCAAATTGACGAAGCCTAGCCCCTCTGTTGTACAGCTGTCGTTGTCTGTCCTGAGCCTGTAACAAATTCTCCATTGACAGCCGCCCCAAAGTGTGGAGTTTTGTTCTCAGGTCCAGGACATACTGAATTTCATTCTTACTCGTGGAAGGTCCGTCCTCCCAAGCCTCCCTAAGGACATCCAGCACCCCCCGAGGCTGGCGCCCATAAAGAAGCTCGAAGGGGGAAAACCCCGTGGAGGCTTGCGGGACCTCGCAAACAGCAAACAACAGAGGCTCCAGCCACTTATCCCAATTTTTGGCGTCCTCGTGAACGAACTTACGAATCATGGATTTCAACGTGCGATTAAATCGTTCCACCAAACCATCTGTTTGTGGGTGATAGACGCTGGTACGAATCGATTTAATGCCCAACAACTCGTAAAGTTCGCAAATCGTTCGTGACATGAACGCCGTGCCTTGATCGGTGAGAATCTCTTTCGGGATTCCCACCCGGGAGATCAAAGAAAACAGAGCGCTCGCAACACTTTTCGCCGAAATAGTGCGGAGCGGGACTGCTTCCGGGTATCGCGTTGCATAGTCCACCAAGACCAATGCAAAGCGATGCCCGCGTGCTGACCGTTCTAATGGCCCGATGAGGTCCATACCAATTCTCTCGAAGGGGACCTGCACTAGTGGGAGTGGGCACAATGGTGCTTTTGGGGTGGCCGGTGGATTCACCAACTGACATTCACGACAAGACGCACACCATCTGCGTACATTCTCGTGAATGCCCGGCCAGAAGAATCGGGTCATTAGACGGTTAAGCGTGGCCGTTTGCCCTAAATGCCCGGCCATTGGATTGGAATGAGCCGCCTGGAAAAGCATTTCCCGGCGGCTTTTAGGTATTAACAACTGGGTTGTATTCTGCTTTGTCTGGGCGTCTTGGGTCACCCGATACAACCTATCCTTTAAAATACAAAAATACGGATAAGAGAGCGGTTGGTCAGGGTGGAGGAGGTGGCCGTCGATGGAACGGACCTGCGTGAACGCATTTTTAAGCGACTCATCCTGGGATTGTTCCAGGGCAAAATCATCGCGGTCTGTGAGAACGGGCATCTCAAGACCGCTCTGTCCCCCCGGAACAGCTCCCAGAGGTCCCGAATCCACCTCTCCCACCTGAACAACCGACTCTTTCCGTTTTACATGTTTACGCCAAGAAGCACCCGCACACAAATGACCCAACAATTCGTTAAACGCTGTCCAATTGGTCCCTAAAATTAGCGGATGCCGGAGGTGCGGATTAACTGCGACCTCCACACTATGTTTTTGACCCCTAAATAGAATATCCACGGGCAGCAACGGATATCTCACCACTTCCCCGTGCACACACCTCACCGTAACCGTGCGGCCGGTACCCAATGCCTCAGGGCGAACCAGGCTTTGGTGGATAGAGGTCTGGTTACAACCCGAATCGACCAACGCCTGATACGTACCCCCCTTGATACTCACAGGAATTTGGTACAGCCCAGCTTGATCGGGGGCGGCTTGCGGAGCGTCGGGGACCCGGACCAGTGTCCCGACCTCCATGACGGGACAGCGGTCGATGAAATGTCCCAGATCCCCGCAGCGCCAGCAAGCCGGCCCAGGCTTCCCCGCCGCCCTAGTGGCTGGAAGTAGATCCTGTGATTGGCGTGGAGAGAGCGCTGAGCCAGGGGGGGAGGCGTAGGGATCCGAGACGGTCGCCCCTCCCCTCTGGAGCGGCCGGGGAAGTGCTGCCGGACCGCTGGGACCGCCCGTCCTCCACCTTGGGGCTGGTCTGGGCGGCAACAACCCACGCGACCTGGGAAGGGGAACAGGCTTGGGGAGAGAAGGGGAAGAAACAAAAGAAGAGAGAGAGAGAGAAGCGGATGGTAAGGGGTCGCCGACCCCGGGGCACGCCACCATGTGGTCCTCCGCCAACTGGATGGCCTGGGTTAACGACGCCGGGCGGTGGCACTGGACCCACTGCGCGGTCTTCTGGGGAAGCCGCGCGATGAACTGCTCCAGCACCACACGGTCGATGATTCCCTCGACGTCGTCACCGTCGGCCATCAGCCACTTGCGGCACGAGTCCCGGAGCTGGTGTGCGAAGGTGAAGGGTCAGCCGGACTCGCCGAGGGTCAGGGTCCGGAACCGCTGTCGCTGCTGCTCTGGGCTCCGGCCGACCCGCTGTAAGATGGCGCGCTTCAGGTCTTCATAGTCCAGGAGATTCTGGACTGGCAGTTGGTGTGCGGCTACCTGCGCTTCTCCAGACAACAGCGGCAGGAGCCGCATTGGCCAGTCCGTCCGGGGCCACCCCCGGGACTCGGCGGACCTCTCGAAGAGGTCGATGAATGCCTCCGGATCATCCTCGGAGCCCATCTTCGAGAGGTGGATGGTTGCGGCCGAGTCGGTGGTAGACGGGGGGGGTGGCCGGAATCTCCCGGGCCATCCAGCTCCGGAACAGCTCGCGGTCTTCGTGTTGGGCGCGAATGAGGGCCTCAAAACGTTTGTCCTGTTCGGCCCTCACGGCCAGCAGATCTTGATGGGTCTGTTGGTGAAGACCAGCGAGCGATGCCACCAGGTCCGCAAGCGGCGTCTTTGGCGGAGTCTGTATAGCGGCGGCACTCTTCTCCCTTCCCGGGTTTCGGCACCAGTGTAATAAATGTGTGTTCGTGTAGATGCGGGAAGGAAGAAGACGGGGTCGGCGTAGCTGGGACTGCTCTCTTTATTTCTTTTACGTTCCTCAACTTTATAACACGCACGAGGGCGTTCAACTCAAACAATACAACATACAACGTTGGTCTCAAACTCATTAACTCTCTCTCTGAACTCTGGCAGTGAGGTGTGGTGCTCGCAGTCCCAGTCACAGTCTCTCTCTCTCCCTCTCTTTCTCCAAGGAGCGGCTTTTACAGTCTCTCCACGCCAATCACTGGAATGAGACACAGGTGTTAGTGATCTGGACTCACCGCTCGTCTCCGTAGTTCCTCGCTCCCGCTACAGCCTTCACAGAACCACGCCCCCTCCGCCACATGCACCTGTCACTCATATGTTTTATTTTATAATTACATGGTTGTATCTTTAACAATGAACAATCATAATGATAAAACAAAACAAATATAATTTCTCAAGGCTACATCACATTATGCGACTACACATTATTGACTTTGCATACATTATATACACAGAAAAAAACACAATAGCAAGGTTAGATATCTTTGAATAATTCACCATAATGCAACTTTTGCTTGTGGATAAAATTATTTGCATATAAAATAAAGAAATTAACAACATATTCAAGAGATCACGATTTGGGTTTTTGCAAGGATAAAAAAGGATAAAACTGTCAGATTAATAGGGTTAAAATGTATTGCTTATACTACAATCACAAAATAAATGGGCAGCTGTTTCTTCAACAAGACCACAAAATTAGCAAGCTTAATCAATATTAAGATATTTATAGATAGATTAATTAAACCTGTCACTCATATCTTTCAAGTTGTTGTGCTTGTGATAACGTCGTAGGTCACATGATAACATCAACATGGCGCATAAAGTGTGGATCGCATTCATACTTACTGGGATCAGGCAATATAATACCTACTCTTTTAGCGCTAGTTAAGTAAGTACTTATTTAAAATCCGTACCGACTCAATGAGTATGCGGTTTCGAACGCAGCCTGTGTGTGTGTGTGTGTGTGTCTGTGTGTGTGTGTGTGTGTGTCATGGTGTCCCTCGATTAGCTCCCTAGCTTCCTAGGTGGTGAATCAGTCTAATGTGGACGACTCCCTGATCAGTGACCTGACTACTGAACTAGGGATCTGATTTATACGCACCCACACAGACAGGACATGACATACAGCATGTTCTCTTGTGTCTTGTCGTGCTTAGATTGTTTAAAAGCATTTACATGAATAAGAGCGTGATCATATATTGTAACACTGGGCAAAAATGGGTATAAAAACAGACACTGCTTTAATTGTGTTAAATATTTTTAATGTGCACAGAAGTCCAATAACGTTGTTCAGCCTCCCTCGGGATCCGGTTGAAGCTCTGCCAAAGGCAGGAGTTGAAGATCTCTCTGACAGGAGACTCGGCCAAACGTTCCCAGCAGACCCTCACAGTACGTTTGGGTCTACCGAGGCTATCCAGCTTCCTCCCCCGCCATCGGATCCAACTCACCACCAGGTGGTGATCAGTTGACAGCTCCGCCCCTCTCTTCACCCGAGTGTCCAAGACATACGGCCGCAGGCCAGATGAAACGACCACAAAGTCGATCATTGACCTACGACCTAGGGTGTCCTGGTGCCATGTGCACTGATGGACACCCTTATGCTTGAACATGGTGTTCGTTATGGACGTTGTCGTGTTGGCCCCTTCTAACCAGGACCTTCAGCATGCACTGGGACGGTTTGCAGCCGAGTGTGAAGCGGCTGGGATGGGGATCAGCACCTCCAAATCCGAGGCCATGGTCCTCAGTCGGAAAAGGGTGGCTTGCCCACTTCAGGTTGGTAGAGAGTTCCTGCCCCAAGTGGAGGAGTTCAAGTATCTAGGGGTCTTGTTCACGAGTGAGGGGAGGATGGAACGGGAGATTGACAGACGAATCGGTGCAGCTTCTGCAATAATGCGGTCGATGTACCGGTCTGTCGTGGTGAAGAAAGAGCTAAGCCGTAAGGCAAAGCTCTCGATTTACCGGTCAATCTACGTTCCTACTCTCACCTATGGTCATGAGCTTTGGGTCATGACCGAAAGGACAAGATCCCGGATACAGGCGGCCGAAATGAGCTTTCTCCGCAGGGTGGCTGGGCGCTCCCTTAGAGATAGGGTGAGAATCTCAGTCACTCGGGAGGAACTCGGAGTAGGGCCGCTGCTCCTCCACATCGAGAGGGGACAGCTGAGGTGGCTCGGGCATCTGTTCCGGATGCCTCCTGAACGCCTTCCCGGGAAGGTGTTTCGGGCATGTCCAACCGGGAGGAGGCCCCAGGGTAGACCAAGGACACGCTGGAGGGACTATGTCTCCCGGCTGGCCTTGGAATGCCTCGGTGTCCCCCCGGAAGAGCTAGAGGAAGTGTCTAGGGAGAGGGAAGTCTGGGCAGCTCTGCTTAGACTGCTGCCCCCGCGTCCTGGCCCCGGATAAAGCGGAAGAAGATGGATGGATGGATTTTTAATTGAGCTTTAACTAAACTATCAATTCATGTATGGTTTGTTAGGATATGACAATATTTGTCCGAGATGCAACTATTTGAAAATATGGAATCTGAAGGTGCAAAAGAAATCTAAATATTAGACGCATCCTCACATGAGTAACAGAAAAGATGCGTCTCATTTCTCTCCCTATATCGTCAATCAGTTTATCAATAACACGAATTCGGTCACTGGCAAGTAGTGATGGAGAAACAGAGGTTTTAAACTGTCAACTGAACGAGTTTCTAAGCCAAAATTTTTAAACATTACTGTCTTGCCTTTTATAAATGATTTCAACTTAGTTTTAAAATTGTCGTTTTCAATTTTAATTAATTTAAAGTGCTCAAATCATTAAATACCGGATATTAATTATAACTAAATGAATCAGGGTTCCTACTTTCTAACCTGGAGTCCTGGAAAATATATGGAAAATTAGAGAAAATGTCAAATGTCCTGGAAAAACTTGTTGTTGTCCTGGAATAAAATTTTTTTATTTTTAATGTGTTAAACTGAAAAAAGTAATCGCCCACGTTAACGCATTAATTTACCCAGCACTAATAAAATGTATTATTATTATTAGTAATATGCTTTGCTAAGGACTTCATTTGGACAACTTTAAAGGCAATTTTCTCAATATTTAGATTTCTTTTGCACCTTCAGATTCCATATTTTCAAATAGTTGCATCTCGGCCAAATATTGTCATATCCTAACAAACCATACATGAATTTATAGTTTAGTTAAAGCTCAATTCACGAATTTTATTTATATATATATATATATATATATATATATATATATATATATATATATATATATATATATATATATATATATATATATATATATATATAAATTACCCTTATGACTGGTTTTGTGGTCCAGGGTCTAGCAGAATCAGTAGAACAAGTACTTATAAAATGTGATGCATTATGAAAGAGCAAGATTTCAAGCTTTAAGATTGTTGGGAATAAATTATTTGTTCTTCAGGTTCTGTTTGAAAATGGCCAATGCAATCAATAATATTTAATTATTTATTTTCTTAAAAGAAAGAAGACTAATTATTTGATTAATATAATTTAAGATAGATATAAGTAGTTTTTAAGTACATCTGTCTTATAGTGCCAACTTCCCAACCATTTTGCGCTCCACACTCCTATCCAGTAGGTTGCGGGAATGCACCATTTCATTGGTATGCCAACCCACATTAAACACCAGAAGAAGAAGAAGGACTTTTATTTTGATTTGACGACGTGACGTCCTACAGCGGCGTCGCGCTGTGATTTGGCTGGGGAAAGGTTGGTCATTTTAATCGTGTTTTAAAGTGTTTAAATCGATATAAACCGTTCAGGCAATTTTATAGTTTTTACAAGTGATATAAAATGTATTAATTATTATTGAGTGTAACATTGCAATGCTTTAACTAACGTTAATGAACCTTATTTTGTGTGATTAAAACGCATCCACACATGAGTAACAGAAAAGATGCGTCTCATTTCTCTCCCTATATCGTCAATCAGTTTATCAATAACACGAATTCGGTCACTGGCAAGTAGTGATGGAGAAACAGAGGTTTTAAACTGTCAACTGAACGAGTTTCTAAGCAAAAAAAATTTAAACATTACTGTCTTGCCTTTTATAAATGATTTCAACTTAGTTTTAAAATTGTCGTTTTCAATTTTAATTAATTTAAAGTGCTCAAATCATTAAATACTGGATATTAATTATAACTAAATGAATCAGGGTTCCTACTTTCTAACCTGGAGTCCTGGAAAATATATGGAAAATTAGAGAAAATGTCAAATGTCCTGGAAAAACTTGTTGTTGTCCTGGAATAAAAAAAAATTAAAGTTAAAAAGCAAAGAGTTTATCACTGGCCCAAAGCAATTACCGTTGGTTGCAGAAAGTCCGATGTTCAGGAATGCTTTAAGGAGTTTTGACACATGAGAGTAGTTGATGTTCCATTGATATGCTGGTACAGAGAACAATTTGTCATTGTATGATCATTTATGATTAAGAGCTCATATTAAAAAATATTTTTTTCAGTCATGGCAATAAACTGTGGAAGCTTGTTTCTGCCACTGAATAAAAAAAGGTAATTGCAACTTTTTCTCACAATTAAGAATTTTTTTCCCGCAATTGCGAGTTCACATAATTATATGTGATATTAACTCGCAATTGACCTATTGATAAGCCCCGCCCCCCCTTAGTTACTGTTGCTAACTCGGACAAACAAACAGAGTTGCTAACAGTCTTACAATGACAGCTATCAGTGTGAAAACCTTATCTCAAGATGTTTTTGGACACAGAATGTAGAGTGCCCTGTCTGAATGATGGCCAAACTTTACTGATGGTTTATGAAGTTTATTACATCGTTTTTTCACTGAAATGTAGACCTTCTTTTATGTGTTTTTGACCTACACTGTTAACGTTACATGACGTGAGAACAGTTAGCTATTTCGGTTTGTATGTTGGCAGGGACTCGCTAACTTTATTCGTAACTTAATGAGAGTATGACAACCAGAAATTCCTCTCAGGATACCTGGAATCAGTGTTACAGTACTCTAGGCACATCGTTTTACCATTGTTGTAGCATAAACAAAATCAAACCGATGAGAGCTTTGGATTTTCCAATGTTTCTTTATGGCGCTGAAACCTAAAGATGTGCGAGTTCTGGTCCCAGCGCAACTGATACTCATCTGCCATTGGCTCATCTGGGTTCGAGGGGAGGAGCTTAACGATAGGTCAATTGTGTTATAAAGTCAAAATTGCGTGTGAGATATAAACTTGCAATTTTATTTTTTTTATTCTGTGGCGTAAAGAAGCTTCCATATTCATAATGTATAATTAAGAGGACATTTAAGGCCATTTACTCTCACTCTGACTGTCTCTCTTACTCGAGTGTGCTGATACTGAATTAGAGCTGATTGAGACACACCCAGAGATTTAGTGTGGATTTATTTTTCTTTCTGTTAATTATTCTCATCTTACTCATGACAGATCTTCCAAACACACAAAAGATCTCCTGGTGAAGCGACTGAGACCCACGTGACACTATTATAAAGATGGCGTTTATTAAAGAGTTTATGGCATTTATTAAAGAGAGTGCGAGTGAAGACGTGATCAGAATGAAACAAGAAGATACTGAGGAACAAACAAAGATGCCGTTTATTAAAGGGAGAGCGAGTGAAAACATGAAGATTGAAGAAACATTCAGAATGAAACAAGAAGATACTGAGGAACAAACAGGTTGGTTTCATTCTCAAAGCTGAAATGTTGTCAATGTTGAAATAATCAGTTCATCACATTCTTTATTTGTGTCCCTTTATTTTATTTTATTGGGGGGAGTGTCATGAATGGGTGTCCCTTATTTTGCCACACTGAAGGTGGCAGCCCTAGTTGCCATAGCTGTTCATAAGTTTTTTCTTAAATTGGAACGTAAAGTCCATACTAGAGGCCTAGTAACTACTAGATAGTTTGTAACTAACTCTGAACTTTATTCAGTTGCACCATTTGTTCTTAAGGCAGAACGTAGCTAGTAGGTCATTTATAATGCGTAGTCGCATAATGTGATGTAGCAGAAGCTGTCTTAATAATTCTGCACGCACTGTAAAGAGGAAAAACGAAACATTTACAAGCAATAAACAGAGTGCTTTCAGTATTTAATAGTAGCCTATCTGAACATTTCCATCTATAAGCAGTGAGTTATTTTTCTCTTTCTCAGATTTACTGTTGTTTTACTGATGACATCATAGACAGCAGAAGATCTAATAAGCTGCATTCACACTAATGTGCTCTTTTGAACGCTAGCTACGCAGCATTGAGTGAACCTATGAAAGAGAACGTCTCAGGTTCCACCAGTAACCTATGTTCTCTGATACCCCTTTCCCACCAGAATGAACCGGGTGCTAGTTCAGAGCTAGCTAGTGTTGTTTTCGTCAACGAAAAGTATGACTAGATATCTTCGTCAACGAACCTTTATAACGTGACGAAAACGAGACGAGACGCAACGTAAATGCTGGTCATGTGACGATGACGAATAAAAACGAGACTAAATGTGGTTCACAAAATAAAAACTATGCTAAAATGTCTCTTCATTTTCGTTGACGAAAATGAGACGAGACGAAAAGTCGTGTTTTTATTTTGCAGTATTTCTGTGCGTCTCATTCAGGGGCTGCATCAGGTCTCACTGCGCAGACGCAGCTGACATCACTCTCTTCAAACCCCACTCGCGCGGCGTCTCCGGTGAGTGAACGGGTCCTATGGCCGGCCAGTCGGGGTTCGTAAGCCCTATTCGGACGGTAATTGTTTGTCCTGCGGTCGTAAGGTGTCTTCATCATTTACAGGGGCTAGTCAGTGATTTTATTGCCGTCTTAATGCAGAATATCAGTGTTTTTCTCCCACCACCCGTGTAAAAATCTCCGGCCGAATTACCTAACTGAATTACTTTTTGACAAACACCAAGGTCGTGGAATCCACATCTCTGAGTTTTCAATCACTTCAGAATTCACGGTTTATATCCTTTTTGGCCACTGCAGAGCACCGTGCGGTTGTGCTTCGCTGTTATCTGGATGCATTTTAAAGATCTAGACTTGTATTACTGAAATATTGGTAAGTATTTACAAGAGCAAGATATTTCATCACCGCTCAAAAAAAGAAAGAAAGAAAAGCACGTAAACATTTGAAATGTGCCGTTATAACGGCAGCAATTATATATGTTAAAATAACCGCAGCTTTATGAATACCTCATAAGCGAATAAGAGGCTATATTCACTTATTTCCACTCATTTCCATGTGGAATAAAATTACATCCTTTATTTTGAGATAAAATACAAGACAGAAAAACATTTTAACTATAATGTGGGTCTAATTTTAAACATATTTAAATAATTAAATAATAATTTGGATATTATTTTCCTATTATTAAATTAAATATGCATTTATTCTTATTAAGACATTTGGAAAAACTTTTATTACATTGAAGTGGAAAATAAAACGGGTGTTGTGGAAATAGATGGGGAAACATGTGGCCACAAAAATCACAGGAAAAAACACCACAAACCTTAAGAGACATCTCAATGTTTTTATTTATTTTATTTAAATGTATGTGTGTGTACTTTTAACATGTTTAGTTGGTAAAATAAATATGTTGTAACTTCAAATCAGAGCGTCTTCCGTGTCTGGAATGGATGTATTCTTGAGTCTAAGGTAACAATAATATAATAAGATGACCTTGTTTGAAATGGGTTTGGCTAAAAGAAGATTTTGGTTTTGTCTATAATGCGTACTTATACTACATTGACTGGGTTAAATAGAATTGCATTACTAAAAAGAGACTAAAATACAATTTGCATTGACCAAAACTTGACTAAAATGTCATCAGTTTTCGTCGACTAAAACTAGACGAAAATAGTCATAGATAATTCTGACTAAAATAAGACTAAAATGCTCAGACTTTTAGTCGACTAAAACTTGACTAGACTAAAAAGAGTATGACTATGACTAAAACTAATAAAAACTAAAATGACAGCTTGACACAAAGACTAGACTAAAACTAAAATGAAAACAGGCCGCCAAAAACAACACTAGAGCTAGCGCTAATCCCAGTTCATAGTTGGTTCACTGTATACGTCTCATCTTTCTCAGCAACGCTAGCGAGGCAGCTGCAGTGTTGCCAAGTCGCTACTTCATCACTGTTGCCGCAGGCTGTTTTTCATGTCCGTGGGTTGAAGAGACCCCAATTATGTGATATTTAGCCCCGGGAATGCGAATTTTAGTAGACAATAGGTGTGTAACGGTACATGTATTCGTATTGAACCGTTTCGGTACAGGGCTTTCGGTACGGTGCACGCGTGTACCGAACGGCTATGAATGTAATCTTTAACAGTTAACAGTCGGCTTGTTGTAAGCACGGAACACACTTCAATCCGAGTTCCCACACGAACATATTAAGTATTCAGTCCATTTTATCACGAAATTCAAACGATAAATGCCGTTTTAACGCTCTTTAATGTGATGTGACTGATAGACGTGTATCAGTTCAACTTAAAGCGGCGGCGCACAAGTCAATGCGATCATCTCTTCCTAAAGAATAAACATAAATTAATTCATCTTAAGGTATGTTGAGGATACATTACAACTTACTGAAATGTATCATATGTCGTGTAATCGCTCCATCTGTGTTTCAACCGCGGAAAGACAATAAAACTGCTTGTAAACAATGTCATGCAGAATCACGTTTCCTCAGAAGTCATTCAGTGTCCACAGCTGTTAGCTCACTAGAGAAATCAACTCTTTCACTGAATACATGCACTATATTAGCCGTTATTTTCATTATATTCATTATATACTACTAAGCCTGTTAGTGATGTCTTGTTTAACGTATGTTTAAATAAACCTGTCATGAAAATTACAGCCACTAAATGATTATATTTCAACAACGAATAAAAATAATTAGATTTATAAGTTAATGCAAAAACTGCCTTATGTGAATAGAAATTTACATTTATGCATTTGGCAGACTCTTTTATCCGAAGCGACTTACACTGCATTCAAGGTACACATTTTTTTTTACATTTTTGTCAGTTCTTGCTTTCCCTGGGAATCGAACACATGACCTTGGCGTTGCTAGCGCCACGCTCTACTGTTTGAGCTACAGGAAAGCCTTGAATCTTATGTGAATCTTATGAGTGTTGATTATTATATCTAAAAATAAATAGCAACTGAATTTAGGCTAATAGTTTGGGCTCTGTTGTTAATCTTTAATAGCTATATGTAAGTAAGGGCTCCCTATATAGTTTACAGCAGGGGTCTCCAAACTCAGTCCTGGAGGGCCGCTGTCCTGCAGAGTTTAGCTCCAACCCAAATAAACACACCTGAACCAGCTAATCAGTGTCTTACAAAGCCCTAGTTAGACACTGATTAGCTGGTTCAGGTGTGTTTAATTAGGGTTGGAGAAAACTCTGCAGGACAGCGGCCCTCCAGGACTGAGTTTGGAGACCCCTGGTTTACAGCATTATCTTTAAGAAACTTTTAGTTATAATTTAATTCATTTAAGGACAGACACAATTTTTTTTCATTAAACCACTGTTGAATAAAAATTAATAAAAAGCAATTTTGTAAAACTGCTGTACCGAATCCATACCGAACCGGGACTTCAAAACCGAGGTACGTACCGAACCGTCAGTTTTGTGTACCGTTACGCCCCTAGTAGGCAACCATGCCAAAAACACATTTTATCCCCAAATGTGATTTTTACCTGGGAAGCCCCCTGAAACGCGATTGGGCTTGTTTTGAGTAGCAATTGGGCGGGTTTTGTTGTGAAAACCTGGCAACCCTGGGCAGCGGGAAACACAAAACACACCAGGCTTGTTCAAGATGCATCGGCGCTGCGCCGACCGATCCATGGATGATATTTAAAAAAACGCATGAGTGAATCAAAAGCATAAGGAGTCATATGCTCTCGCTGGACTCGTTATCATACGGCGATCGGTCTCTGCACAGCACCGCTGCCAACAAGCCTTCCATCAACAATGCAAACGTTGCGTTACTATTGATTCACATGGCTTTACGATCCTACATCGGCATCAAAACACAACGAAAACACAGCGAATCCAACGCATTCATGCAGTTCGCCGTAATTTGTATAGACGGAGATTACAAACGAGCAGCAGCTGTTAGCTCCATTAGCTGCTATTTCAAAAATGGCGGATCTCAAGTTTGTGTTGGTCTTGTTGACCCCGCCCCCAGCACCTGACGTAATTGGTTCTTACTTCTAGCCCTGTTCTAGCCCAGCAATGTTTTGGTGCTACTTAAGAACCACTTTTCCTGGCTCGGAGCTGGGGCTTTGGGTGTGGAAACACAAAGAACCGATTTGAAACTAGGCTCTGGCTCCGATCTAGCTCTAGCACTGCCTTGGTGGAAAAGGGGTATGAATAGGGAATGAGACACTGCGTAGTTATGACGCAATGGGAATCCCCTCTGGGTGTGCTGATTGTCTGAAGCCTTTATAGAATCACGCCAATTCATTGGTTGATGGCGCGGGTACCACCCCAACGCTCCTACGTCATCGTATTATAGGCTACTGGCATGCGCACCATCTGCTCCTCAGATTTCTCTGCCGAAAAAGGTAGCTTGTCGGCAGCGCGAGGAGCTTGGCAGCATCTCATTCCCTATTCAGAGAACATTAGGGTTGGGTATCGGCACTGGTACCTTTATAACCGGTATGTACCGGACTGAATCAGAACGCAGATTTCGGTGCCTCAATTCAGTGCCTCTTAAATTCAAACGTGCTTTGGCTGGCGCCGAGCCAGAGACCGATACGCTCAGCGCTCGTCACATATCACAACTATTCAGTGTTTTCAACCACATCATGTTTATTATAGGTTCAGACATGTAAATGCTGTAAAAAGTACTAGCAAAAAATACACATTGATGTCTATGGAAGCGGCAAAAACAATCCCTCCAGACAGTTAAGATAACGTGTTTTATTCACATCAGATACACATTATATAGTAACTATTGTTTACTCTATTCTTCTCCCAGTTCAGCAGCGGTCACTTACTTTCATGTATTTCGTGAGACGAAGATACATTTATGTGATGTAAATCCGACAGATCCGATTCTCTGAGGCGCAAACTAACTAATAGGCGTCGCCCATCGCGCAGTATAGATCGACTAACACACATTCACTCACACATATTTGAAAATCATATATAGTTATAATATCAGAATATCAGATAGTTAATGACATAGTTAGTAAGTTTGTGAATATTTTGAATAAAAAAGAAAAAACTAAATAAACCCGATACAGCTGAGCTGTCATACTATTGCGGCTGCTGTGTGTCATGTGAGAAGCATGACGCGTCTCCATGGAAACAATAAGGTGATGCGTTCTAAAATATTTAGCCAGAGAATATGGTCATATTTCTGCAAAATAACCTGCAAGAACCTGACAAAAGTGTGCGGGGAGGACCAACCTGCCGCTACACAAATGTTCTCCAGGAGGGCCCCTCTAAAAAGTGCTTGAGAGGAAGCCACACTTCTGGTAGAATGTGCCCGAATACTGAGAGGCGAAGACCAAACACGCTCCTCAAATTCCAGCGAAATAGCCTCTGTAACCCAATGGGAAACTCTGCTTCGATACTGCAAGCCTGCGGCGGCCAACACTGAAACAGCTTGCAAATCCCCAACTCGCTTTAAAAGAAGTTAACGCCAATAAAAGGGCAACCTTGAGAGTCAAAGTCCACTCTGGAGCTGATTCCAGACATATATCTTAATTTATACATTAAATAAGATACCATTGTTCATACCATTATATAAAATGAACACGCGCCATCCCGCGATAATTTGTATTGCGCAGTGGCGGAGCCTGTGACATGTTTGTTTTGGAAATTAATGCCTTTGCTTAGATACAGTTAACCAGTTTACACACGCCTGCAGAAATATAAATTTTTCTCACATTTTGCATGCATATGTATTAAATTATATAGCTATATACTCGAGTCGTTTTTTCATTGGATACTTTTTACTAACTATTAAGTAACTATTAAGATTGTGACTTTCACTTTTGTTGAACTTTTGTTGTACTGGTACTTTTACTTGAGAACAGTTTTTTGGATACTCTAAACTGTATCCGGACTTAACTGACTGTGTTTACATTAATTTCACATCATAAAAGCATTTTGAGATGCAAGTACATTTAACCACTTGGAGTCGCACACAGTTGCATATGCGAGCACTCTCCACAAAGCGCACGTGAGCATTTGAAATTGAAAGCAGATTTCTGTCACCGAGTTTCATATTTTTAATATATAAGCCCACAGCAATTCTCAAAATCGATCCAGAATCATTGGAGAGAGAATGCCATCAATACATCATACATCGGCCCTACTAAACATAGTTAAAAAGACAATATTTTTCCAATATTTCAGACATAATTGACAGATTTGAGATCTCTCTATTATTAAACACTTAAGCATTTCATGCATTCTGGCCTATTTACACTGTTAAAGAGTTGAGATTCTCATGCTAAACATGGCCAAAAAAACAAGTATTGTGTGTGCGTGAGCACTCATGACTCTTTAGCTCCGCCCACTGCACGCCTGCACAAGCTTGGGTGTTTTCAGAAAGAATCGATACAGCTTATCTAGTTTTATCATATTTATAAGACAAAGACTCTTTGGAGATATGAAGGATGCAATAGGAAATGTAAGATTAACATAAGATTGTCAGAAACTGCGTGTTATGTACCCTAAAAATATTAACAAGATGTTCTGAGATAACATGTAACACCTTTCAATAGCTCAGTGCAGAAATCTTCCACTCTGCTCTTGGAGACCCACTGCCCTGCAAATTTTCCAACCTGAGGTCCTTTCTTGGTGACTTATGAATTTCTGGACCGACAGAAACAGCTAAGCGACCAAAATTACATACATTGAATAAAAGATACATTAAATGTACTGTCTGTTTCATGATTTCCCATAATTTCCATTGTTTCACGATTTCTAGTATTTGTACAGGCTTTACATTTTTATTTCAATGTTGTAATTAGCCATTAATTTCATTTGACCTGTGAAGCAGATTTGTTACATTAGAGCATTAATTTTGTAAGGGTGATTTAGTTTCTTCCTACTTTCTTGTAAGAAAGTAGCAGTGGCTGGAACAAGAAGTATTAAAAAGATGCAATCTAATCCTGTTTACATGAAATAAGCTGTTCCAGAGCAGGTTTGATCTTATGGACCTGTTGCTATGACTGAAACTCCAGGATGAGCTTTGAAAAACCTAACAATCATGTAACATGTCAAATCATCAACAATGAAATCCAGCTAATTGAGGAATCCAAGCCCAAAGAATGGCCCCCTGCTTCGGCACACTTGCCTATATGATTCTGAAGAGCTTTATTTAGCTTATTCAAGTGTGTTCGATTAGGGTTGGAGCTAAAATCTTTAGGACAGTGGGTCTCTAGGATCTGGCTTAAAGCCTTTTTTATACTTTCGCCTGGCTTCGCAGCGCAACAAGGCATTTATACTTGACTTGCTCGCCGTTGTACTGTTCTTTGAAACGCAGGGGGTGAATTGTTCTATAAACCATCAGGAAACAGCAGTGAGTAAGGTACACGTGACAATGTTTATTTTAGCACACTTCACCAAAACCACACTACAAAAGAATAAAAATCCAGTAAACTGAGATTATCACTTGTGACATTAGAACAAAATATATGTATATGATAGGGCTGGGCGCTAAAAAGATAACGATATGTATCGCGATAGACACGTAATCGATATCAATAAAAAATAAGTTTGATAATTTTTTTTTTTTTTCTTCGTTGGAAGAAACCAGAGGTTTGCGAAGCAAGTTTGGTTGCATGAACAAAAGCATTCGCTCTCTGGTAACCAAGCAACGTAGGGAGTGACAGGCTAACAGCCAATCATGTAACTGTATCAAGTTTGGTTGCGCCATATCGTGGTCTCGTGTTGGATTCATTCAGTAAACAGAAACAGCGTGGAGTGAGAAGTGGAAAATGAGCACCGCAGCGAGCGAGGAAATTGGAAAACAAGTCAGCTCGCCAGTATAACTTTTTCAGACCGTAGTCAGACCAATGTCGTCTGCAAGACCGTCGTCCCCACCAAGACTGGTAATACCACAAACTTTTTACCACCTTAAGCCTTGTTTATACTTTTGTCTGGCTCCGCAGCGCAAGCCTCCGCTGATAGCGCGCACGCGCCTTGATTGTTTGGGGACTGGTTTATACTGAACACGCTCTCCGTTGTCCTATTCTTGACTTTGGCTGAATCCGAAATTGCCCCCTAAACCCTCAATCACTATTCCCTACTTTAGTCTACTGATATAGTTCACTTGAGTGAGTGAATGAAAACAAGTGAGCGAATTCGGTGTGTACATTGGCTGTACACTCGTTATTGCGGTGCAAAGTGAGATAGAATGAGTGCACTCAATAACATCCACTATGGTTTCTCACACCACTACAAATGGCTGTCCCCTCAAATAGCGCCCTATTTAAGGGTAGAGGGGGCAATTTCGTTTTCAGCCTTTGAAACAACATGGAGAGGTAATGTTACTCTGCATCAGTGCCTTATGACAAAGCATCTAAACGCTAACAGTGACAAAGAAATAACAGAGGTGCTGCGCCTTAATGTTAAGAGATAATTGTTAAGTGTTCATTTAGACTTGTTTATATTTTAATTATTTGAGTGTTTTCCATGGTTGTGTTGACATTTCTGCCTTTATAACTGAGAGGATTATAATCAGAGGAAGGTTACATTTAAAATAAAAATGTTTAAATGTAAAATATTTTTCTCCTGGTCCTTATTTTAAATAGGTCATAAAAATATCAATAATTATCGATATCGACCGATATGAAATGCTTATATCGTGATACAGTTTTCAGCCATATCGCCCAGCCCTAGTATATGAGTATGTTTACAACTAAATTAAAGATCTCTTAAATATTTTCTAATTTCACTAAACATTTTCATTTAGTTTTTGTAAACATTCTTATGAGTGCCAGTGTGGTGAGACCTACATGCTGGGCCAAATTTGCCTCAAAGTCGTGCATCTTTGGAAGCAGAGTTGTGTGGAAAGTTACAAAAATTGCTAAATGGGCTCTAATGCAGCACCGCCCATGCCACGATGACATTCACACTTTTGCGGACACAGCGAGTATAAACCAAGCTTAATAGGTAGGATCTAGTCTACATGTTGCTAGTTTTGATGCTTTACAAGTGTAAATGTCTTTGTGTGTTGCTTTGTTCCATTAAACTGGGGTTAACTTGTATTGGTCTCTTTTCACCTTAGACCTGATGCTGCTGAAAGAGGAGAGTCAGGAACTGAATGAAAAGGAAGACAAAGATCAGTATGAGAAACATGAATTCATAACTAGAGAACATTGTTTTAGTTGCTCACATACTGGAAAGAGTTTTGATCAACATAGAAACCTTAAAGCCCACATGAGAGTTAACACTGGAGAGAAGCCTTTCACCTGCCAACAATGTGGAAAGAGTGTGTCTACAAAACGAAGCCTTAACAGGCACATGAGAATTCATTCTGGAGAGAAGCCTTTCACCTGCCAACAATGTGGAAAAAGTTTCATTAAAAAAGAAGCCCTTAACGTCCACATGAGCATTCACAGTGGAGAGAAGCCTTACACGTGCCAACAGTGTGGGAAGAGTTTTTATCAACATAGAAACCTTAAAGGTCACATGATCATTCACACTGGAGAAAAGCCTTTCACCTGCAAACAGTGTGGAATAAGTATGTCTACAAAACGAAGCCTTAACAGGCATATGAGAGTTCACACCGGAGAAAAGCCCTATACCTGCCAGCAGTGTGGAAAGAGTTTCACTCAAAAACAAAGCCTTAAAAACCACATGAGAGCTCACACTGGAGAAAAGCCTTTCATTTGCCAGCAGTGTGGAAAGAGTTTCACTCTAAAAGGAAGTCTTAAGGCGCACACAAGAATTCACACTGGAGAGAGTCCTTACATCTGCCAACAGTGTGGAAAAAGTTTCACTAGCAAAGGAAACCTTGATATCCACATGAGAGTTCACACTGGAGAAAGGCCTTTTAGCTGCCAACAATGTGGAAAAAGTTTCATTCAAAACGGAGCCCTTAAAAGCCACATGAGCATTCACAATGGAAAGAAGCCTTACACATGCCCTCAGTGTGGAAGGAGTTTCTGTCAACAAGCAAGCTTTATAGTCCACATAAGAATTCATACTGGAGAGAAGCCTTTCACCTGCCAACAATGTGGAATAGGTTTCATTAAAAAAGAAGCCCTTAAAGTCCACATGAGAATTCATACTGGAGAAAAGCCTTACACGTGCAAACTGTGCGGGAAGAGTTTTGATCAACTTAGAAACCTTAAAGCTCACATGATAGTTCACAGTGGAGAGAAGCCTTTCACCTGCAAACAGTGTGGAAAGTGTTTCACTAAAAAAGGAAACCTTGAAGTCCATATGAGAGTTCACACTGGAGAAAAGCCGTTCATATGCCCTCAGTGTGGAAAGGGTTTCGATCAGCAAGGAAACCTTACAGTTCACATGAGAGTTCATACTGGAGAGAAGCCTTTCACCTGCCGACAATGTGGGAAAATATTTGCTAAAAAACAAAGTCTTGAACTCCACATGAGCATTCACACTGGAGGGAAGCCTTACACTTGCCTTCAGTGTGGAAAGAGTTTCCTTCAAAAAGGAGGCCTTATAGTCCACATGAGAATTCATACTGGAGAAAAGCCGTTCAGATGTGATCAATGTGGAAGTAGTTTCGGACGTAAAATATTCCTTAATAAACACATGAGGATTCACTTATGAGAGAACTCTTTTATATGCCATCAGTGTGGAATAAGTGTCAAAGACTGAAAACAATCGTGAATAATAACTAGAGTTGTTCCGTTTCCGATACTAGTATCGGAAATATCACCGATACCACAACAAATTCTGGCATCGGTATCGGCGAGTACTTGAACCCATGTACCGATCCGATACCATTTCCTCAAACAAGACCTAGTTATGACCGCAAGCTTTGCCTAACCACTGAGCGGTTCTTCTTCGCTGCTCAGAATGCATTGCAAACACAGGAAGTTGTGCTGTGTTGCCACAAGCAACCCCAGCGAAGAAGAAATGAAAGCGCGTTAGCAGTATTACGCTGTCTATGGTATTTTGTCTCTGTGTGGATGGCGGGCGCCCGCGCTCGCTCGCTGTCTTTGTAATCTCTGCCGTGTGTCACTATCAAGCGGCAACCTCCCCCAGTTTCTCTACGTCCATATTCACAGTCTATGGTCACTATATGAGGACACGAACGCATAAACTGTCACTTCATGAGAATTTACAGTTTCATTTGGGAAAACTGTCATATAAGGCACACAGACACTCAAATATCTTTACGGCAACCTGTCAAAATAAAAGTTTGGTTTAAAACATGTTTAAATTGACAGAATATATTAGGCTACTGTTGTACAGTAGATTTAGCTACGTCTCTGTGTAATAATAATATGTCTCTAATAATAATAATAATAATGCCTAGATGGTTGCTTATTTTTTACTTGTTTTGTTGTAAAGAGATTATTTTCTGATTAATATATATATTTTTTATATTCCTACATTTATTTGTTGCATTATTTTTTATACAGTTATATTGTAAAACTAAAATACCATTTTCAGTTTGCGGTGTTAGATTTGTGGCTGCATTTTAAGTTATTTTTCGCTTAAGAAAAATAAATAATATTACTTTACATTTATGCATTTAGCAGACGCTTATCCAAAGCGACTTACAACTTGGGAGTACATGAAGCGATTGGTCATGAGTCGAGAAGCGCAATAAGAGCCTGAAATCCTGAGACCGTGTACTTTGCTCAGTGTAGCACAGGCTAGAGTAGGGTGGGAATAAGGAAGAGAAAGAGGAAAGGAAAGTGTACTTTTTATTTTCTTTTTTTTTATGGGGTTAAGTGCTCACGGAAGAGCTGAGTTTCAGTTGACTTTTGAATGATGTCAATGATTCTGCGTTTCGGATGGCGTTGGGAAGATCGTTCCACCAGCTGGGAATGTTGAATTACTGTCAAATGCATGTCAAATAATAAAAATACTGTAATAAATACAGTAGTTCACCATATATTTGTTCTTGTTTTATTAAGGGATAAGTCTGAAGCACACCATAAAAATAATTCTAGCAATTCATACAGGGCTAGTAGTATATACAGCTACAGATACACACCCAGGTATCGGATCAGTACTCGGTATCGGCCGATACCCTGAGCCCAGGTATCGGAAAAGGAAAAAGAGTATCGGAACATCTCTAGTAATAACTCAAATCTGTGCAATCACGGAGGAAAGAGTTTCAGATGTAACCTTAAGGTTCACATGAGGCTTCACACTGGAGAGGAGCCATTTATGTGTCTTGAGTTTGATTTAAAAGACCTGAAACATCATTTGCAACTACTTCTTGCAGCTATGTGGGTGCTAGGTCTGGGTTGACAATATAATTTATAATTTACTCACCCTCATGTCCGTTATCACCTCTGCTCCCTTGATCTACCTTAGCAGAGACGTTGTCTGGAACCCTCTTCAAGCTTCAAAGACAGCACAGGATACCAGATGGCACTAGAAATTTGACCAGAGACTAGAAACAAACTTTAAATACACATAGAAAAAAAGGATATTGACTCACAATCAAACTGTCTCAACTGTATATAGTATTTTTCCTGTTTAATGTATGTTCCTATGTTATATTAGCCTAGTTATGATTCTTTAGTTATGTTAGGGTAACTTCAAATGCTAATATCCAGGTGTATGTATCACTGCTTTAATGTCTTCAAATCCCCATCTTTCTTGGCATCAACAGAATCCTTATCATTTCATAATTAATGGTGTTCACAACATTCTCCAGGCCAACATAAACATGCAAATAGGGTGATAAGAACAATACTTTGTCCCAGTCATCTTTGATTAGTTGCATCACCAAATGGGTGTGTACTGATAAGGTTTTTAAGAGTTCCCTGATCAGACACATCTTCAACCAATCTCTTTTGAGACACTTTGGCCTGGTTTCACAGATATGGCTTAGATTAAGCCAGGACTAGACCTTAGTTCAATTAGGACATTTAAGTAACTTTTATAAACGTGCCCTAGAAAAAAATATTACTGGTTTACATCTTGAGACAAAACAATGCCACTGACATATTTTAAGTTATGTTAGTGCAAGATTCTTTCAGTTAAACCAGCTCAAACATGCATTTTAGTCTGGAAACCGGGGGTTAGTTTCGCCTACTTTATCCAAGTTAACTTCATTGGATTCAATATGGACCATCCAGAAGAACTCAACGAACGTTTCAGAGCACTCCTATCAAAATCAGCAAGGATCTCCAAACTCTTATCACATATGGACTTGTTTCAGCGACCAAAAACCAATGCAAACTTCGCACAGAAAGAACTCCTGGCTCAGCAAGGGGCTCAAGCCAGGGACCTTTTGTCAAATTTCCATATAAGTACAATTATTATTACCCTTTGAGCTTTTGTTACCAGTTTCCTTTACATGAGGTTTCCCCATTTTAATGCCTTTTGATTGAAGAAATTCTAGCACAGCTTCAAAATGCAAAATACAAATATTTAGCTGTACAGCTGTGGCAAATTTAGCTGCTTCAGTTGTTGTTCCCTGCACAAAATGCTCTTCTTATTTAGTTTTTTTTTTTTTATAGTCTTGATTTAAGAATTTAGATATTTACACTGGAAACAAGGTGCATTTACTAGATAAGTAAAATTACATTAAGATAAGTTTCTTGTTTTTTGAAAAATCAAATCAAAATGGAGCGAGTTTTTGCTTAAAACAGGCAGAATTATCTGCTAATGGGGTTTCTGTTTGAAATTGTGATTTTAAATTTTAGATAATTGTTCTTACCCCATTGGCAGATAATTTTGAGCAAAAACTTACTTCTTTTTTGATTCAAGAAAAAATGTCTTATGTCATTTTACTTATCTATTACAAGCATCTTGAGTTAAGAAGTTTTAGATATATTTCGACTGGAAACAAGACAAAAACATTCAATAAGAAAAGCATTTTGTGCAGTGAACACCCCAACAACTGAAGCAGCTAAGTTTGCCACGGCTGTACAGCTAAATATCTTTGTACCAACACGGTGAACCAACAAAACAGTGTTGTTTCTAGATTTTGCAATTATTTAAAATGCATCTCTGCTCAAAGCTTTATTGGCAAAACACAAAATGACCTGTTAATATAATTTCACTAATCATATCATCAGCACATGGTAAAGTACTAAGCTAGCCTTATGTTGCTCAATCACCCTTGCCATTGAAAGATTGTGCATTTTTAATCCTCAATCTTTAGTTCGATGCATTTACATTGTGACTGTGCCTCAAATCAACTGTATTTTTGTTTTTTAAAGTGTGACCCAAATAGCCCCTCAGGTCATCATCAGGGGCCCGTTTCAGAAAGGAGGTTAAGTGACAACCCCCAGGAAACAGGCCTAAATGCCTTATGTCATTTTTCTTATGTAGAAAATCCATTGTGATTTAAGAATCTATAGATATTTTGACTGGAAACAACCAGACAAAAATACAAGAAAAGCATTCTTTGCAGAGAAGGTACTTTCATTCATTGCACGTTTTCAAAATGTCAAAAATGGCATGTCCTTTTATGCAAGATAATGTTCACTTGATAAACCTCTAGAAGTAACCTAATAATTAGAATATTTCCTTTCGGATTTCCAGTGGTTGGATGCAGTGATGACACGTATATTCCCATCAACACACTTTTCAAAAACTGATTACTGTAAACTATGGAAGAAAAGGATGCCAGATGGATGGATAGTCAGAGATATATGCTGCAACCACCACCACAGCTGTTAAATAAACACTTAAAATAAAAACGTATTCACAATTTATATTGTCATCTTTATTTCCTACTGTGACGGAGCGGTACAGATTTCAGACACAAAGGAATTTCAACTACGCCACCCTGGGAATTTCACCCAGGGAAATATGAATGACACCTAACAAATTGTCATTAGGTCACACAGGTTCGATTCTCTTTAATAAGGTAAGCAGAAACGTGGGTATCATAAAAGTACAACATTTTATTAATACAAAGTTAAGTGAAAAAGGACAAATTACATTAAAATGGTATCAATGATACAAGCAACCTCTGAAGGATTTGAGGTGCACAGCTGGCAACAGATTCCAAAGAAAAAAATAAGAAAAGAGAGAGACACACACTCACGGAGCTGAGGCTCACCACAGGGGAAGTGATCACCAAGCTAGTTATCCAAAAGCACACATTTCACACACACACACACCACCACCGTGCACTTAGATCACACAACACTTCAAAAAGTGTCACACGGCAAACTTTGGAGGGGCACCACGGTCAGGGTATATTCTGGCAAACCGTTTGCCAATCACGTCTAGCAATCGGCAAAGCAAACTGTGGTACACGCCATTCACCAACGAGAGATGGGTAACTCGCAAAGCACAATGTGCCTTCCTGTTTTCCCAGCACGATACCATAGAACGGAATTTAAAGTTAGAGGTTGAGAAGTAAGAGGCGGGGCACCAGTTATAACATTTCAAAGTTAAAGCTCACGCAAACAGGTATTAATAGACACGTTTTAGTCAAATATTCATGTTTATAGCTACATCCAGTGTTAAAGTAGAACGCACATAGCTAATCTGCCGGTTATATTTGGAACATTATTAATGTGCACTTTCGCGCATTCGTTCGGGGGCTAACGAACACCCGGTGCTGCGTCGGAAGCTAGATCTTTACCTGGAGGTGTCAAAATGACTGAGAGAAGATTATTTTTTTTAATATATATATATTCGCTTCTTACACGAACTTCTCCGAATTACAATAAATTATGTTTGTCACATTGTTTAAAGTGTCAGCTGACACCGTAAAAATACAACGCATTAGGCTGGATTCCAGTGTATTTAATATTTTAGATAGTTTAACTTCAAACAGCATTCACCTCAACAAATCTCTACAGACAGCAATATGAGCTCCGTTAGTTTACATCTGTCATGTTGCCCTGATATGCAGATTATAGAAACGATTTTCTTAAACATTGAAATTGTTTTTTTATTATTATTGTCATGAATTGTCAGCATAATTACTCCAGTCTTCAGTGTCACATGATCATTCAGAAGTCATTCTAATATGATGATTTATTGTCAATGTTGGAAACAGTTGTGCTGCTTAATTTTTTTTGTGTAGCTGTGATACTCTTTTCAAGATTCTTATGAACCTGATTAATAAAAAATATTTTTGATTAAATAAATGCAGGCTTGATGAGCATAAGAGACTTCTTGCAAAAACATAAAATCACACACACACGTTTGTTTTTGTGAAATGTGGGGGACATTCCATAGGATTAATGTTTTTTTAAACCGGAAAAAACGTACTTTCTATCCCCTTACTCTACCCCTATCCCTAAACCTACCCATCACAGGAAACTGTGCAGTTTACCTTCTGTGAAAAAAAACCCTCATTCTGTGACCTCATTCTCACCCCCTCTTAATGTCTGGTTGAAGTTATAAGTTTATCAGAAAAAATAATCACAAAAATTAAACTTTATTATGCCACCACAGTTACATTCCTACAAGTTATCAAATTAAATGACTAAAAGACCATCAAAGCAAAACATAATAAAAAGAAAAAAAAAAAGAAAACACGATGGCTGCTGGCTCATTTACTAACGATAGGCCACTGACAAATCGAAATCCGGAAATTCCGCTCTGAAAGAGGCCTTAAAAGAAAATGTATCTCCGAAGACGACCTGGAGTTGGTGGTTTCGCAAGCTGTTGTAGAGGTGAGCATTTTTTAACGGAACAGCATTACATTGAAATTAATATGGATGCCTGCTTACTTTTTGTTTTGGCCTTAAGTTAATATTCACATTTTTCTTGTCAGCCAACAAACTACCACACGGAATAACATTATAACTTTAAAAACACTCAAATGCAGTTTAGATAGTGTAGACCAAGTGAAACAGCATTGTGTTTCCTCACAGTTTTAATTCGTCAAATTAACCCTTGCAGGTAGTTCGGTAGAATGAAATGTCCTCATGTATCCCCAGGGACTCGCGCGTGTGGTGCTGATATCTGTCTCTTATTAGTAATCGCACCCTGCTTACCACAGTCATGTTAATAAAACATGAATGCATTCTTTCATCCATAAACATTATTTCCCCAAAAACATTAATAGACCCATCGGTATGACGACAAGTTCCATGATTCCACGCTCATTCACTGCGTCATGAATCTACGCCTTTGTTATTGTTTTAAAGAGGTCATGGATCCCCTAGCAGCGAAAAAATCCATAGTGTAGCTTTAATTAAAGTTTTACTTGCATTGAATTAATTGTCAATTACCACAATTAAGATGGATCTAGATGAAATATTTATTAAAAAATGTATTAAAAATATTCTGAAACATACTAAACATCTGAAAAAATATTAACCACATGAACGTGACATTTGTAATGTAAATGGTTTACCTTTGTTTAATCATCTTGTATCTAAGTGACTATTATCGGTTAATTTTTACTTATTTGTGTGCACAGACTGGACCATATTATGGACGTAAAATGATGACGGGCTACCTTGCTGCACAAGGAGTTCATGCATCAGAGGTTCGAGTGGGCCGGACATTGGCACAGATGCATGAACCATATCACCAGGCTCGATGCCAGGTAGACTTGTGTGCCATAGTACTTTTTTTTTTTTTTTATCATTAAATGCATCTAAATTATTAAACATTATATAATTATACTTCAATGTGTATTTAGTCTTTAACTTTCAAAAGTAGAGATAACCTACAGTTGAAAATGACAGGTGCAGAATAGGTATAGGGTCGGTTACCTGGGTAAGGATTACATTAAGCCTGGACTAGTTATATTAGGACCTTTTAAGTAGTTTTTACAAACATGCATTACAAAAAACATTACTGATGTGCATCCTGAGACAAACCAATGGCAATTATATATTTTAAGATATGTCAGTGCAAGCTGTTTTGACAGCTATAAACATGCATTTTAGTCTGGGACTGCTTAAACCCTGTCCAGGAAACCACACCATAGTCTCTCTACACAAGTGCTTCTAAAACTGGGGGCTGAATACTTTCTATATGTAACCTAATTAACTTTTTTTTGTTTCAGGGTGCACGTAATTTAAATCCCGTCCCATATAATGCAGAGTATGTGGGTCACAAACTGCATATGGACCAGAACGAAAAACTTTGCATGTTTGGTGTGACCCATGTCATAGCCATTGATGGCTTTAGCAAAAAAATTGTTGGACATTCTACCATGCCAATAAAAAACAATTTAACTATTTATGAAGAGGTGTACAAGTAAGACTAAGATTTTCTACTCTAATATTACCATAATTTTGGTACACTCGATCAAAGTTTATAATTTTTTATTTTGCTAGAAACGCTGTCCTTTCCCATGGGATGTGGGATCAGGTCAGAGTGGACCACGGTAGAGAATGTTATCTAACACTCTTCATGCAAGACATCTTGGCAGAATACAGACATAACCAGCAACGACTGCCTTACCTCCAGACAACATCAACTAAGGTGAGATTTAATTATTTATTATTATCACAGATGTCTAATTTTTATAACATGTATACTGTTCTGAGTAAGCTATTGGTAATAGTAAGGTTGTATTTGTTAACATTTAGTGAATGCATTAGCTAACATTAAAAATGAATACTTATACAGCATTTATTAATCTTAGTTTGTGTTAATTTCAGAATTTACTAATACATTTTAAAAAACAAAAGTTGTAACTGTTAACATTAATGCACAATGAACTAACATGAAAGTGTATTTTGTACTTTATAGTGTAATTTTTGAGTTGTGCTTTACATTGTGGGAATTTTACTCGACAGAACCACACCGTAGAGAGAATATGGCCCGAAGTAAATAAGCGGGTCAATTTTCCAATTAAGACTGCACTTATTCAGATGGTTGACCAGGAGGCTTTGGATATGGAGGATGGGTTGTCAAGATACTGTGTATCCAATCTTACATGCGAGATCAGCCAGATTGGAGTACAGAGATTTGTACAGGCATGGAATAGCCATAATATTCTAGGTATGTGAGATTTCTTTGACATCACTCCAAAATTGTGTTTTACTTTATCATACCATCATTATTCAGTTATCCAACTGCCAATATATTCTGGAGGGCCAGTTCCTGCAGTTTAGCTCCAACCCTAATCTAACCTCCAAACCTAAACTAGAACCAGCTAATGAAGGTCTTCAGGACAATTACACTTACAGTAGGAGCAAGGCAGGACCTCAACTCTGCAAGACTTGTAGGATGTTCTTCTAGTATTATGTAATGCAGTATTATCAGTATTTTTTTTTCTTACAATTCAAAAGTTTCTATTTATAGGCAGAGGCATTCCCAACCTGCTGGCCAGAGATGGCTGCAAGGCAAGGATTTCAGAGCAACTGCTGCCGAGGGCCTCAGAAGCTGCCGAGCTATACAGGCAGGAAATGGGAAACAGTTTGACCACTCCATCTGCATTTGGCATTGACCCATTTCAGTCGGAAGATGACAAAATCAGGGCAGAGATGGAGTTTAATTCACTTTTTGACCTTGTAAATGTATTTAACTTCACTGTAAATGAGCATTACAGGCCATACCAAGACTGTGTAACTGACCTAATTAACATCACCAGAAGATGTGCATAGAGCTGCTTTAAATTTGTACCACTAACATGGCTGAAAAACTTATTGTTGTGTATATTTTTTTAATTTTGTTTGCATACTGTAGCATGAAATACAGAACAATGCAATTAAGAGTTATATTGTAACAAAACTGAATGAATAAAAAAAAAAAAAAAACTCTTCTGGTAGCATTTTAATATGTATTATACCATAGCAGCAATAGAACTGTACTGCTCTTCTATGACCCTAATTATAGCTACAGCCACCAAGTAATAACTAACATGACTAACAAAATTAGTCTTATTGTGCATTCATTATTTTTGTTTAATACAATATTAAGAGAATACTATTATATTACGAGTTATATTAATGAAGCTTAATGAAAAAAATATTCTGGTAGCAACTGAACATTTTAAACAACGCACTATATGAAAGCAGCAAGCTTAAACAGAATTGTGCTGTTCTTCTATGGCTCTAATGACATTTAATACTTCAGAGAGGCCAGCTACAGCCACCAGGGATTCCTCTGTAATTGCAGACCGACATTTTATGCATCCTTGACCCTCCTGAAGTATGACGTCAACACATTGTCGACAACCAACCAAACTTCGACAGCAGCGTGCCAGCACAGGACTGTCCATCACTCCTGTAACAAACATTATACATACATAATTAAGAATCAGTTTAAAATACCATTTGCTTTAATTCATTAAAAGAAAACTTACAGTACTTTATTACACAGCTCTTTGTAACGTTTAATGCTGATGGTCATTTGTGACATTCAGAAGTCTGATATTTCTTAATATACACACTAAGGGGTGGTTTGCCAGACAGGGTTTAAGTAGTCCCAGACTAAAATGTATGTCTAAAGCCGGGTGCACACTGTGTGATTTATAATAGTCCTTCACGATTGTTCCTTGTCAGACTGTACGAACATAATCCACGCTGCAAGCCATCTCACACAGTAAGATCTGAGCTGTCATTAATGTCAGACTGTAAGATAGTCAAGGCTTGTTAAAAGCGGACGTACGCAAGAACACTCATCCTGAGTTTTATATCATCAATCAATGATGTGTTTGGTGACAGTGAGCTGCATTACATGCGGGATTGAAATGGTGGCTACAAAGAAATCTCTAGCGCTCATTTTGATCATAGTTTGTCTTGAAAAACAAAGATAATATGACGGTCATTGTAGAAGTCAGACTGCAGGATTGTGCGCCAAATCTTCTGACACTGACGGAATTTCGTCTGAGATGAAATTTGATCGCAGTGGTCATTAATCTGCTATCGTTGAGCATGTCAAACTAACGATCAAAGACTTCAGATTTTAGTCTAGGATCAGAGGAATCTTTTAGGATTTGTAAAATTTGTCTCAGACAGCTAAATCGTGGCCAAAATCACATTGTGCACCCGGCTTTAACTGAAAACAGCTTGCACTGACATATCTTAGAATATATCACTGCCATTGTTTTGTTTCAATAAACAACCAGTAATGTTTTTTTTAAAAAAATACAACCAGTAAAGTTTGTAAAAAACTCTTTAAATGTTCTAATATAACTAAGGTCTAGTCCTGGCTTAATCTAAGCCCTTTCTGGGAAACCACCCCTGAGTATCAGACTAATGATCCAGGTAACTGACATCAGTGCTACTATAAATCACTTGTTGGGGTCCTGATCTTCCATTTGGAGTTTATTTTGAAATAATGACCAGATACTGTCCCTTACATACGGCCCATATAGATTATAGTCAATATTTTATGAAAGTGTTTACCCATGGAGTAAAGTAAGGTTGCACTTTTATTCTACATACATGTATATGTGATGCCTGGGTGATTACTTGCCTCTACATACACCACACCTAAATGAGGTCCTCAGAATTTCAATTTGCAGTTCTGTGAGGCCCTCACTATGCTTGCACAGCTCCCTGAGCTTGGCTGCCACAGCTGGTAAACCTTCTGATGCAAGAAGTACCTCCTCGATTTTGTCTCTTATTTCAAAGAGCTCTGATCCTTCGTGTCTAGAAACTTGCCTTTAACAGTTGAAAGACAAATCAAAAGATGTACAGGAGAATCTCAAACCCTATTTAGACATCATTTTCTAAGCACTATTTGAGTTACAATTCTTATCACCTGAGATCAGTGATTTTGAATTAGTATCTTTAAGACAAATTTCTCTAACAACATCCAGGAAAACTAGTCCCAGGAATTGTTTTTCAGCAGACTCTTGTCCTCTGAGAAATTCGATCCCATCTAAAAGTTAATGTCTGTGATTGCAGATAATAAACGCCTTTTTTAAAATGTTTTAGTCAATGTGAACAACTATTGATTGCACATCTTATGCTTCCTGCATCCTTTATATTGTGGATATGTTTTTGCCATCTGACAACAACATAAAAAATATCAAAAGCAGAATTCTATCACTTTTAAAAACTGGTCACTTTAATTTGTCCACTCAATTACATAATGTTAGAATTATATCAGGATAAATAGTAGATTGGATAAATATTCATTAGTAAATAATAAGTAGTTCAAATTACTCAAAGGGATATAATGAAAAGAAATGGAGCTTTGAGTGATTTTAACTACTTATTAACTATTTATTAATCAATATTTATCCTGATTTGAATGACTGCTTTATGTTTATGAGATGAAAAGTGATTCAATGTAATGTGTGTTCATGAAACCTGCAGTTTCTCCATGTCTCCATGGGCTTATGTATGTCTCTGTGATTAAAATTCACAAGTAAAATCTTAACTTCCTGTCATACTCTTTATGTTTAAATGAAACTGCTTTATATGAGAAAACGCTTATTCCCATCATGCATCCCAAGCAAGCTAACGTGTTCCTAAATGTACTATTATAGGAGTTGGATGACTCCAGAAAGGTAAATAATTGGCACCCTGAATTGGAGGAATGACCATAATGGGAAGATTGGACTATGGATGGGGAGACCTGTGACCTGCACAGGCAATTCTGTAATGACATAATTTTCATTTTTGGGTGAACTAACCCTTTAACTTTAATTTTCTCCACAAGTGCATTTTAAAATGCTCTTAAGTAATTTATAAAAAGGCATTTTATGCACCTGATGCATGCATTTAAAATGTGACCTTTTGAAACGCTTTGGTGTGCATCATCACAACATTTTGTACATCTAGTCCAATCCGAACTTGTACATAAAATCACAGATGTCGGGTGATTAGAAATCACAGTCTATGCACTAGACTACAGCACTTCAATTTTTACTTGCATGAATATATGAAAAGTTCAAAGATGACTAGATTCTTCTGGTGAGAACATTCATGAACTTACCCTACTTTTCTTTTTTTCCTTCTTCCCATCTCTGAGAACACATCCTCTTTCACAGCAAAAAGGCGTCTGGAGCTTTGCTTCCAATAAGTAGAACCTGTGACAGAGACACCCATAAACTTTGCTACTAACGAATGCCCTACCAATTAAGCTTATGTTTGTGTCTATCTACCAGTTTTGTTGGACTTATTTTAAAGTTGGGTTCCATTTTCTCAACACCTTCTTGTTCTCATCTGCATCTTATCTAATGTGAATTTTATCTTGATAAGTTTATTTAAGATCTTGTTCTCTTCATCCTTTGTCAGATTTTTGTTTTCGCCATCTTATGTTAATTATTTTAGTTTCTGGTTTTGTAAGCTACTCCTGTGTCCTGTTGTTCTGTATTAATACATATCTAATGTACTATTACAGGTTATATAAGACTCAGAGCTGTTATCTTGTCAAACAGGGGTTGCACAAAGTATTAAATGAAGAATGTCAGTAACTGTCAAGTTATGGTTTCATTAATTGTTTTATTTTAAATAGAGATTGGGTTTTGGTGAAAACGTTATATGAAAATCTAATAAAATAAAAAAAAATCCAGTCAGTTTTTTTCATATTTAACAATGCTGACCAACCAATGCTGACAGCAACTTACCTTTGGTACTTTTTAGGACAAGTTACAGGATGAGGTGTGCGAGTAGCAGTGGCTGTTGCAGTGGCTGATCTTGAAAAGCTAAAACGAGGTCTACTCTGTCCAGGGTTTGGGTGAAATGCAGTTGTGACTGGGCTTGGTAATGCTCCACACATTTCATCACCCATAACCTGGAAGGTAGCCCCACCATCCATGAGATCCATACAACTAAAGAATCCAGCTGAACCTGGGAAAATGGAAATTCCTTGATCGTTGATCAAGAAAACACTTGGCTGAGTTACCTACAGAGGAATCAATGGAACAGAACAATATCATAATACAACACAATAAGCGTAATTCATTTAATTCACACTTTTAACCATCAGGCCACCCTCGCATAACAGCCCTTAATCCCTTCTTTGTGGAAACATGTGGGCACGAAGGTCAAGTGTGATTCCAAAAAAAAAATAATAATAAAATAAAATGATTAAATGATTTTGATTAAATTAATTCTATCAATTTATGCCTTTTGGGGTATTAAAAGTACCATATTTTATGTAAAATATGCATATATATATATATATATATATGCTTTGTGCTATATATATATATATATATATATATATATATATATATATATATATATATATATATATATATATATATATATATATATATATCAGAAAGTCCAGAGACCCAAAACCTTAAAATGTGGTGACTTTGGTGACCTATGATGGTATTTTTTAAAGCTACAATATCAATAGCCACTAGATGGCAATAGAACTCAATGGCTGCATATGGGCTGAACTTTTTTTTTTATTGCCCAGTTATTGGCTCATTTAATACCTTTATTTTTGTATGTAAGAAGACGGTTCATTGACTAAGGTGCTATATAGCACCTCTGAAGAACCACTGAAGCACCAATATTGGTGCTATAGCACTAAAAAATGTTACCCTATTATTACGAGCCAAGAACCTTTTTTTTTTTTTTGAGTGTATGGATGCCCATTTTTGGCCATATATGTCCTCGAGGAAGGGATTAAGAAGTGTTTTCTTTCAAGCACTGAAAAAAAGCACATTGTAGAAAAATTAACTAAATCTTGTACCGCTTAGATTAAAGAATAATAAAAAACGCTTTTGCCCTTATTTGTCCAAAAGATGGCTTTGGAAAACTAACCAACACTTTTGTTTTTTAATCCTACATGATAACTGGATTTTGATTTTTAATTATTATCTAATTATTCTCAGCATTTGGCCAATAAAATATTCTATTTTAAAGTAATTTATATTACACTTAAAATATTCGAAAATTATTACTTTCTATGAGGACTGGACAATCTAAAGTTTGGGTTGGGACGTGGGGGATGGGGGCTTTAATATCAAAGATTAAAACAGTTTAACGAGAACAAACCTTGAAGATCCTCGCCAAGTTGTCCACTGTTATATCATCTTCTCGCAGTACAGCAGACAAACTGCCCCTTCTTAGCGTATAGGTTGTTGCTCCCAAAGACATCTTAACGTTATTTATTTGCACTTTGCAGCAGGCAGGACCTCCGACCGCGACAAGAAACAGCGCCAATTTAAGCAATAAAATGTGTCACGTCACATCCATTGTCGTACGATAGCGCCAGTACGCCACTTAGAGGTCATGTCAATAATTTGGTAAAGCATTTGACTGAAATATACCTTTGTTTATTGTGACCATATCCCTTGGACTGGGTTATTTCTTAAATAATAGAATAAATGTATTATTTGACCGACACATAGTTACGTTTGCATATGATTGCAAATGTATATTCACTTAGCCTATTTATCAAATTAACAAACTTTTAAAATTTATTTTTATGTAATTTTACATCAACAAAATAAAAGGTTACTAATGTTACATTCTGCGCCAACCACCATACACTGTGAATAGGCCTATAGGCCTAACATTTATAGAACACGTGTTCAATACCAAGTTTGTGTTTTATCTAATTTTACCTTGCAGCTTTTTGTGTTAATTTATTTTTCAACAGTAAATCAACACATTTTGGCTGATCTTCTTAAAGATTTGAGAGCAACTCTGAGCAAGGAAAATACAAAAACTTTATAAAAAAAAATACATGATATTTGTTATATAACTTTATAACTTTCAGTACAGACTAGAAAAGCACGAACACAATGTGGATAAAACAAATCACAGTTAATGACACACACAAAAATGTAATGACACAAAACAATTAAAAAATTACAAACCATACATATGAAATAATACAGTAGAATGCTTTATGCAATGATTGAATACATTATTTTGGTTGAAAGTCTTATTTGTCTAATGCTATTATACTGAATTTATGAAAAATTAGTTCATAAAATGTCAAAAGGCCATGATGGCCACCAGTTTGAGAACCATTTTAGGTTTAAATATGGTAATGGACTTTACAATTACATTACACAATGGAGGTGTGAACTTAAAGAAGTTAGACATTTGATATTTTATTAAGATATTACATAACACATAAGAATTATATGGTTAATTGGTTGTCATGCCATTTATATCGCCTTATGTCTTAAATAGTTGGATTCTTTATATAATATTGGATTAGCTGTTACAACACCAAAATGCATTCTACTTTAACACTGGATGTAGCTATAAACATGAATATTTGACTAAAACGTGTCTATTAATACCTGTTTGCGTGAGCTTTAACTTTGAAATGTTATAACTGGTGCCCCGCCTCTTACTTCTCAACCTCTTACTTTAAATTCCGTTCTATGGTATCGTGCTGGGAAAACAGGAAGGCACATTGTGCTTTGCGAGTTACCCATCTCTCGTTGGTGAATGGCGTGTACCACAGTTTGCTTTGCCGATTGCTAGACGTGATTGGCAAACGGTTTGCCAGAATATACCCTGACCCACCACCACCAGTGGAGACCTTTCCCCCGTGGGACCCCAGCTCCTGAAAGGAAAAATCAAAGATAAATAAAACAAACTTCAAAACAAATCAATTAAACCACAATTTGATGGTGGCACAAAACAGCAAGTAATAATAATACCAACACAAAATCAAATCACAATAAAATATACAAAATAATTCAAACAATAGAAATAAAGAAGACACGTCAACTCAATTTGAAGGACAGGGGAGACAGGCTTGCATGAAGCAAATATGTTTGTGCTCCTGTTCCAGAGACCAGTGAGCGTCAACCCCAAAATAAATATAAACTACCAAATATAAAGTCCATGGAACCAGACAGCGACAATCCCCTCGATTAGTTGAAAGATAATGACGTCCACTCTGTATGGGCGCGGAGAAACGACAGGGCTGTAACTATGGTGACAGCAGAGAAAAATGATCGTCACAGACGAAAAGGAGAATCCTGAACCAAATATAAACAAAAAGGAAAACAAAACAATTACTAAAAACGTATGCATTACTTGCTGGAAATATCCAGCTTATAACTACATGCACAACACTCACCGGGAAAGGACTATGTGCACTATTATCCCTTCACAGGCATGGGTACACGGCATTTGTATAAACCGCCGTTCAACTGGGATACAGGGAACTGCACACACTCAAAACGTCAGCCAATCCATAAGCCCCAGCAAAGCGAAACAATCTGCTTTACACCGAACAGTTCACACATACCTGAGAGATAAGCAGTTTAGAATCCACTAATGTAGCAAGCCGAAGGAACCACAAGGAGATGAAAAAGACAGGCTAGAACGCAACAATGAATTGTTAATGCCACACGCACAGCAACTAGGGGCAAAACTGCTACATGCTAACAGTACATACCTGCAGCTACCGTCAGGAAGCTTTTTACTTCCTGCTTCGCTACTGTTTGGACGCTCTTGCTTACTGCTCCGCGCTTTGCTCTTTCGCTTCTATATTTTATCTCATAATTTCAACTTCAACAAATCAGCACAGTACTCAAACAACAAAGCTTGACTCCAATGATAAAATTAGAAACTCTGGTGACTGGATTACTAAACAAAAAGCGGAATATTTCAACCGACCAGCCTCCCACTGCCTTCAGCTTACATTCCGGAGAAGGGAAAACACAGCTGCCCACATTCAAAAGGATAAGAAGATGCCTCTTCTAGAATCTACTTTGCTGCACAAACTGCCACAGACTTTTACAAAGGATTGCAGTTCTTGAAACAAAGCTATTTGCGGAACCATCTAACCAGACGAATCACACAGCAGAGCTTCATCATGAACGCCGTCTGCACACTGCCGGTGAGTCCCATAAATGTGCTACTCAACAGGTAGAGAAACAAGTAACTGATCCACACACTAATCGATGGCACAAACAGGGAGCGAGACCCAAAGGCACTCGAGACATCAAATTTTCATGAGCATCACATATTGCCGCAGTAGCATGCTCTACCCCAGACACAAGGATTGCAAACAATCGTTTCCTACCACCAAATATACATCTTGAAAACAGATTTGAAGTGTTAATGAATGTGGGTGAGGAATCCCCAAACATGATGAATGTGACTGAACAAAGATCGAATCAGCCCGTAGCTAACACTGATGCTAACAGGCACTCAAGGTCAAGCAGACAGCGGCCGTCAGCTCAGAGGGCAGCCGAGCCCAGGACTCTGATAGTGGGGGACTCCACAGTCAGAAACATTAGCAGCAGGGATACAACTACATGCTGACTTCCACAAGCAACAGTTTCTGATGTCAACAGGGAACTTAAGAACATTCTGATGAAACATAAGACTGCAAATCGACTTATCATTCATGTGGGGAAGAACGATATTCAGAGAGAGCAGTCAGAACTCCTTAAGAGGGATTTCAATTAACTTTTTGAAACACTCAAAAAAACTGAAAGTTCAGCCGTTCATCAGTGGACCACTTCCAGCAAGAGGAACAAATAGGTTCTCACGGCTACTTGGGCTTAATACATGGCTGCAAAAAACCGACAACTTTAATCTCTTCTGGAGTCAAAGACAACTGTTTACATCAAATGGCCTCCACCCAAACAAACTCGGTGCAAGAGTGCTAATGGACAATATTTATATTTCCCTTCATCATCCTTCAGCTGTGTGTGCTAACCCACTCAACCTGGATGGCACACACACACCAGTACAGAGTATAGACGATCACAGGACTTCATTTCAGCATCTGAATGGACATGCGGTTGATACACCCCACAAGGACAATGATAACACCACGCAGCCACAACAACCACTTCTCATGGACACACTCCCAGCTGAGCCCCGCCCTCAGAGCTCACCACAGACACACTGTGATGGATTAGAACTGCTCCAAGTGACACAGATCGAGGCACTAAACAGTAACATCTCAGCCCAGACTGTGGAGTCTGTGGAGGCACTGGTAAAAATGGGGACCATCGGGGGTGAGACTGGTGAACTTTTACACCTTATGTGTGGTCTGAGCAATAAGCTGGAAGAAATGTCTAAGTCACTCCATGAACTGGACGATAACATATTGCAGCCTCCGGTAACACCAGACCAACAGCCCCCCAGACATGTTATTCCTCTCTACAGCATCCCCGCTTCTGAACTTCACAGAGAAAATGGATTTTGTTTATACTGGAACCAGACAATCACACTCGATCGCTGCGAGCCCCCAGATATCAACCAAAGAGCGCAGAGCCCCACAACCACTAAAGACTGTGGGCCCAGCTCGCTCTGCCCCTCCTCCTGTGAGATTTTTTTCCGGTCACAACGCCAGGGCCCACACCCTCCCCCATCTGCACCAAAAACAACTGATACCAGCTCCCAGTGATGTATTATGGGTCCTCGCAACGTAAACAGCAACCTTATCAAATGTTTACAAAACAAGCGGGAACCCATTGTGCCTGTCTCTTTCTCTATTTCTGTTCTGTTACGTGATAGAAAGTCTAAGGCCTTCTCAGGCCGTATGGCAAATCCATCTAATCTGCGGCCTGTTACTTGTCAACCTAAGATTACTGTGGGGGAAAAAATTTAAATGAATACTGTTAAGTTATCACTTTTAAACATCCGCTCACTCAAAAACAAATAATTTCTAGTCAATGACTTAATAACCACAAACAACCTAGATTTTTTACTTCTAAATTAAACGTGGCTAGAAGACAGCTGCAGTGCAACAGTCCTCAATGAAACAGCCCCTCCTAACTTTACTTTTATGAGTGTCTGCAGGGCAGTCACGAGGGGTGGGGGGGGGGGGGGGTCGCTGCTCTTTTTAAAGATGTCTATCAATGTAAGCAAGTATCATTTGGTGACTATTTGTCTCTAGAATATCTGGGCATTGTGCTAAAAGGTGCTCCACGCATCCTGCTTATCATTATTTACAGGCCTCCAAAATATTGCCCAGCTTTTATTGATGACTTTACAGAGCTGTTATCAGCAATCTCATCTGAGTATGACTGTTTTGCTATTGCTGGGGATTTTAACATTCACATTGACAATGAGGAGTACAGTACAACAAAAGAGCTCATGACTGTTCTTAACACTTTTGATTTGACACAACACGTACACGGACCCACACATGATCGTGGACACACTCTAGATTTAGTCATCAGTAAGGGTCTAAACATTTCATCGATAGTTATTAAGGATGTGGCACTGTCTGATCATTTCTGTATTTTCTTTGATATATCAATCTCTCCTGCCATTGAAACTAGATCTGTCTCTGTCAAAAAGAGATGCTTAAATGAGAACACTAGTGTGCTGTTTATGAAGGCTATATCTCTAACACCAAGCATATCTGCAGACTCTGTTGATTTTCTCCTTGACTCTTTTAACTCAAAAGTTAAGAGTGTAATTGATAATATTGCTCCTGTGAAAGTCAGAAAAAAGAGTGGCAAACAAAAAGCACCTTTGAGAAACTCAACAGCAGTGCAATTCATGAAAAGACAATGCAGGAAAGATGAGCGCATGTGGCGAAAGACAAAACTTGTAGTCCATTACAACATCTATAAAGACAGTCTTCGTGCTTTCAATGTGGAACTAGGCAAAGCTAGACAGACCTTCTTTTCAAATATTATAAACAGAAACATAAACAACACGCGCACTCTTTTTGCTACTGTAGAGAGACTAACAAACCCTCCGAGTCACATTTCCAATGAAATGCTCTCAGACAGCAAATGTAGTGAGTTTGCTTTCTTCTTCTCCGAGAAAATCAATAATATCAGAAATGCGATCAGCACATCCTTGAGTTGCTCTGGGGTGAGTCAGATCAGACCACAACCTCAGAAAGTTACTATGACTGATTTCAAAGCAATTGATGGTAAAATTTTAGAAGAAACGGTACAGCACCTAAAAACATCAACCTGCGCCCTTGACACACTCCCCACTTCTTTTTTCAAAAGTGTGTTTAACTGTTTAGAAGCAGATCTCCTAGAAGTGGTAAACGCCTCACTTCTTTCTGGGACTTTTCCAAACTCCCTTGAAACCGCAGTAGTTAAGCCTCTCCTGAAAAAGAGAAACCTGGATAACTCCATACTGAGCAACTACAGACCAATCTCTAATCTCCCCTTCATAGGCAAGATCGTTGAAAAAGTTGTTTTCAGTCAGCTGAACAAATTCTTGAACTCAAACATCACAGCACAGAGACAGCACTCATAAAGATAATAAATGATATTCGTCTCAATACAGATACAGGCAAAACATCAATTCTGGTACTACTCGACCTCAGTGCTGCATTCGACACTGTTGACCACAACATACTTCTTGACAGGCTAGAAAATTGGGTTGGGCTTTCCGGAATGGTCCTCAAATGGTTCAGGTCATACTTAGAAGGGAGAGGTTATTATGTGAGTATAGGTGACCATAAGTCTGAGTGGACATCCATGACATGCGGAGTCCCACAAGGGTCAATTCTTGCACCACTCCTATTCAACCTGTACATGCTCCCGCTGAGCCAAATAATGAAAAATAACAAAATGGCTTACCACAGCTATGCTGACGACACCCAGATCTACTTAGCCCTATCACCTAATGACTACAGCCCCATTGACTCTCTATGTAAATGCATTGAAGAAGTTAACAGTTGGATGTGCCAAAACTTTCTTCAGTTAAACAAAGACAAAACTGAAATCACTACATTTGGAAACAAAGATGAAATTCTCAAGGTGAACGCATATCTTGAGGCTAAAGGCCTAATAACAAAAAATCAAGTCAGGAATCTTGGTGTGATTTTGGAGTCAGACCTGAGTTTCAGTTGTCATGTCAAAGCAATAACTAAATCAGCCTACTATCATCTCAAAAATATTGCAAGAATTAGATGCTTTGTTTCCAGGCAAGACTTAGAGAAACTCGTTCATGCTTTTATCACCAGCAGGGTGGACTATTGTAATGGTCTTCTCACCGGCCTTCCCAAAAAGACCATTAGACGGCTGCAGCTCATACAGAACGCTGCTGCCAGGATCCTGAGCAGAACCAGAAAATATGACCGTATCACACCAGTCCTCAGGTCTTTACACTGGCTTCCAGTTACATTTAGGATCGATTTTAAAGTACTATTACTTGTATATAAGTCACTTAATGACCTAGGACCTCAATACATTGCAGATATGCTGATTAAATACAAACCTAACAGATCACTCAGATCATCAGGATCAAGTCAATTAGAAATACCAAGGGTTCACTCAAAGCAAGGAGAGTCTGCTTTTAGCTATTATGCCAGCCGCAGCTGGAACCAGCTTCCTGAACAGATCAGATGTGCTCCAACAGTAGCCACTTTCAAATCCAGACTCAAAACACATCTGTTCAGCTGTGCATTTACTGAATGAGCACTGTGCTACTGTACATCCGACTGATTGCACATTATCTTATGCTTTTACTGAATGAGCTCTGTGCTCTGTCCGAACTGCTTGCACTTTAATTATGTTTCAATTTAACCCGGTTTTTATTTTGAGTGCACTTTAATTATGTTTCAATTTAACCCTGTTTTTAATTTTAATTTTACTTTCTATTTTATTTATTTATTTCTTATTTCTTTTAATTCATATTATAACTGTTATACTGCGAATATTTTAACTTAATTTCTGTGTAAAGCACTTTGAATTGCCACTGTGTATGAAATGTGCTATACAAATAAACTTGCCTTGCCTTGCCTTACCATCAACAACAAAGGGGAGGAGCCGGACGTAACGGACGTGGCGCATCACAGGCTACAACCAACCAGCTCTTAAATAGGAGGCACTCCTCACTGATAGGTGCTCAAAGCTGTCAATCACCACCACTTCTCATTTATTCGGCTACAATCCACCCCCAGCTTCTGCACCGAAGCCCCGACGGTGACTTAAACATAATCTACCCTCAGAACCTTCAGTTCCAAGGCCGAAACCAAGAAAAGGATGTACTACCCACTATACTAGAAACTGTACCTGTCCCCAATGATCGTGGGAGGTGATGTACATTAGAGTGCCGCCCAGCAGTACTCTTACCAGTTCTCCTGATCACAGCAGCATTTGAAGACTCATTACAGGCTGCAAGTTCACCTCTGCCTCAAGAATTTCTTCTGCCCTCTGTGCCTCACCAGATGGTACCTCCTCAGACCTCTGAGGGACAGAAGGGGCAATACCCCAAGGTACCTGCCTACTAATAGCTTGTGGTGTTTCTGGCACCAAGACGAACAAGTCTCCCTCATCTAATTCCTCCTCTCTGCGAAGCTGCACAGGTTCAACTACCGGATTGTCCTGCCAGCCGGGTGAAGGGCTCCGGTTGATCTGAGTTTTCAGCAGGGATCGGTGCACATGCTTCACTTTACTTAAATCCGCAGAAGGGGCAATGGTATACACCACACCCCCTTCCTTAGGTGCCTTCAAGATCTGGTACACCACTGAACTCCACAGGTCGTGGATTTTGTGTCTACCTCTCACACTGTGATCGCGGAGGTATACCAACTGACCCTCCTTCAGTGGTGCTTCTCATACCTGCAGATCATGCCTGGCCTTCCGACGATCTGCCGCGGCCCCCAACCGCTCACGAGCACCCTCAAAAGCAACCTGCAACCGATCCTGATGCTCCAGGACCCACCTATGTACACTACCTGCCCGCGGCTCTTCAACCCTACCAAGCAAGAAGTCAACTGGGAGTCTAGGCTCCTGCCCGAACATCAAGAAATAAGGCGATTCCCCCGTGGTTTGATGAGGAGTAGTGTTATAGGCAAAAAGTACCTGAGGAAGACAGAGTGGCCAATCCCCCTTCTTTGAAACCGGCAATGTACGCAGAAGATTGTGCAACGTTCTGTTAAAACGTTCGCACTGGCCGTTTCCAGCCGGGTGGTATGTGGTAGTGCGTTACTTTTCAACTCCATACAAGCAACAAAGCTGCTGAATGAGGGCAGACTCAAAATTACGGCCTTGGTCTAAATGGATCCGACCAGGCACCCCGAATTTGCAAAACCATTCGACCACCAGGACCTGGGCCACAGTCTCAGCTCGTTGGTCCCTAGTGGGTACAGCCAAGGTGTAATTGGTGAAAACCCGAGCCACCAAATTACCTTGAGTGGCTTGACGCAACACAACTGGGACCGCTGAACCCAGGCACAGATCCTGACCTTCCACCGCCGGAAGATTTTGCCGTGACAAGGCATCAGCATTGCCGTTGCTCTTACCTGATCTATATTTGAGCTCAAAGTCAAAAGCTGCCAACTGGGAAGCCCAACGCTGTTCCATGGCACCTAACTTGGCAGAGGTCAGGTAGCTAAGAGGGTTATTATTTGTATAGATACTTTTCAGTCAACCCCGCTTTGGGGTTGTTAGCTCAGCCACCAACCTATGTAGGGGGGCAGCTAGCCTAGCAAATCCCTCCACAAAATGTCGGTAGTAGCTAGCAAACCCCAAGAATGACCGCAACTCCGCCACACTGGTTGGACGAGGCCACTGTGACACCGCCTCGATTTTACCTGGGTCTGTGGAGACTCCCTCTGATGAAATCACATGACCAAGATACTGCACTTCCTGTTTGAAAAAGGCACACTTTGATAATTTGGCCTTCAAACCTTCCCTGTGTAACCGGCTTAAAACTACCTCCATCCGAGCCAGATGTTGCTAAACTGAAGAGGAAAACACAACAATGTCATCCAGGTACAGGAGCAGAGACTGGCACTGCTGGTCCCCAAACATCTGTTCCATCAATCGTTGGAAGGTGCTGGGGGCGTTGCAGAGCCCGAATGGCATCCTGTTCCATTCAAAGAGGCCGAAAGGAGTACAAAAAGCAGACTTCGATCTATCAGCCTCCGTAACAGGAACCTGATTGTACCCGCTGGCAAGGTCCATGGTAGAAAACCAACATGCCCCCGCCAGCGAGTCCAATGTTTCCTCAATACGGGGTAGAGGAATTGCACTTGAGTTCCTGCCTCAAGTGGAGGAGTTCAAGTATCTAGGGGTCTTGTTCACGAGTGAGGGGAGGATGGAACGGGAGATTGACAGACGGATCGGTGCAGCTTCTGCAGTAATGCGGTCGATGTACCGGTCTGTCGTGGTGAAGAAAGAGCTAAGCCGTAAGGCGAAGCTCTCGATTTACCGGTCAATCTACGTTCCTACTCTCACCTATGGTCATGAGCTTTGGGTCATGACCGAAAGGACAAGATCCCGGATACAGGCGGCCGAAATGAGCTTTCTCCGCCGGGTGGCTGGGCGCTCCCTTAGAGATAGGGTGAGAAGCTCGGTCACTCGGGGGGATCTCGGAGTAGAGCCGCTGCTCCTCCACATCGAGAGGGGACAGCTGAGGTGGCTCGGGCATCTGTTCCGGATGCCTCCTGAACGCCTTCCCGGGAAGGTGTTTCGGGCATGTCCAACCGGGAGGAGGCCCCGGGGAAGACCGAGAACACACTGGAGGGACTATGTCTCCCAGCTGGCCTGGGAACGCCTCGGTGTCCCCCCGGAAGAGCTAGAGGAAGTGTCTAGGGAGAGGGAAGTCTGGGCATCTCTGCTTAGACTGCTGCCCCCGCGACCCGGCCCCGGATAAGCGGAAGAAGATGGATGGATGGAATTGCATCCTTCCTGGTCTTAGAATTTAAATGACGGTAGTCTACACACATGCGCAGACTACCGTCCTTCTTCTTGACCAGGACGATGGGAGAAGCATAAGGGCTACAACTTTCTCTAATTACCTGGGCCTCAAGCAGTTGGTTGATGTGTGCCTTCACTATCTCATACTCAGAGGGTGGAATGCGCCTATACCGCTGTCGTAAAGGAACATCGTCCAGCAAGGGGATATCATGGGAAATAAGGTTAGTGCATCCCAGATCTCCATCATGCATGGAAAACACAGGCAAATACTTCTCCAGTAAAGCCCTCACCTTACCTTGTTCTTCCACTGATAGCACAGACCTTATCTGTTCTAGTATAGTGGGGAAATCTGCACAGCTTGTGTACTCACCCTAGCCGAAACCACCTGAACTTCACTGACCTCTGGGGGTAAGCTAACAACATATACCTGGTTGACAGTACCTATAACCGTTCTAGCATATAGACTACGTCTACTGTGCCAACATTAACTACTGGCACATAGGCTGTGCCACGGTCCACCGGAACTAGAGAAGGAGATGCCAACAAACCCACTGGAAGATCAGAATCTGGTGGCTCAAACAGTACTGTACCACCCGAATACTGTGCAGAGCAGGTCACAGCAAACCATTTCATGGTGTCTCCTGGGATGCAACACGCCCGACGTCCACGCACTTTAACTTTAATTTTAAGATTTGTCAGCTTTTTTATTCTGTTTTGCGACTTCCGCGGATTTTAACAATAGGCCTAACGTTAGTCAATTTTATCCCACATGGACATCTCGTTTCTTTTCTCAAATCTTCACTCGCGTCGCACCTATTTTCAAAGGGAATTATAAACGTTTCTTCCTTTCGTTTGTTTATAACATATTATACCCATTCACGTCTTTTACTGTGGGAAAGTAGAAAAACACTGTAGGATGAGTAGGCTACCTTTTTAATTTTATTTAACACAGTTTGTGCTTGTTATTAGACTTGGTAAGGCGCGTCAAGTTTATTTGAATGGCGAATTTCACACACACAGGCCATTTTACTTTCGTTTTCTCTGGCAGTGAATAATCAAACATGGCTTAAATGTCTTGACCCTGTGGAAGATAAAATTCGCTCTTCAGAACAAGTGTTGCTTTGCAACATCAGGAGAACACATGAAGACGAAGATATTTGAGAATGTGTCTACAGCTCGTGTTTCATCTCGCGCAGAGCTGTATATGACGCATCTTTGAGGGGAAATTAGATTTTTTTTTTTTTTTTACTAATATTTAATTTTCTTATATTCTTTAGGTTACCATTATTTACTCAATCGTTTAAATGTTTTACAGGCTGTGGTGTGTTGTTTCACTGACGGAAGTGCTGAAATAAACATGCATGCTTATGAAATGGATGTTTGAGCCTCGTTTATTATTTCAAAATGTAGGCTATATCTGGCAAAGACTACAGTATTTAAAATATAATATATGCATTAGTTATATTCTCAATATAATTTACAGAGCAATCCCTGCAAAGTTTTTTGTTTAACTATAGAAGAGGATTAGTGTGCGCCACACTCACAACAAGACTCGCAATGGGGGGCGTGGCATCACGATGGTGGCGCTCCATCATGATGTCAGTCAGCCATCATGATGGACGATGATATTGTCCATCGGCACAACCCTACCACCAGGCAAGGTACCTTGACCCCACCCATACACACGATGAGATGTGGACAAGTTGACATAAACCGAGACATAAAATTTGAATCAATCAAAACATCCGAGTCTATCTTTTCCCCAACTAAGCTGTGGCCCTGCTGCTTAGCGGGAACTAGTTTTCCGACGGTTGCCTGGATGGTGACTGCACACCCCTCGTTAAAGATGAATCTGCACGTGCTGGTGGAAAACGAGAAGGTCTTCGTTCCCCAACACAATCCCTGGCAAAATGATCAGGCTGTTGACACCTTCTACAAATAATCGGAGTAGGCCGGGATGATCGCATATGTGAGTGGGAATTTTGAAATTGAGCCATACTTTGGGTCAATTGATTTAATTGTTGTTGCTGCTTTTTCAGCATTTCTCGTAATTCGCTCAATTCAGATGTGGTTGACACTGTGTTACTCCCTGTGTGCTGATGTCCCTGTACCCCATACTGAATACCATACACGGACGGAACGGACTGGCTTCGACCACGTGTTCCCCCAGGCACTCCCTCTCATTCCCAGCGAATAGCTTCACTGCGAACGTCCAACAACGTAGCAGTGGGTTGACGACGGATTAGCTGTTTTAATTCACGTCGAAGAGCACCATCACTAACATACTCAACAAACTGATCGCGTAGCAAAGCTTCCGCATTAGGCATACCATAAGGTGATTGGCTTTTTACTTTTTCCAGCAGATTCATCAGGGCCAGGGAGAATTCCAATAAAGTCTCCCCATCCTGTTGTCTCCTGGAAAAAAACGACTCTTGGAGTGCAACATATGACCTTGTGCAACCATACAAGTCACGCAATGCCTGAATTATTTTCTTTGGATCCTCCCTCTCGCCCCTTGATCGATAACGAATTTCCTCTCTCGCCTCGCCCTCCAAATGATCAACTAAAAAAAATGCCTGATCAGCAGTAGAGAGATGGCGAAGCCGCATGCAGGCCTGGGCCTCTTCCACCCATTCGTCGATGAAAATGCCGGACCTACCATTAAATTTTGGGCACTTTCTATCACGAGGAACAAAAACAAATCGTTCAGTTGCCGATGCATTGGGACCAATGGGTGGAGGGTCCACAGCTGCAGGCATTGGAGCACTGGATGGACCGGGCTGTGCAACGGGCACTTGTTCCTGTCCTAATCTTTCATTATCTGCCTTTAATTGGGCTACTAATTCTCTCAACTCACGCAGTTCATCGTCCATGATTACAAAATCACTCACCAATACAAAAATGGAAATACAAAACTCAGAGGGTCGACTCGTCACACTGACCCACAAGAGAAAGACTGCTGCTGTCCGGTTTCTGCCAAAAAAAAGAAAAAGAACACAATATCCAAAAACACTAAATCAACCAAAACAATACCCACGTCTTTGCACTACACAATAGAGACCCTGCAGACTACGCCAGATTGTGACGGAGCGGTACAGATTTCAGACACAAAGGAATTTCGCCTACGCCACCCTGGGAATTTCACCCAGGGAAATATGAATGACATCTAACAAATTGTCATTAGGTCACACAGGTTCGATTCTCTTTAATAAGGTAAGCAGAAACGTGGGTATCATAAAAGTACAACATTTTATTAATACAAAGTTAAGTGAAAAAGGACAAATTACATTAAAATGGTATCAATGATACAAGCAACCTCTGAAGGATTTGAGGTGCACAGCTGGCAACAGATTCCAAAGAAAAAAATAAGAAAAGAGAGAGACACACACTCACGGAGCTGAGGCTCACCACAGGGGAAGTGATCACCAAGCTAGTTATCCAAAAGCACACATTTCACACACACACACACACACACACACACACCACCACCGTGCACTTAGATCACACAACACTTCAAAAAGTGTTACACGGCAAACTTTGGAGGGGCACCACCACCAGTGGAGACATTTCCCCCGTGGGACCCCAGCTCCTGAAAGGAAAAATCAAAGATAAATAAAACAAACTTCAAAACAAATCAATTAAACCACAATTTGATGGTGGCACAAAACAGCAAGTAATAATAATACCAACACAAAATCAAATCACAATAAAATATACAAAATAATTCAAACAATAGAAATAAAGAAGACACATCAACTCAATTTGAAGGACAGGGGAGACAGGCTTGCATGAAGCAAATATGTTTGTGCTCCTGTTCCAGAGACCAGTGAGCGTCAACCCCAACATAAATATAAACTACAAGTCCATGGAACCAGACAGCGACAATCCCCTCGATTAGTTGAAAGATAATGACGTCCACTCTGTATGGGCGCGGAGAAACGACAGGGCTGTAACTATGGTGATCTAAGCATGCAGAAAGGTCAATACTGAACATGGGTTTTCAGTACATAACTCATGTGGCATAAGAATTCTTAAACTGGACATTTTTTGACACCTCTGCGGTAGACTAAAACACTTGTATCAGATTGTGTATAATTTCATCCAAGTCTTTTTGGATGCCTGTATCTCCCTGCGCTTTAAGCAGATTTCCCATTTTCATTCATAACTTTAGCTTTGAAATACAATAGATTAAATGTTACCAACTTGCAGTTGTTTCATTCAAATTATATTGTAGCTTGTAAAGAAATAATTACTTTCACATTGTAACTTTAGCAGTTATAAATGACGTTTAAAGTGTGTAGCAAAGAGATAAACTATAAAAGGCAGGATTTGTGTTAATTTATAGAAATGGTGTAACTTAGAAACGTAAAAAAAAATCTGTTAAGTAAAACATTCACATTTTGGGGAAAGGTGTGAATCAAAAGAGAAAGCGTTTACAGCTTTAAATTATCATTTTATTGAGTTTCATGTTTTGTAAAAGCTGTATAATTTGATCTGGTCGTTTTCCCCTTTTCTTCAGCTCCTCCACGATTGTTCCCAAGCTGGTCAACATCTTTTTTTCAAAAGATCATCTGCGCCGCTCCTTTAGTCGCCTCCAGCGCTCCAGGTCTGGCCTCACCAGGGACTCAAGCACAGCAGTCCTTCTTTCTGCATGTGCTTCATAAGACTCCAGAAATTGTGAGGGTTGTGGTCACCTCTGCCTGCTGGTGAGGTTTGCATGGCAGAGGTTCCAGGCTGCTCGTCCATGATAGCACCTGTTGGCTGGTCTTAAGGAGGAGTTGTTGTGTGCCTGTTTTGAGATGTCTCTTCCAAAACAAGAGGAGTGGAGAGTATCGTGCCAGGTGGTGCTGTACCAATCCCATATGACCCAAATAACTCATCCATTAGCTGTGGGGAGGAAAAAAGGGATGTGCAATGTACAATGAAAAATTACAAATATTTCAGTCTTGTAAGACATGTTATTTCAGATACTCGTAAATAAGTAATATAATGCGGTTTTAATATAGTATTGAATACTGTATAGTACTCCCAGGTGTACTTCCCCTCACCAGTTGCATGGCGTTTTTCCTTTATGCACTAATAAGTGGTTAACATGTTTGCTAGTTTGTTTCTCACTTGACTAGTTGTAACCCTTTTGTGAGAACGCCGTTTGTAGTTTCTTATAGAAAGCCATTTTGTTCCTAAAGTAGAGCTGCTGAGGAGTTATTGTTAAGTCCAATTCGAATAATGTCATTTTATGTGTTATTTCTGTAAAATGGAGGGGGTGGGGAGAGAAATATTTGGTAAAACTTTACAATACAGGTGCACTAATATGCATTAATTCATGCTTAACTAATGCACAGATAATCATGAGTTAATGTAAGACTCATGAAGAACTAAACCATCAGCAACTAATGAACATTCTATATGATTAATAGATTAAGTCATTAAATCATTAAATTGTTATTAGTTAAATGTGTCATATTGCATGAATTCCCTAATAACATATTATATTAACTAATAGTGTAAATTCATATGTTAATTACCACAACCCAGCCAGCACAGTCATGTGGGGCCAGATGGGTTTGACCTGGGCTGTCTAACTGGGCCCAGCCAGTTTCCATGGAGCCCCCACATGGGTTAACCCAGATGAAATTAACACTGCTCAATGTGCACACTACAGGCTGTTAAATGTAACATTGAATCAGTGTTGGAGTTAATGAGATAATTAAGTGATTTAATTAAGGGATGATTTAGCATTTGTGATGAAAATCTGCTGTTAACAAGCAGAATCACTTAAGTAAAGAGAAACAAAAGAAATACAACTTTCAGCCACAGCCTTAGATGAAATCAAATGAAGATGAAGACGAAGACATTAAACAACTCCACAAACAGCATTAACAGCTTCATGCATTACTAAACAGATTGACTTTATTTCTGTCAGACGTCTACAGAAGCTCTTATAGAGAAGTTCGGAGAACACTGACTAGTAAAATGCCTTAGCCATTGAGAACTGTCTGTCTGTAAAACGCGATTCACGCCACCATTTTAACCAAAAAGTGTGCGATCTCGATATACACACATACACAGAATTGCAGTATTTCAAAATATCTGTTTTGGTGATCATTTATGCAAACATATGTTATGTCTTAAATAAACCTTTTGTTAACTGTTGAGGATAAACATCTGATGCGTAACATATTCGATCCGTGCAGTACAGTATGTCTTAATATATAGGCTGTCTGTCTTAATAATTTTAATCAAATAATTGTGGCATCATGAAAATATAGCCTAGATATGGGCTGGGTGTCCCGAAACCTCTTAACACTACTAATATTGCTTTCATTGACGTGAATTTGCATAAAACCTGGGAATTAAAGATTACATTTTTCTTAGATTTGCGTGCTGAGATGCAGTTATGTTGCTGAGTGTAAGTGGAACACTTTTGACAAAACGGATATCAAAGAGATCATGAATAAAACACATGAATGATCAGGTGTAAAATCTGTTCTTCAAAGCCTGAAAACAAAGATGACAAATCTAAAACTAATTTCATGAGAAATATTTACATTTCTGTACTATTTCTATGTTAGCCATTATGAATATTTAAAATATTTTATGTGTATTTATACTATTTACTCCAAGTGCACACACACACACTGCTCAATCAGTATTTTCCACCACTCGTCTTGAATGCCTCGCACTGCTGCTCATCTGGTTCCCCTTCGAGGGAACTCGAACTGCGTCATCGTGACGACACTTTGGGGAACGCCCCTCGCGTTACGCGTCTGAAGAAACAGTAGAATCAGCCCAATCCGATTGGTGTTGCGTGATGACGTCGTATGTGACGGCACACCCGGAAGATACAAAGAGACGTCTGAACGAAACAGAGATAGCTTTTTTGCTCTTCAGCGTTAGCGCTCTGTGTTACCAGTCTGAGAGTATTTGGTGTTGTTATCTACTAACGTTGTTTTCACAAGCATACAGGGCTCGCGAATTCCATGGCCGGTCCCGTGCTGTTGAGGCAGCACGGTTGATCTATCATGGACTCGCAGATGGGTCTGTCAGGGGAACTTGAGAGTGCTTATGCATTTTCTCCTTCCCGGTGACAGCTCCATTGTTCTCCTTCCCCGCGTGGAAGCCCGCGGCCCCGCGCTGCGGCTTCTTCCCCCGGGGTGGAGGACCCGATGCGTGAGCTGTCTGATTCTGAGGAATTAGATGGGCTCCGTATCGAGGCTCGCCTTTCCTAATGCAGATTCAACCTCGAGTTGCCGAGGCGGCGCGCAGGTTTGGGTCTGTTATTAGAGTGATACAACGTGACACGGTGAGTAGGGATACTGTGGGTGCGAGGCATGCAGTCAGCTCCTGAGGGGGCGGGCTGTTTTCATTCAGAAATATCGCGACGCGTACTGCCGTGCGCCTTCGGGTGTTTCAGCCTCGCGCCCGTTTGGCTTTTTTCTCGAGGGATGAAAGCCAGTTGTATTATAACAGCTTGAACCGCGTTGCTGAGGCAACGTGTGGTTTACGAGCCGTATATAATACAATTAAGCAGTATTGTCTGATAATTGTGGCTGCGTTTTATTCTGAGGAATTAAATGAAATATGATCTGACTTTGAGGAGTTAGATATTCAGCCTATTATTCAGACCATGTTCACCGTATTTGTGAAATGTGATACTGTTTGGCTTTCTTCTCGAGGGAGGAAGGCCAATTGTATTATAACTGCTTGAGCCGCGTTGCTGAGGCAACGTGTGATTTTCGAGCCGTATATAATATAATCGAACAGTATTCGCTTTCACCTTACTATGGCTGCATTTAATTCCGAGGAATTAAATTAAAATATTATCTGACTATAAGAGTTAGATGTATTTTTTACTCAGCCTATCATTCAGACCAGGTTGCACGGTTGGGTGATTATGATGACATTTAATTCTGAGGAATTGAGTGTCATGTTATCTGACTTTGTTAAGTTAGATACTTAATCAGTCTGTCGCCCAAGCGTGTTTGACTTGTCTGGATATCCATCTAAGATTGGAGGTTGCGGCCCTGTCGAGCTGCTCCCTTAGATGAGGCCCCTGCTGGCCGGCCCCCTCTCCCGGGTGGGAGCGATCGAGGTCGCCTCCCCTGAGGAGCTTTTGGGAATCGATGTTGTGCTCCCGCCGTCTAGTACGTTTCGGGCCACATCGTTTCTCAGCGCACGCGCGCTGCACCAGCCGCCTCTAGCAAGACCTGCGGCGGTCCAGCAAACGCGTACGCTCACCGAAAATCTTCCTCGATTTCGCCCTGCCGGTTAGCCGCTTCAGGGGGTCGGGGAGGAGGCTCGGTTGACACCCGAGGCCGGCCTCGAGAGGCTGGTTCCCTTAGCAGATTATCTCGGCGCATGGTTATGCCTCCGAATATATCTGCATGGGCCCTGCGTACTGTAGAACGGGTTACAGGCCGCAGTTCAGTTCCCTCCCCCGAAGTCTAACGGGGTGGTTTGGATTGTGGTCGGCCCAGAGCAGGTGCGGGTAATGGAACAGGAAGTACACTCCCTGTCGGTTAAGGAGGCTTTGAACATATTCCTCCGCCAGTCAGGGAGTCCGGGTCCTACAGCCGGTACTTCATAGTTCCTAAGAAGGATGGCCAGTTGCGTCCAACTTTAGATCGGAGGTACTTGGATCGTTCTCCGAGGAGATTCAGATTCAAGATGCTTGAGTGTCGTGGTTCAGATCCAGTCTGAGGACTGGTCTGTCACGGTGGATCTAAAGAGGACACATACTTCCATGTTCCATCCTTCTGTGTCACGGGGGATTCCTGAGGTTCGCTTTCGGGGGCGAAGCGTATCATTATCAGGTTCCTCCATTCGGGCATCACTGTACAGCAGTTTAGGACTGCTGGGACTTGCGGCAGCTGCGTCCAACAGAATTTCTCTTGGCCTGCTGCACGAGACCCCTACAGTGGTGGCTGGGAACCAGGGAGGTTTTCCTTGAGGGGAAGACCATTCTGTATGATCAGGGTAACGCGCAGATGCCTTCGTTCCCTCGTCATATGGAAGAGACCTTGGTTCCTGTCCCGGGGGCCAGTGCTGGGAGCATCATGTTGCCGGGAAACCGTTTCAACAGACGCATCCCTCACTGGTTGGGACACGGCCATGGAAGGCCGCTTTTTCAGAGGTCTGTGGGAGACCCGGCATTCTTCCTGGCACATCTACTGCCTGGAAATGCTGGCGGTCTATGAAGCTCTGAGGAGCTTCCTCCCGGGCCTCCGCGGCCACCATGTCCTGATGCGTAAGTGAACCAGGGGGCTTTCCTTGAGGGGAAATTCATTCTGTATGATCAGGGTAACGCGCAGATGCCTTCGTTCCCTTGTCATATGGAACAGACCTTGGTTCCTGTCCCGGGGGCCGGTGCTGGGAGCGTCAGGTTGTCGGGAAACCGTTTCAACAGACGCATCCCTCACTGGTTGGGACACGGCCATGGAAGGCCGCTTTTTCAGAGGTCTGTGGGAGACCCGGCATTTTCCTGGCACATCAACTGCCTGGAAATGCTGGTGGTCTACAGAGCTCGGAGGAGCTTTCTCCCGGACCTCCGCGGCCACCATGTCCTGATACGATCCGACAATATGTCGCAGTGTCGTATCTAAACCACCAGGGGGGCCTGAGGTCGCGCCCTCTTTGCAGACTGGCGCATCAGGTCCTTCTGTGGTCCCAGGGGAAGTTGTCATCCCTCAGGGCGATGTACATTCCCGGGGACCAAAATCAGGGAGCAGACATCCTGTCGAGGCAGGGGCTGAGGCCCGGGGAATGGCGGCTCCACCCCGAGGTGGTGGAGGCTATGTGCGAGCGGCTGGGCCCGGTGGAAGTGGATCTATTTGCGTCTCGAGAGACGTCCCACTGCCCGCTGTGGTTCTCCCTCACTCATCCGGCCCCTCTGGGGCTGGATGCCATGGCGCAGACGTGGCCGAGGCTGCGTCTGTACGCTTTTCCCCCGATTGCTCTGCTCCCGGGAGTTCTGGAACGTGTCCGCCGGGAGGGCGTCAGCCTTCTCTTAGTAGCACCCCGGTGGCCCACTCGGGTATGGTTCTCCGACATCATCGACCTGCTGGACGGTCCCCCATGGCAGGTCCCTCTGAGGAGGGATCTGCTGTCTCAGGCCGGGGGTACGATTTTCTACCCACGGCCAGAGGTATGGGATCTCTGGGTCTGGCCCCTGAGGGGGCTCAGTTCCTAGCAGAGGGCCTGTCGGCAGGTGTCGTGGAGAACCTACTCAGTTCCAGAGCTCCATCCACCAGGAGGTTGTACAGCCTAAAGTGGAATGTATTTTCCACTTGGTGTAGAGAGCGGCAGGTGAACCCAGTTAACTGCCCAGTGGCTTCAGTGCTGGAGTTCCTTCAAGACCGCTTCTCCGCCGGTCTTTCCCCGTCCACACTTAAGGTGTATGTGGCTGCCATTGGGGCTTTCCACGCACCTTTAGGTGATGCGACGTTGGGAAGGCACCATCTGGTTGTACGTTTCCTCCGTGGGGCTCGGAGGATGAGGCCTGCGGCTCATTCCAGGGTCCCAACCTGGGACCTGGCAGTGGTGCTCGAAGGGCTGGCTGAGGCCCCCTTTGAGCCGCTGGAGTCGGCTGAGGCGAGAATACTGACCTTCAAGGTGGCTTTTCTCCTTGCCATCACTTCTCTGAGGAGAGTGGGGGACCTCCAGGCCTTGGCGGTCACGCCGACTTGCCTGGAGTTTGCCCCTGGCATGGTTAAAGCCATCTTGCATCCCAGCCAGGGCTACGTGCCCAAGGTGCCATCTAACAGGGCAAGGTCAGTGGTTCTCCAGGCATTCCATCCTCCACCTCACGTGACGGCGGAAGAGAGCAGACTTCACCTCCTCTGCCCCGTGCGGGCATTGAGGATTTATCTGGAGAAGTCTGCTCAGTGGAGAAAGTCAGACCAGCTGTTGGTGTGTTTTGGTTCACCCAAGAAAGGGCTGCCTGCGTCAAAACAGACGATTAGTAACTGGATTGTCCAGGCTATAGCCATGGCTTATCGGGTGCGCAACCTGCCTTCACCCTTAGCCGTGAGGGCCCATTCTACCAGGAGCATGGCCTCCTCGGTAGCCCTCCTTTCTGGGGCCTCTATGCTAGACATCTGCGAGGCAGCGGGGTGGGCCACGCCTCACACCTTCATTCGTTTTTATAGTCTGCATCTCCCTGAGACGCCTGGCGCGAGAGTGCTCGCCCCCTAGTTGTGCCTGGTTTCAGCTTCACACTGGGGTGGGTATGATTGGTGCGGGATAGTTGGTACTCGTTCCCCAAAGTGTCGTCACGATGACGCAGTTCGAGTTCCCTCGAAGGGGAACGTCTCGGGTTATGACTATAACCCTTGTTCCCCGAGAAGGGGAACGAGACACTGCGTCTCGTGTCCACCCAATCATCAGAGCGCTCGCTTCATCGCAAAGAACGCTATCTCTGTTTCGTTCAGACGTCTCTTTGTATCTTCCGGGTGTGCCGTCACATACGACGTCATCACGCAACACCAATCGGATTGGGCTGATTCTACTGTTTCTTCAGACGCGTAACGCGAGGGGCGTTCCCCAAAGTGTCGTCACGATGACGCAGTGTCTCGTTCCCCTTCTCGGGGAACAAGGGTTATAGTCATAACCCGAGACGATCACTAAGAAGGGGATGAACACCAATCCCAGCGGTGCCTCCAAAATTGTAGTACTCCTGTAAAGGATGAATTAGAAATTAACAAACATTCAAGCAATGTTTCTTCACTGTTGCTTTATCGTGAATGATTAAAAAATGATATACATTAACACAAGTGTATAGTCTCAGACTTTTTAACACAGCTTTGAATCATGTGCTGGTAATGTAAACACTTAATTACTAAATCTTTCAACTAAACATCGAAATAAATCTAATTAATAAACTAAATTACTGATCTAATTATTGATTTAAAGCCCACACTGTCATGACATCAAATGACATCAAATGGCTGATGACATCAAATGTCTGATGACATCAAATGGCTATACAGCTTAATAAAATTATGCTGCATTATTTTCCTGTTTAACATTGTAAAGCTGCTTTGAAACAATCTACATTGTTAAAAGCGCTATATAAATAAAGTTGACTTGACTTAAATTTCATTCATGCCTTTCACTTGATTACATGCTCATGACATCAAATACATCCTCACACTATCAGTGAATCAGTGAAAATAAACTCATAACACAGAATTAATGAATACAATATAACATGAAACACATCGATCAACACCAGCGTTACAGACATAGCACTCACATACACATCGTAAAACAATAGTTATCAGTCTTTCTTATACTCAGTTAGAACAATTGTCTAGGTTTATATCTAGGTCTACTACATGTACAGGTGGCCCCAGTGGGAATTAAACCAACAACCACAGGTGTTGTTTGCTAGTTGTACCTGATGGCCCAGTGCGAGCAAACGTCTTCAACATTGTCCCAACTTGCTTCACCTGCTCTTGAAGTGAGCCGCTGTCATCCGAAGCTACAAAATGAAAGGGATATGGTTATATTGGACCTACATCACACACAAAAAAGTAAAATTTAAGAAAGAGTGCATGTTCTCACCTGCTCATACATTGCTTTCCCTCAGGGCTTGGTTCTCATCCATCACGGCTTGTTTTTCATTCTAGAGTCTCTGGAAATCTACATTGAAAATACACTGGTGCCAGGAGTGTTTTAACATCTCGTTTTACATGAGATGCCAGGGGAGTACAAGGGCCAATAACAGAGCGATGACTTTCTCCTATTGATAATCATTGACATCTCAAAATATGTTTGAAGTTATTGCATACATTTAATTAATTTGACTTAAATGTAACACTTCGATTAGCGCAACATATTAAATACCTCCAATGTTTTTACCCATATGCTGCCAAGGTAAATTTGCTGCTGTTGTTGTAAAGCTTAGTACGAGCTGGGGGAGCAAACATAACAGCTTTAATATCACCACAGGCTATTGCATATTCAGTAATGAAACAATAATTGAACTGTGCAAAGCTAATGGAATGTACAACACACCTTAACACTTTCATTCAGAAACTGCTGCGACGAGTAACCCGTCAAGTGTCCTAATGAACAGATTACGGAAAAAATGATTCCTCGTCTTAAATCATCTTTCATGTCGCTTTTGGCTTGCTTAATTGGGGACACTAAATATTCAACTATATTACTGATCTGCCAGCATTGACACTATATGATAATTGAACAGAGCTGGATGACATCACTGTTTTCTTGTACTTGTACTTGTACTCAAACTCTTGGCTCTGTGAAGTGGAGCCTGGATTACTGGGGAGAAACCTTGTTCTGAGAAAGAGGAAACTCAAAATTTTAACATCTAACAAAGCAGGTTCACAAATCAAGCATCACAGCAATACATTTTACATACCAGCTCTTAAGTCTAAAGATGGCTCAAAATTTTCCTGGTTTTCTGGAATCGATGCAACTTCTGGAGCATCGGGCATCACTGAAACCTTGTTACCGAGAACAATGTTTTCAAAGCTTAAAAGAGGTTGTCAAAACGAGCAATGCTGGTGCATCTGGAAGACTAGACTAGGGGTCTGTACTTGGAATTTGAGATCATCTTTCGCATTTCCTTCTTGTCATCGTCCGTCGTTTCAACGCTGGAACCTGTTTGGAAGCGCACCAAATAACTCATCGCCTCTTGCCAAGATTCTAGAGCAGGGAATAATGAATACAATAGTCAGTCATCCACCATAAACAGACAAAGAAATGACACAGATGAAATGCAGGAATATCAAATGAACAATTCAGACGCATTTACCTGCTCCCTTCATGAACTTAAAATTATGTTTCTCCCAGATGCTGTGTGGAGGCGTGCAGCGGATGGTTTTTTGCGGAGGTTAAATGGGGGCCAATAGCACATGCCCTCGCTGAGCCACACTTGCGGAACCACTGCAAATGGTAGATCCTCCTCGTCGATAAACTGAACAATGGCAAACATCATCTAAAATAGAAGAAAAATGTGAATAAAGTCTACATTTTGATTAATTTCCTGGCAAAATCAATCAAATTAAAATTCTCTTCAAAAAAGCAGTAATTTTTACAATGGAAAACCAGCCTTTCCATCCGGGCAAGGAAGAAGATAATATTTCTTCTGCACATTTGCTGTATGCATAAAGCGGAGTGTATCTGATAGGTCATATAAATTAAAAATGCCTAGCTTAGAAGATTCCACAGGGTAAGTAAAGAAATTGACCATGTTCCAGAACCTCTTGTAGATGACAAAAGTGTTGTCCATTTCATCAACGATGACATTCTGTATAACAACTATGTACTTATTTCCCAACAGGACACAGTTGTCTCCCTCTGAACTTTTCACAACAAAGTCTTGAAAGTAACACTCCTCATACTGCTTTTTCACAGAAAGACTGTTGAGGAGTGGTGCATGGTTGTGCTCGCTCAAGGACCTTGTTTTGGAGATGTTTGTTCTTCTGTGCTGACCTGCTCCAGTGTATGTGTAGGCTTGTGCAACAGTTTCTTCAGGCGCCCAAGGAAGTTTTCAAATGGGAAGCATGAGATGTCATCAAGGACACCATACTCTTTGGCATCTTGGCTGAGTTGTGCCAATCCATGCATGCTGTATGTCACTTGTTCTTTTCCATAAAGCTTGCTGCAGTGATCAACAAAGAGAACCAATATTCTGTGTGCATAGTCTGCAAGGTCAGCACACAGGGACACATCCAGTAGGATGGTGATGCCAACTGAAAGCAGCATGAAATTGTTGTACACTTGAGTTGGTACAAGGCTTTTTAAGATGACTGGTCCAGTGTACAAGAGGAACTGCCTGAATTCTGTAGCTTTCCAACGCTCAACATTTTCCATGGATCGTTGCTTCCTGCTGAACTCGCACAGAAGTCAAGTCACCTTCATTTATATAGCGCTTTTTGCAACACAGATTGCTTCAAAGCAGCTTTACAGTGATGATAGGAAATTAATTTAGTTTTTGAAGAAAAGTTTTTGATTAATTTCTGTTGTAAAAGCTATAATTTGGTGCCATTTAAACAACACCATCCTCAATTAAAACAGAAAACCCCCATTGTGTTCCGGAATATCATCTGCACGGCAACAGCATTTGGTGGCTGGAGAACGCAAACCATGAAATATGTTTGAAATAGTTTTGAAAGTATACCATCATCTTCCCCTCACAACCCATAAAAAGGTGATTCTGTGAAAATGGTTACGGTATGTATGCAAGCATTACGTTTTCAGCCTATCCACAAGTTTCCTACGCCCCATGATGCCTTGCGTCAAAATGGACTGCATTTATATAGCGCTTTTATCAGACCTACGGCCATCCAAAGTGCTTTACATTTGCCTCACATTCACCCATTCATACACTCATTCACACCCCCGGGGGCGGTGTCAGCCATGCAAGGCGCCATCCAGCTCGTCGGGAGCAGCTGGGGTTGGGTGTCTTGCTCATGGACACCTCGGCACTTGGTCAATGTAACCGGGAATCGAACCACCAACTTTCCGGTTAGTAGACAACCTACATTTACCACTGAACCACTGCCGCCCGCAAAAGTGGGATCGTCTTCTGGTTCGAAGTAAACAAGCGGGACGTGACACTCGTGACATTGACATTCAACAGTTGACAGTCATTCAAGATATCCAAACTTTCTAACGATGTGGGAACACAATCTCAACAAACTTCAAAAGGGTGAAACAAAAGTACCTTTACCTTCCGCGGTAGTTGGTTGGGAGGATGACGTGAAGAAGTGGCCTCGTATCACGTACGGTAGCATTTTTAGCAATTTTCTAAATTCGGTAGCCTGTGATGGTAAGGCGATGAGCAATTTGAAAAGCTCAGAGGCCTATTAGTATCTGCACAGTGATAAAGTCGCCCTGGTGTTATTTAAGGATGTCGAAGTGACCTTGTATATCTAAAAGCGGACATTGAGCCAAGCCATAGCCTACACGTATCCCATCACAAGGCATGGGTGCTAGCGTCAGTGACAGGTGAAGTACAGACAGCGGGTTGTTCGTGTATTGCAGGGCCAGGATGCTCTTGTAGTCATGCAGCAGCACTTTTGTGGAAGGTCAGTAAAGTAAGGACAATTAAGGGCTTGAAAATTGTATTGTTTATTGTATTGTGATATTATTAATTAAATAATAAATGTACTAAACTGAAATGTTTAGTGTGTGTCATTCATTCATGCTCTGCATATGTTTCTTCACAGTAACCTTCACTTAAAGGGTTACTTCGGTGATTTAGCATTAAGCTTTGTATTTAAACTGGGTCATTTATGCAGTAGAAATGTGAAATTATTTTAGAATTTGGTGCCTTCTAGACTCAGAAAAGACAGAAAATGTATTTTGGTCTCATGTGGATGAAAGACAACTCCCAGAATGCACTTGCTTCGCTGCCCTACGAGGCCACTCCATACACCGTCGTTTTGATCTTCATAGTAATACAATTATTTCGTTCAGTTAGAGATTAAACACTACAATTAAAAACTGAACGTGTCTTTTCAATAAAGTGTGAGTGAGCCGAACGAAAGTCACGACACAAATGCAGCAGTGTCAGATTTCATTCAGCATGAGAGCGAAGAGCTGAGCAGAACTGAGGTAACGTTAAGCGCCAGTCTGGCAGGTTTTCAGATCGCATATGGAAGCTAAACTATCACAGGAATTCATTGAAAAGTTGAAACACTCACTTTACTCTGCACCGCGTTCCGTTATGATTGTCCGTGCGGCCGTCTGTGTCTTATATTCTGTGCGTGAGATCTCTCCCCTATGGACGGGTTGATAACATGCGGAACAGCTCCATCTAGTAGCTGTAGTCTTTAGCCTCTGGCCAAAAAATCCTCAGATGACGCAAAATGACGATATTTGCGTCATCGGAGGAATTTTTCCAGAAATAAAATGCATAATTCTCTCGTCTCAGGGGGATATGAGGGGGGAAAGTACTGTAGCGTCTTAGGGTTACATATATTATTAAATTAAATTTAGCTCAATAGGGAATTATGGGTACTAATATTTAGGGATTCATGATTAATCACAACAGGTTATAATCGAATCATAAATCTCTAAAATCACCCAAAAAGGGGAATACCTAACATAGGTATTTATTATATATATAGCCCCACTGTTTCAACTCTAGACAAATGGTCTTCTTCAGTTGAGTTACAGAGCAGATGTAGACAGCACCAAGGCAGACCCCAGCAAACATGATCAAGCCCACAGCAATACACTTTGTCATACTGAACACATCACAACACTAACCTGTCTAAAGTGCACAAAGTTTTATGAGGCCTACATCAAAGTGTCCCCTGCACAAGCGGCTGCACTGATGGAAGGAACCAGGATGCAAAGTGCTTCACAGTTATGGCATGATGCTAGAAAGCTGCGTCTAACAGCAAGCACAGCAAAACGAATCCCAAAACGAAGCACCACAGATCCCCAAAAATGTTTAAATGAGCATCTGTACCCAATCTTTACCGGCAATACAGTAACACAGCATGGCAAAGAAAATGAGAGCAACGACATCACACTCATGGAGAGCAGAGGGCATACTGTTGAGAAGAGAGGCCTTGTCGTGCACCCTGACCATCCTTGGTTGGGAGCCAGTCCAGATGGGATCCTTTATTCAACCCAACTACTTGAGATCAAGTGCCCCTTCAAGAGTTCCATGTCACTGACAGAATTTCTGGAACGGCCTAATGGTGACATCAAAAGATTAGGTGATGGACAGTACCTGATACTTCCCAAAGGAAAGGATGGATACTACCTCCAGGTGAATACTTTTTTCAAGAAAGTAGATTAGCTTTAGAAACATTGTATTTTAAACTTATAATGAATGAATTATACCGATTATTTTAACCAACACTCCCCTCTTTCAGACAACTCACCATGATGTGTCTGGGCCTACAGAGCAGTAAAGTGGTCATCTGAACACCAAGTGAGGACATCGAATTGGACATTCCATTTGACAAAAACTACACAGATGCACGAGTGCAACAGCTGCAGACTTTCTACTTTTTACACATGCTACTTAGGTTGGCTGATGATTTTGCTGACAAGAAGATAAATCTATGCTCAACATACCTGCATATCTTTAATGAGTAGTTTGGGGAGGCTTTACATTATACAATCAGTTTTAGTGCATGGATATTCTGAAGAAATAGATATACACAAACAAAACAAAAAGTTCATTTTCCAGTTTTATTGCAAGTTTAAAGGCATGGTGAAGGCAAAGGCAAAGGCAAGTACTGAACACAGTCAAATATTAGTGTCACTTGATGATGGATCTGGTGAAGGAAGCTGTCACTGATCAAAATATTTATTTTCAAGATGTTGAAAATGAGTTTTGAGAATATGCGTGAGTTTGCGAATATGAGCCAGATGCTGAATTCACTGGTAAATGAGCTCTGACGAGGACAGTGATGATGGTATACAACATCTGTTCAAACTGAACCCTTCCAAGCTCCAAAAGGTAACAAAATATGTTTTATTTTATTCTTCTGTAATTGTTGCTCTAATATCAGGAGTTTTATATATTATCGCGACAGGTATATATCTATCCATGTTAGATATAGATCCGGGTCGCTAAAGACCCGAATATGTAAAAATGTTTGGCGAAACAGTCATGCATTTAAGGGTTAAAGTTTATACAATGTTTAATAGGGAGCCAGTGCAGTTTTGACAGAACATGAGGTGTGAAGGTCAGGAGTACTCTGGAGAGCTCTTTTACCATGCTGGGCGAAAATCTTGTCAGCAGCCGTCCCTTTAGCCAAAGATGCAACAACTTTCTTGTCACTCCAAGGCATACCAGATGCATATAATCCAGTGGGAACTGGGTGCCCAAACCAACAGACAACGTTGCCAATGCCGTTTCTCCACACTGATGACTCGTCAGAATGTTTGTCATGGACTGCATTGTCTAATCTTAGAATAGCATCTGTTTGAGGAAAGGTCATCCTGTTTCGTAGTGGCCCCCTTTTGAACACACCCATAATATCCACTGTGACCTTTCACATTTCTAACAAGTGCACGAGCAGGGGCGTCACAGATGAATGTTGATATTTTGAAAGGAAGTGCTCTCCTTCAAACAGAACTCCTTCCGTTTCAAGTCGTTCTTCTACAAAAGTGGAAAAAAGTGAAGGCTGGTTGGCTTCTTCTTCCCATAATAGAGACCAATGACAAATGGAAGTTTGTTTTGATAGACATTACCCACGTATTGCTCAATTAAACCAAAAACTGGCCAGAACTGGGAATTTGAGCTTTTGAAAAGTGGAAGTCCATCAACATTAACTTGCCAGGGTTTCTGCAGGGTTTAGTCAGTCAAATTTAAGACTTTTTAAGACCTTTTTATGACCATTATGATTTAAATTTATGACCTAAACGAATTACGAAAAATAACTTCCTTTCAAAAAAAGTATTTTTTTTTATTGACTTTCTTTAAAAGTAACAAGTTTCATTATTTAAAGGTTCCATTTTCTTAAGAGTAACAAATTGAAGGCTCCCTTTTCCTAAGTATCAATAACAGGAACAACACTAAACAATTATCATAATATATCTGTCAATATCGATAATTATCACAATAAATGTCAAATCTTTATTTCTTTCAAGTTTAAAGGCAGATTTTTGTTCGTAACTGAAAGTTGTAGAAACCAGAGCATTAATTGTGGTTTTAAACTACTCTTTATTGTCAGAACATTTCACAAATCTGAGGTAAAACATTCAAACATTTGTCATTTGTCCTTAACAAAATAAATACCATTATTGGAAAATTAATTTCTTATTTTCTGCATGTGCTAATGGAGGATATTGTTTCAAGTCTTGAAACAGGTTTGTGTTGCCTGACTTTGATGGCACGTATCTTCATGAAATGTATGAAAAACAGTAGTATCCTAAATACATTAAATACTTTAATTATATTCCATTAGTCCTTTAATACATTGTCTACATTAATAATAAAATACGATTCAATTCAATATGTATATCCCACATTTCACGGTGGAGTTAATATTACTAGGCTAACCTTACAGTAAATCCATGGTAAATGATGGAGATTTGTTGATGGAAACGCCTTCTAACTGTATTGTTGCGCACAGCGTTTCTCCTGTTTGTCAGCGCTGTTTCATCTGCCTTTAAACTGGTTTAAATCACTGAGACATTTGTGTTCTTCGCTGAATTCAAGCGATTCTCACTGGATCTTGTGACCGAGACCAATCAGAGTAAACGCGCTGCGCTGCCGTTTGGACTTTGAGCCGAGTGGATAAATGGTCCATGTGGCGCACGGTTCAAATGAGTTTTGTTCCGGTATCATTTAATGCCCAGCCATAATTTCAGTAAAACTAAGCAGTGACTCAATGACATATACAGTAATAAGCTGAGGAGACTCTTTTGAGTTTGCGCGGGTTTCTGTGAAAGTCCATTCCGACAAATATGTTTGCTGCACTGCTGCATGCACCTGGAACGCTGTGATACCACCCAGATTCCTCAGACAGAACTACAACAGGCGAAACGAATGAATGCCACCGCCAGCACATTTTCAAGGGGAAAAGGCGATGGTGGAACCAATGAATGAATGAGCATATCAATTTAAGACGTGGCTAAATGTAATTTATGACCATGTATGGAAAATCCCCAAAAAATGTTTTTATGACTTTTTATGGCCTAAAATTTGTATTATTAAATTTAAGACTTTTTATGACTCCGCGGAAACCCTGACTTGCATTGAAACTGACGTCAACTTCTGCAATTTAGGAGACACTAACAATTGCAATAGTATTCCACTTTCAATTCCAGAGTGATGGTATACAGCACCTGAGAGTTCTGTTGTTTTAAAACTAGTCACTGTTTTCAGAAGGGTTCTTGGGTTGTTAGGAATGGTTGGATGATCCTTGGACAAAATGGTTAAAAGCTTACCGAGGCACACATGGGGGGTTGTGTTGCCAATAGCCCACCCTGCCAATTGTGTCCTTAGGCAATCCTCTTCACTATCTTCTGTGCTTGAGGGAAAAATTTCACCAGATTCATACATATACCTCATCAACAATTATTTCCAGTGATTCAGGGGTTACAGTTTGTCCATGGCTTGTTGTACCCATTCCATGTTGATGTTCGTTTACAGGAGGATTTACTTGGTCAAAGTCGGAAATAACAGCAAGTAGAGCATCGTTTGCAGCTGCAATTTCCTGTTTGTCCCTCTCAACTCCTTTCAATATTCTTCTCCTTTTGGCCCAGTAACTAGACATTGTGACTAACAATGCATTTACCTTTAAAGCCCAAACAATTGTCCAACAGTAGGTCTCTTGAGTGAAGATAACGGTTATGCTCAGGTCAAGGTATCTGCAAGAAAATGTGAACAAAACCGCATTGTTAACATTAGCAATATACAGTAGCTATAGCCTGGATGCCAGCCGAACTTAGACCCGCCCCGGTCTGGACTTGATCTGTAGAGAAGTAATTATGCCCGAACAGAAACTGTTCGGACCAATGCAATTGTCAGGGTGGGCTTTAGATCAGTGGTTCCCAACCACGGTCCTGGTGGACCCCCAACAGTGCACATTTTGGATGTGTCCTTTGTCTGACACACCCACATCAGGTCTTGGAGTAGCTACTAATGAGCTGATGACCTGAATCAGGTGTGTTTGATTGAGGAGACATGCAAAATGTGCACTGTTGGGGGTCCACCAGGACCGTGGTTGGGAACCACTGCTTTAGATGATGATAGACAGATGATAAACAATAACGTAATCATCCACTTCATCAAAGGCGCTTGGGTTGAATTTGTTCTAATCCTAAACGGAGAACTTGTTCGTATATGCATTCATCTTTACCATTTCTCTCAGAAACTTATCAGCCAAATGTGGAACAATGAAATTGTTAAAAAAGTTAAATGTATTCATTCAGTGTAGTGATTCAAGTGAACAACATTGTCCTCAAACATAAAAAGTACAGCAGTTCAGAGAGATAGAACTCATCATAATCAACTTAAATCCTAGAAGTACAGTAGCAACTCAGCACGTGTTAGCTAACACTTGCTAGCCACTGTAGCTACATTGTGAACTGAACTAGCAGCATACTTGTTTGGACAAACAAAATCATTTAAACAACCTATATACAGCATTCTGTTTTGTTAGAAAACACTAAAAGATGTAAAGCTTTGGCTACCTACTGTTGCTAGATACATTTCCACATGTAGAACATGTTTGAACTCGGTGTGTAAAAAAGGTAGCCTGACATTGTCAATACTCAATTCTAGTCAGAATATGAGTCTGATACTGCTCCATTGGGCTCTGATTATGGGGCGTGTTTCAAACGAACCAGGAAATAAAATGCCTCTGCACTCAATTGGATAGACTTACAACCAATCAGAGCAACGGTGTAAGTGACGTATGTTGTGTGACGCATAGTTGACAACTGCAGGCTCGCTGGAAGATGAGTGTAAACAATCTTTGCCGGTGTTGTAAAAAGAATTTAAGTATACACGGAGTACTTGTCAACACGAGCAAAATTTTTGAGTTAAAAATAAAAACGGTAAATGCATATACGATCAAGTTCTCCGTTTAGGTTTAAAACTCGACAAAACAGTAAACAAATCGTATCGCATTTGTCGGTCCTGTCAGAACTTATTAACACGGTTGGAACGCGACATGCCCGTTTTTAAAAAATGGACAGACGACGAAGGAGACCAGGCTAAAGAAGTGTGTTCATCTGAGGCATCAGAGAAAAGAGACAGAGAGCCTACTCCCTCCAAGACGCCCAGGTACAAGAACGCAAACAAGCATTACAGAGGTAAGCTTCTTGTTGATGAATTTCTACTTCTTATGGTATGACTATGAGAATAACCTCGATTGGCAAGTGTTTCACGAGTGAGTAGTGTTTATTGTCCAGTGTGATAAACACTAGCTAGATAAACACACTTGCATTCCCAAACTCCTCATTTCAATGTAATTCACTTATGATTAAACCATTAGTCATATTTGCCGATATAGTAGCCTAGTGTGTATCCTGTAAGCCAGCCAGAATTTGAGTCAGGCTAGGCGTAGTGTGAACAAATGTTACCAGGATAAACTAGCACCTGATGTTGTGTAAGCTGGCCTCTGTCACTTTGCCAACATGTAAGAACTAGCATGTTTCCTTGTGTAATGGGCTAACGTGTTACCCTGTCTCTTTGCAATGCATCTCTGTGGGGGTTGGGCAGTGTTTATTTTTAATTCTTTTTTTAATATATTCATTTGTTTATTTTTATTTAAACAGTTTAGAGTTACAGGGTTACAATCAGTATATTTCAATGTAATGTCAATGCACATTATACTTAGTTATTAGGCTATACCATAATTCTTCACACTGAAAAATTATCTTATATTTCAGGTTGTCACCCAAGGTATGTCATCCAGAAGATGCCTCAATAATGAACAGCATCAATAAGAAAAAATGGACAACAGCTGCCAAGTTAATATTGAAGCATAAACACCTAGTGGAGGAAATAAAGGTGCACATCCTGGAGCTAGTAAGCAATGAATGCAAAAACATCTGTAATCCAAACAGCGGTTTCATCCTGTGGAAGTCATCTCCAGATGATCTGAAAGCCTTTTCATTCACCAGTTTAGAGGCAGACCTAAAATGTTTTTCACCATTCCTTTTCTCCATTCTTACAACTGTAACCAACCACTCTCGAACTGCAACTTGTGCAGCAGCTTCCATTGCTTTGAGAGGAAGAGAAGTCCGTCTGTCAGCCTTTGCATACTACCTAGGTAGTATACTACATTATGGTGGGGCGAAAAAAGCAGTGTTTCAAAGAATGAGCAAAATGGCCATAACAACAACTCACCAAAATTCTGTTGAGAAGCAGAAGGAGTTGGCACTCCTATGTGGGGGATCTGTAAAAATGTTAAAGGTCCAGAAAGAATTTTTTCTGAACTCTGGAGCAGAAGGGAACAACGTTGTTGGTCAGAGAGTGTACACCGGCGAAGACCAAAGCACAAGTGATCCGAAGGGGCCACTTAACACAGTCCGGAAAAGCATGAAAAGCACTTGTCGGGTGAGATGACAATGATCCATATATAGAAACTCATCTCAAATGTTATTTGTCTATCTTTTGATTAATAATAATAAGTCTTGTAATTATTACTTTTTTCTTTCCCAGCAGAAGAAATGGCTCCAAGCACAAATGAGCCTGAAATATCTGTGCTACCTTTCAGCAGATTAAGTGATTCTGAAGCAGCAGTACTGGGCTTGAGCTCCTCGGCTTTTCCAATCACACACCCCACTCCTCCACCAACATATTCCATAATATTTGACAATTTGGACTTTTTCATGTGTGCACATCATCAGTCCACCCTCCACAGCAACAAATCCATACACTGGATTCATCATATTGCAGTCCAAGACATATCACCTTGGCAATGACAGACCAGACCATGACATCCTTCAGTATGACCTTTGTAACTCACTCCCCGGACTAGAACCCAAGACTATATGCGTCGTGAATTCATTGTTCTTGGGAGCTGCATCCTTACCCAGAACCTGGCTGCTGTTGTTGCTTAAATGTTGTACATGTCATGTCATGACTACTATGTTGCTCGGAACTGCACCTAAGAATTTCACCTACTGTTGCACTTGTGCATATGGTAGAGTGACAATAAAGTGATTTGATTTGATTTGATTTGATTGTTTTTAAACCCTTCTCGAATGTAGTGGTTCATCACATTCCACATCAATATACAGAGGACATGGCTAAGCGCTCCATTGATGTTAGTAATGACTTAAATCTGCCAAAAAAAACAGCTAAATACACTTATTTTCTACTCAAACATTACTACAATTTCATCTAATATTTATTCTTCTCAAAGTACCCCCTGGGACTGCTCTTCAAAGATGAGAATAAAACATCAGATTTGGTGGACGTACTTCACCACCTTCAGAAAGAGTAAGAGTATAATCAGGCTCCATCCACTGTGACTTTTTAGCAGGAGAAGAGTTTTATTGAAGCTTATAATTGCACCCTTTGCTTGTAATCCATTTAGGTATGTGCCAAAGGGACCATACGGTGTGTCAAATGTATTAGTAGGAGGAGACCGGCTGACTGAGGGGAGCTGTCGAAACATACAGTGGGCATTCGCAGATGGTGCTACAAAGGAAGATGGACTTGAAGGTCTCATCTTTAAGTTTGAGGACTGGCATGCCATCAGAAATCTCTTTGAAGTGAGTAGAAAAACTTTATAAGAATGTTGATTAGTAACGCTATGAAAGTGTCACACCACTACTTCACATAAATATTTTTTTTTACAACTTACTTTTTGTTAGATTACTTTGAGTGCTTGTGTTTCAAGTTATGTTTATCCTTTGTTAATCACAAGTCTTAAATGTTGATTTAAGATCCATCATCAGATTTTCTACGATGGTGCATCCTCAAAAGACCATGGCACACTTCATGCAAACATGACGAAGTTGAGGTAAAAACGTTTGCTTTCTGAAATATCTTTGTGGGCGGGGCAAATACATATTGTACAATTATTACAGTTGTTTGAACAGTATGTTATATCATTAAATTATGCTTGTCCTTCCAGTCTAAAAATCTATTGTTTTTAACTCCAATGATTACAAGTACTTTTTGTTGACCATGCTTTTCACAGTTGTTTCACAGAAATCCAGTTCACATGTCTGGATATTTCATGAATTGGGTTGTTATGGGATGGGGAACACATCTGCTATCATGAACGCAGCCCTGCTGTTCTTCGGGGGCATTACTTAAAGTAATGCACTAGTATGGTATGTTTTCAACTTAATGCATGTTTTCACTAACTGTGCGTGGGCAGTTGAGGCTTTGTCAAGATGTTTGTTGGTTAGTTTCAGCATTGCAAAAGAGCACACAGAACACACAATAATCTTACTGCCCCTGTGCAAAAGACTGTTTCTAACACATGTGTGCGCGCGTGTGCGAGAGTGAGGCGGTGGTAGCGTAGAGGTTAAGTACCTGGTCGGCATGCAAAAAAATGTGGGTTCAATCCCCATGTAATATAATTGCCATATGTAACTACCTTTGGATAAAAGCGTCTGCTAAATGAATAAAATGTGAGACATTGAGCTTTTATGTTTGTGTGTTCTTATTGGTTATGTTCAAAGTGTATACATTACCTATTATGTGGAGATATTAAAAGTCTTTTATTAACTTTATTACAAGTCTTATTGTTCATCTTATTGTTCATCTTTTAAAATGCAAAAACATCAAACACCAGTTGAAAAGTATAAACATGTCAAATTTATTCAAATGTATTAATGCAACAGAGGTGAAAAAACATCAAACACCAGTTGAAAAGTATAAACATGTCAAATTTATTCAAATGTCTTTAAACAAGACTTGCACAACAACAGGACAGTCAATAAATCCCTAAAGTTAAAGGTTTGTTACTCAATTTGCAGCTAGTCTGATATCCTCAACAATGACAAGCCAGATTCCAAACTACTTGGTGATGATTGTATCTGATCATCCTCATGCTCTTCATCAAAGTAACCAGTGTAGTCCATGTCAACCTGAACATCACTGTCATCAAACAAAATAGTGTGAGACTGCTCGATGTCATCAAAAACCTCATACATAATTCTTAATATTTCGTTTGCATGTTCCAGTTTGAATACAGGTAGATTTTGGATAATGAATTTCAGGTCGAATATCTGTGTGCAGTGTTCTAAAACTGCATCGATAAGTTCATCTCCAAAACCAGTGCAGGCTGTGTCGACTGTGTAAAGATTTGTATGGTCCTGAAGTAAACTACTTATGTAACAAGTCTAATTATGTAACAAGTCCCAGATCAAAAGTTTGTCCTCAGGTGTGACCATTCTGCATTTGTCCGGTGAAGAAACCTCCCCTTGAAAGTGTTCATATTTAGGGGTTGGCTCCCCACAACCTTCAGGTTCACAAGAACAAACAGAATGGCAGTGGGTGCAGCACAGATGTCCTGGATCAACAGATGTGGTGTGTTCCTCGAAATGGCCGTACAAAGCTTTCCGCAGACAACTAGTGATTCCAGTCTCAAGTATTGTCTTAACTGCTGGGTCAAGCTTTGTATGCTGTTTGACAGCATAAACAATTGCATGTGCCTGCAACCCACCTCTGCCTGCCCTCCCGACCTGCTGAACCATGGCTTCCACATCACCCGGTAACCCATACATCACAATGTGTGATATGTTTGGAAAATGTAAGCCCATCCCAAGAGCTGTTGTTGCCACGACAACTCTGCAGCTATCCTGTCCACTCAGAGATGACAGCACTCTGTTCTTATTGTGAGGGAGTGTCTTGCTGTGGAACATGCCTATAAGTAGGTTTTAAGTCTTTTTATCAGGATCTCTGTCAACCCATGCATCTTCGCCCAGTTCCCCCTTCAAATGGCAGAACACTCTGCCAACTGCCTTGACGGTTTTGCAGTAAATAATAACTGGCAACATTGAGAAACCTTTTTCTTTAACATCCTCTACAATCCAGTCTAGGCAGTTCAGTGTATGGGCAGGAACTTTGATCAGACCCAGTCTGATGTTTATTCTGTTTGGGCTCAGAGCCAAAGTAGTTGGATTGTCCATCTGCAGCTGTCTCATCACCCTGGCTCTGGATTCCCGATCAGCAGAAGCAGTCATTGCCAGCACGGGTGTACCTGGAATATATGGATGTATAATAAGTAACAGTTAAATAAGAAATGATGAGTAGTATCATCTATTACTTTATGACCGTACTGACATCTAAAAAATAATACATCACTTATAAGGGGTGCAGTGACGACCAGTATTTGTGTTAGTACATACAAAGCAACACCCTTGTTTGATGCACATTCAGAGATGGATATAAATTCACACAGTATCTGTATGCAACTTATTTTAATTAAAGTGGTGAATTAGACTAAGTGTAGAAAATATCGAAGACTGTACATGCAGGAAGCGTTTTGTTTTGTACTTACCAGCTTTTACTAAGGATCTAAGTTCTCCCAACTTAGCAAAGCTCTTACGAAATGGCGTCTACCCTTTTGCAGCTTGACCCCTGATAGAAATAACAGAGTACATTATAACGTTTTAACTGTTTGTTATTTCGCTACAATGAGAGTAACTTGATGTTATGATTGTACTAAGTCGGAGTTAGCAAACGTTCATCGACACCTAGGTATAAGATATGTTTACAAAATTGATTAATTTGACGACATTGTGAGTTATTTTCTATGTCAGATCTCTTACCATTTGTAAGTGAGATGAACTTCATCCACGATGATACCCATAACGTTGGCTTGAAAAACATCGGAGCCTAGCATGTCCCTCCACTTCTTGTTCAGCAGCCAGGATTCCGGGCTTCCGAAAAGTAGCTGGCAACGACCGCTGGTTATGTCCACATCGTTGTGCACCACATCGCTTTATTTCACTAATTCCGTTCAAAAAGTGAAACTTGTATATTATATTCATTCATTACACAGAGACTGATATGTTTATTTCTTTTAATTTTGATGATTATAACTGCCAACTAAGGAAAATCCAAAATTCACTATCTCAGAAAATTTGAATATTGTGAAAAGGTTCAATATTGAAGACACCTGGTGTCACACTCTAATCAGCTAATTAACTCAAAACACCTGCAAAGGCCTTTAAATGATCTCTCAGTCTAGGGCCGTTTCTCAATACCAAGTACGCAAACTTCTAACTTGCATCCTTGGTAGTTCAGACTTGCCAAGTTCGACTCGGGAGAATGAACTCCAGAGGACAGGAGGAATCGTCATCAATCGTCAATTGTGAAACATCATCAGTCGCTGCCCAAGTACTGTTCCAATTCAAAGTTCACATCTAGCCAAGTATAGTTCAAATCCTCGGATGTGTCCTTGATCCGCCTCTTTTATCGAGGATGCATCGAGAGGAGACTTGTGTGGACTTCAGACAGACCAATATCCCAGAATGCATCTAGCTCCAACCAGCAAGGTCAATAGCGGATGAAACCCAGCGTAATTTAAAAATACTACTGTTAATGTTTCACAAAATGTAGTTTTAAGGCTTTTTCAGGTGAGAAAGTAATTGTTTAAAGCTCCAATCTGTGGTTTATTTATAAAGAGAGCGCCTTTTTGAAAATTTGAGCTGGAGTTTTCGGAGTTGTGAGATCCAGTGGTTTAGCAGCGCTCATTAACCCCGGCGAGAGCAGCCTTTCCTCGGCCAGTCCTTCTGCCGTCTGCCGCTGGTTCTGATGTCTCTGTAGTGGTTAAACATGAGATATCGTTCGTCTTGTGTAGATCTAATGGCCGATTTTTGGTCTCATGAATCTATAATTTGTTCCCTGCCAAATCGTTTTGGCTGAGGGCAAAGTGAAGTTTCATAACTTTATTTGTTTAGGCTATTTAACTTACTGTCCTATCTAGCGCTGACTTTGTTTGACTGAATTGTTTGCTTTATTTATTGTATAGCTTCTTATATCTTTTACTTATACTTTTGTATCATTGATCACACATAAACTGACTTTTAACAAAAAGAGTCTGGGTTGTGTTTTATGTCATTTCAATTTATTACAGTGATAATTATATATATATTCGTTTTTTTGTTGTTGTTTTTTTTAATGTAAACGAAAAGTTCACGAAAAGTGCAGCATTCTGAACAGAACCGCTCCGAGACGCCATCATGAGCTGCTTGCGTGAACAGTGCGCTTTGCCCAACTTTTTCTTTTTGTTTCGTATAAAAGTGGACATTTCAAGCTTTCTATACACATATTTCTCATAGCAGGCTACTTGCCTCACAGATGAGTTTTGGTTCATTTATTTGACACGCTCCAGTTCATGTGCAATGTGATCGCGCCTCCGTCACGATTATTGTCTGCTTTAGTCTATTTGATTCTTATTTATTAAATCCAGGCAATTTAAACATTGATTAAAATTAGGATACAATTTATACAAAACGAAATTCACTTTAAAGAAAGACTTTCTACAAAACAATCATGACAACTCTCGGAGTGAATAGATTCAACCAGTATTTTATTAGCATAGAGCATGGAATGTACATAGGCTTGATTTTGGCAGACGAGATCTGCTACGCTGCTGCTGCTGAGCAAATACATAATGTTCAGCTTAGTCAAGATAACAACAAGGAAAGGCTGCTGCAGAATGATATAACCCCCCTTAGCAGATCTCTACAGGTAGCACTGGGGAGGAGGTTGGATTATAGGAGTTCTCATATTGTTCGGCGTGCTAACGGCTATGATACGGTATAAATAAAGCCACATAAATGGGGAAGTACCTCTAATTGGTTGGTGTCGTAGAACTGAAAGAACCAATCGGTGATTAGAGTTTCATGACTGAACTTTATATTTAATGAACTGGTATATTCTCGAGGTTTTCCAGTCCGGTTTTAAAACTTTGCACAGCACAGAATCCACTCTGTTGAAAGTTTTTAATGATATTTGTATAGCTACTGGTGATTGTGTTCTTCTTGTGCTTCTTGATTTAACTGCAGCGTTTAACACAGTGGACCATGAAATCCTGATCTCTCGTTTGGAACAGTGGGTGGGCATCAAGGGCATAGCGCTCAAATGGTTCAGGTCCTACTTGGAAGGTCGGACTTTCTGTGCCAGCTGTGGTGACTCTGTACTCCTCTGCTCCTCGCTTGTGGGGTGCCACAGGGTTCAGTTTTAGGCCCTCTTCTCTTCTCTCTTTATCTGCTCCCGCTTGGCTCTATAATTAGGAAGGATGGCATATCATTCCACTGTTACGTGGACGATACCCAGATTTATGTCCCTCTTAAAAAGAATGACACTGTCAGAACACTTCACGAGGGTCTTGACGACATAAAGTCCTGGATGTCTCTTAATTTTTTAAGTTTTAATGCAAATAAGACAGAGGTGATGGTTTTCGGTGGTACCATTGGGACCCCTCCTGTTGAATTGGGTGCATTGGCCAAACACATCAAGCCAACCATCACAAACCTATGGGGTTAAAATTGATTCTGACCTTAAGCTCGACAGTCAGATCAGGGCAGTCGTTAAATCAAGTTTTTTTCAATTGAGGCAGCTGGCCAAAATAAAGCCTTTTCTTCTGAGGCAATACTTTGAGACCGTAATCCACGCCTTTGTTACCACTCGGCTAGATTACTGCAATGCACTGTATGTGGGGGTTAGCGGGTCTTCTGTCGCCCATCTCCAGTTGGTACAAAACACTGCAGCGCGTCTTTTAACTGGAACACGCAAACACAAGCACATTTCACCCATTTTAGCCTCACAACACTGGCTGCAAAATTCTTTTATTCGTTTTTAAATCCCTGAATGGTCTTGCCCCACCCTACATCGCTAAACTGCTACACCCTTATACACCCACCCGTTCTCTCAGGTCAGCTGATCAACTGCTCCTGAATGTGCCCAAAACAAAGCGAAAGCTCAGAGGTGCCTTTGCTGTGGCAGCTCCTAAACTTTGGAATGATATGCCACTGCCCATTAGACAGGTGTCACGAACTGCTCCAAGACTCGAAGGTGGATTCAATTGCAGCTTTATTTGAGGACAATCCAGAGGTGTAATCCAAAATACAGGCAAGAGTCATGCACAGGCAGGCAGTCAAAACAAAGAAACAAAGAAACAAACAAAACAGGCAGGGACCAGAGGCAAGAGAGTAATCCAGGGAACAGGGAAAGATATCCAAAACCAACAGACAAGAAAACCAGGAGAATGCTCAGAATTGCAGCGTAACACTTTAACAAGACTTCGCCGTGAGTGAATGAATGAACATGGTATAAATAGATTGAGACTAACAGGATGATGAGACACAGGTGAATGCAATCAGTGAATGAGGTACAGGTGAATGTGATCAGTGATAAGTGATGATGAGTCCGGGCAGTGAGTTATGGGAAATGTAGTTTGTGAGTGATAATAGTCTTATGTGGAGTGCCCTCTGGTGGCTCTCAAGGGCACTCCCGCTGGTGACTGTTACATAGCCCCCCCTTTAAGGAGTGGATTCCAGACGCTCCTAAAACTGTCAAGGAGGGAGGTGGAGCGGAGGCGGACCCGGGGGCGGGATGGAGGGCCAGGCCCGTGGAGTGGATAACGACTTGGAGACTGCGGCAAGATGGGAGGCCAGGGCGGATCAGGCTGTGCAGGCGACCATCGCGGATCAGGCTGTGCAGGCGACCAGGGCGGATCAGGCTGTGCAGGCGACCAGGGCGGATCAGGCTGTGCAGGCGACCAGGGAGGAGACGACCCTTCAGGCGGCCAGGGAGGTGACCATGGCACAGGAACAGACACCAGCTCAGGAACAGACACCGACTCAGGAAGAGGAACAGACACCGGCTCAGGAAGAGGAACAGACACCGGCTCAGGAACAGGAACAGACACCGTGTCGGTGTCGGTGCCATCTCTGCTGAGGGCTCAAGCGACGTGGCGGTTTTTATCTCGTCTGGAGACACTGGCTCGGCGGAGACCATCTTGTCCTGGGACACTGGTTCGGTGGAGACCATCTTGTCCTGAGACACTGGCTCGGAGGCGGCCATCTTGTCCGGAGACACTGGCTCGGCGGTGGCCATCTTGTCAAGAGACACAGGCGTGGAGTCTACCATCTTGTCCGAAGACACAGGCGTGGAGTCGGCCATCTTGCCCGAAGACACAGACACGGGAAGAGGAAGAGGAACAGATTCAGGCTCAGTATCAGGATCAGATTCAGGCTCGGCGGGACGAGATTCTTGACAGGCAGAAGTGACGTGAAGCTCAGTCTCTGGATCGGCAGAAGTGACGTGAAGCTCAGTCTCTGGATCGGCAGAAGTGACGTGAAGCTCTGGCTCTGGATCGGCTGACGTGACGTGAAGCTCTGGCTCTGGATCGGCAGAAGTGACATGAAGCTCAGTCTCTGGATCGGCAGAAGTGACGTGAAGCTCAGTCTCTGGATCAGCAGAAGTGACGTGAAGCTCAGTCTCTGGATCGGCTGACGTGACGTGAAGCTCAGTCTCTGGATCGGCAGAAGTGACGTGAAGCTCAGTCTCTGGATCGGCAGAAGTGACGTGAAGCTCAGTCTCTGGATCGGCAGAAGTTACGTGAAGCTCAGTCTCTGGATCGGCAGAAGTGACGTGAAGCTCAGTCTCTGGATCGGCAGAAGTGACATGAAGCTCAGTCTCTGGATCGGCAGAAGTGACATGAAGCTCAGTCTCTGGATCGGCAGAAGTGACGTGAAGCTCAGTCTCTGGATCGGCAGAAGTAACGTGAAGCTCTGGCTCGGCAGGCAGGAAGTGAAGCGTCTCTGAGCTTGATGGGACCAGCGGCGAGGGCTTTGAGCTGGGTAGGACCAACGGCGAAGAGGACTCTGAGCTGGTTAGGACCAGCGATGAAGAGGGCTCTGAACTGGACAGGACCAGCGATGAAGAGGGCTCTGAACTGGACGAAATCAGCGGTGAAGGCTCTAGCTTGGCGGGCATGTCGCTTGCTGTCTCAGGTGTGGCGGGCATGACGCTCTCAGTCTCAGGGGCGGCGAACATGACAGGACGAGACTCTGGAATGGCAGCCATGTCGTCCGAAGACACATGCATAGCAGATGCAGTGGGTATGTCACTATCCTCAGTTGCAATGCAATGTCAATATACTTTTTTAGAGAGCAATTAGGATCATGCAAAGGCAGGATAGAACTGAGCGGCTCAGATAGTCCTCTGAATAATATCATGAGGCATACCTCGTCCATTGAAGTCAAATGTGCCAGCTCAATGAAGTCCTCTACATAGTGCTCGATGGGGAGATCTCCCTGACGGAGACGCATTAACTGTGCTGCTGGATTCATAGCGGCGAAGTCTTCTGTCACGAACTGCTTCGAGACTCGAAGGTGGATCCAAATGCAGGGAACAGGGCAAGATATCCAAAACCAACAGACAAGAAAACCAGGAGAATGCTCAGAATTGCAGCGTAACACTTTAACTAGACTTCGCCGTGAGTGAATGAATGAACATGGTATAAATAGACTGAGACTAACAGGATGATGAGACACAGGTGAATGCAATCAGTGAATGAGGTACAGGTGAATGTGATCAGTGATAAGTGATGATGAGTCCGGGCAGTGAGTTATGGGAAATGTAGTTTGTGAGTGATAATAGTCTTATGTGGAGTGCCCTCTGGTGGCTCTCAAGGGCACTCCAGCTGGTGACCGTTACAACAGGCCTCTTCACTGTCTATTTTTAAAATGCGTCTAAAAACGCACTTTTACTCCTTGGCCTTTGACACCTGACGTTTACTTTTTTTTTTTTTTTTCTATGGTATCGCGATTTGTCTTAAATCTGTTTTATTTGTATTTTATGTATTGTGAGTTATGGAATTTTTGCTGTACAGCACTTTGGTCCAATAATACAAGCACTCAAAATCAGCACTCACTCCCATTCGCTTTTGGAGGAGTTGCATCTCCCAGTAAAAAGGCTTTCGTTAGCCACCCGCAATTCTATAAGGGCCTGAGTTTCCGGATAAAATATATTGCTTTTAATGAACTATAATACAACTCTAAAAGAAGTTGGTACAAAAATGAAATAAAGACAAGTAAACAATTTGGTCAAAAATACAACGCTGAGCTCTAGTACGTTACAACGTTTACGTTGAATTAAAAAAAAATTATAAAACGTAACTTTGTCCTCTGCCAAAATGATTTATCCGGTAGATATACCCAAGATACAAATTGTGTCATGTTTAACCACTACAGACACACCAGAGGCAGTGGCAAATTTCAGGAGGACTTGCCGAAGTATGGCTACTCTCTGCGTGGTACATGAGCGCTGAGCACCCGACGATCGACCGGATCTAACAACTCCGAAATTTTCGGATCAAATTTTCAAATAGTCGCTAACTTTATAAATGGACTGTTTTAAATGGACTTTTAAAAAACTATATTCTAGCCTCAAAAACTCTTAAAACTACATTTCATGAAACAACAACAATAGTATTATGAAAATTATTCTTACAGTTGTTGGTTTTCTCCTCCACCATTATTGATCGTCGCGTCCGTTGGTGCAAGATGCATTCTGGGACACCGGTCTATCTGATGTCCACAAATGTCTCCTCTCGATGCATCCTCGATAAAAGTGGCGGATCAAGGACACATCCGGGGATTTGAACTGTACTTGGCTAGATGTGAACTTTGAATTGGAACAGTACTTGGGCAGCGACTGATGACGTTTCACAAGTCCACGAGAACACAAGTTCAGACAAGAACGCATATTGAGAAACGGCCTAATTCTGTAGGCTACACAATCATGGGGAAGACTGCTGACTTGACAGTTGTCCAAAAGACGACCATCGACACCTTGTACAAGGAGGGCAAGTCAAGTCAACTTTATTTATATAGAGCTTTTAACAATGCAGATTGTTTCAAAGCAGCTTTACAGTGTTAAACAGCAAAATGATGCAACAGATTTTTATTCAGCTGTATAGCCATTTCGGAGAAAACGGTGATGTCATCAGTTCATTTCAATTATCATACAGTGTGAGCTTTAGATCAGTAATTAGATCAGTAATTTAGTTTATGGGCCCTATTTTAACGATCTGAAACGCAAGTGTCAAAGCGCAAAGCGCAAGTAACTTTGTGGGCGGGTTGCTATTTTCCCGGCGGGATAAATGGCTCTTGCGCCCGGCGCAAATCTAAAATGGTTTGGTCTGAAGTAGCTTCATTATTCATAGGTGTGGTTTGGGCGTAACGTGAATAAACCAATCAGAGCGTCATCCAACATTCCCTTTAAAAGCAGGTGCGCAAGTTCCATTATGGATTGCTATTATTATGGCGTATTTACCAGGCGCACGCCAGGAGCGGTTCACAGCCGAGGAGACTGATGTTCTTGTAAGAGCAGTGAAAGACAGAGAAGTTGTGTTGTATGGGGATGGGAGAAACCCACCCAAAATAGCGTCGGTTAAACAGGCGTGGGAGGAAATAGCCACAGTTGTTTCATCAGCTGGCATCCCCAGGACGTCGCACCAGTGCCGCAAGCGCTACAATGACATCAGAAGACGGGGGAAGTCCAAGCTTGCCAGCATCAATCGGGCACGCCGTGTAACGGGAGGTGGATCTGCCTCTACTCAGGACCTGACGCCAGCAGAGGGCATCGCTGCGTCCACCCTCACCGCTGAAAGCGTTGAAGGATTTGGGGGTTTTGAAATCGGCACCCAATCAGAAACGCAAGTAGTCCAACCCCAAGGTACACAAATTCACATACAAGGTTTCTTATGAAAATATTTTAATCGTTATTTACATGAAAAACATTTAACGCAGCCACACAATAAAGAAAAACAATGTAACAGCTTCGCAGGAAGACCCTGGCCTCGCAAGCCGTGCGCACAGGTCATCTGAGGAGGGAACAGCGCAACCATCAAGGTCCAGACCCACTACACGCCGTGGCAGCATTGCTAGACCGGAGGACCACCCCTTCCTGCAGCTCCAGCAAACCGGATTTGAAATGCTGGAGCGGGAGCTGTCTGGGATGCGGCAAAGTGTGAATGGCCGTCTTGACCGGATGGCGATGTTGCTGCGGCCTCTCGGGCGCATCTCCTCAAGCCTGGAGAGGATTGCTGCAGCCATGGAGCGTGGCCCTTCAAGTGCACCACCACCTCCTGTTGTGCCTCTTCCTCCTTTCCCCACTCCATCTCCATCCACCCGTTCCACCAGGCGCACATCGCGCAATGCCATTCCCGGACCCTCAGGTGTCCAATCCCGCCGTGGCGCGCGTCGCAAAACTACCAGAGGAGGGAAAAAGAAATAAACTTGTTCTGTTTAAATATTTTTAACCTCATTTTCCATTTTCCATTTGTATTTTTTTTTTTTTATCAATTACTGTTTGCTTTTGATTTTTCTTTTTGACAAAATACAAAGAAATTTCACAAATAAATACTTTTGAATGTTTTGGACTCGTTCTCTCTGAATCACGAGTATGGTTATATTTTTGCAATGTAGTATAACATTAGACCGAGATAAATTTGCTTACCTCACTATAGACGATGCAGCAGTTCTTCTGTCAAATAAGCTCTCCTCTCCCGTGCTGCTGCTGGGGCATTTGGGTTAAGTGGCATCGGCACATGCAGTTCACCATCACGTCTCCTTAAGTCCTCTAATATTTCCTCATCTATGTCAACAACACAACCTTGATTTATGGAAATGTTGTGTAAAACACAACACGCCACAAAGAATGCTGCGACCTTTTGAGGACTGTACTGTAAAGTGCCTCCTGATCTATCCAAACACCTGAAGCGCATTTTCAGTATGCCGAACGTTCGTTCAATTACACAGCGTGTTTGTGTGTGTTTTCTATTAAACTGCATTTCACGAATTGTGGCTGGCATCAAATATGGTGTCATCAGCCATGTCTTTAACGGATACCCGTTGTCCCCTAACAGCCACCCATCCAACGGGGGATTCCCCTCGAAGATGGCAGGAATAGTAGAGTTTGCCAGTATGAATGAGTCCTGGCTCGAGCCAGGATAATTCGCAAAGACATGGGTGATTTTACTATAAGCATCGCAAATGACTTGTACGTTGATTGAATAGGTTCCCTTGCGGTTGATGTATACAAGTGCGTTTTCTGATGGGGCACGTAGCTGCACATGGGTGCAGTCTATAACACCAAGGACACCAGGGAACCCATACTTCGCACAAAATGCCTGCTTTGCTCTTTCCTGGTTGTTAGGTGTGACGGGGAATTTGATGTATTCCCCAGCATGTCGGACTAAACCTGATGTAACTGCATGTATAGCCGAACTTATGGCAGATTGTGAAATGCCTCCAATGGAGCTAAGCGGGTGCTGGAACGACCCAGATGCATAGAAATGCAATGCCGCTGTAACCTTTACTGCCACGGGGAAGGCATAGGGACATTGTGCATCAGTCCCCAACTCATCTGCAAGGAGATGGCAGATGTCTGTCACAGCCTGTCGGGTCAGGCGTAGCTTTCTTATGCATTCCTCCTCACTGAGGGAGAGATAGGTCTGTCTGGGCCGGTATACCCTCTCCCTCCGGCGTCTAATTCGTTGTCCCAAGACATACTCCATCTCACTGTGCAAAAGAAAAAAATATGAGCAAGCTCAACTTAACTGGTAAGTTGAAGACTAAGGTTTTTAATGTACTTAGCTACATTATGGTAAAGGTGATTTCACAGTCTTTTTTTTTTCAGTCTTTCAGTTTTTTCAGTTTTTCAGTCGATTTTTTTTCCTGGTTCTTGACGGACAAACCAATTTGTCAGATGTCCTTATATACATATATGTCTTGCCACTATTGGGCAAACAGGTCTGATCCTTAATTACTACAATTAGCCTGAATAATTTGTAAGCTAGATTTATGCCTATTTTTTCACATCTTCGTGGCACACCACAATGATTTCCGTCATCTCATGTGTTAATATTTTTTTAGTGTAACAATTTATGATTTGCAAAAATAACTGTTGCATCTGTGTAGATTACATGAGCAAAGTGTATGCGCTGACTTTAGACTAGGTTTTTTCTGGTCAGTGGCGCAATTGTTTAATGGAACAGCAAAATAGCACCAGGGATTGTTTGCGCCGGAACACGCCTCCTTTTTTGCGCTGAACCGCCCAGGGAGCGCAAGTTCATTCACTAGTTTAGCGACGTGCTTCTGTGGAGGGAAAAGCGCGCTTTGCGCGGGTGCAAAATAGGAATGACACATGCGTCGGTGTACAAAGTCAATTGCGCTGGGTGCAAGATAGGGCCCAAGATGGTTAATTTAGTTAAATAATTTGATTTATTTGGATATTTAGTTGAAAAAATTAAGAACATTTTTGTGAAATTTAGTGTCCCCAACTTGTCACATGCCTGTCCTGTCTTGTGTAGCACATGTGGTGGTTTGTTATTTTCCGTCCTTGTCTAGTTCCCACCCTCCTTGTTAACCTGTTATTGGTTTAATTTGCCCCACCTGTGTTCCCTCGTTACCTGCCTTATTTGTCCCCTTTATAAGTTCCTTTGTGTTTGCAGTCCTTGTCGGTTCATTGTGATGTCTACGTGTTCCTTTCCCTGTGTTCCCGGGTTGAGTTTTGGTTATTTCTTAGTTGTATGTTTTCCCCCTTGTGGGTTTTTGTTTGTATTTATGTTTATATTATATTAAATTTCATGTCCCTTCCTGCAATTGAGTCCTCACCTCAGTTTCCTTCAGCCGAACGTAACACAACTGAGCAAGCCAAGCCAGAGGCAACAGTGGCAAGGAAACCAAAACCCCATCAGGTGACCTAATGGAGAAAAATAAACCTTGGGAGAAACAGGTTCAGTCGGGGTGCCAGTTCTCCTCTGGCCAATTGACAAACAGCGTATAATTATTATTCTGGTAACTTTACAGATCAGAGTTCATAATAGATCAGAATATTCGAAAGATCAGAGGCAACATGCCAGAGAGGGGTTTATTGAGGATGATGTGTTGATTAAATAATTATTTTAAATAATTATTAAAGTGCAATATTCGAAGGATCGGAGGCAACACGCCGGAGACGGGTTTATTGAGGATGACATATTGATTTAAGAATGATTAAATTGGAATATTCTAACAATCGGAGTCATCACACCGGAGACGGGTTTATTGGGGATGCCGTGTCGACGAGGCAATTTCAGGGGGAGTCTAATAGACACGGTCTCTGCAGACACTTCAGGGTCATGCGTTGGTCATGTCTGGGTGCAGGTCCACCATCTGATCTGGATACAGCCCGGATCTGGCTGACTGCAGTAAACCTTGGGATAAAACAGAGAAACTAACATTAGCGAAGACAAAAGGTCATTGCAAAAAAGGCTGACTGTTCACAGAGCTCTGTGTCCAAGCACATTAATAGAGAGGCGAAGGGAAGGAAAAGATGTGGTAGACAAAAATGTACAAGCAATAGGGATAACCGCACCCTGGAGAGGATTGTGAAACAAAACCCATTCAAAAATGTGGGGGAGATTCACAAAGAGTGGACTGCAGCTGGAGTCAGTGCTTCAAGAACCACTACGCACAGACGTATGCAAGACATGGCTTTCAGCTGTCACATTCCTTGTGTCAAGCCACTCTTGAACAACAGACAGTGTCAGAAGCATCTCGCTTGGGCTAAAGACAAAAAGGACTGGACTGCTGCTGAGTGGTCCAAAGTTATGTTCTCTGATGAAAGTAAATTTTGCATTTCCTTTGGAAATCAGGTTCCCAGAGTCTGGAGGAAGAGAGGAGAGGCACACAATCCACGTTGCTTGAGGTCCAGTGTAAAGTTTCCACAGTCAGTGATGGTTTGGGGTGCCATGTCATCTGCTGGTGTTGGTCCACTGTGTTTTCTGAGGTCCAAGGTCAACGCAGCCGTATACCAGGAAGTTTTAGAGCCCCATACAAAAATGTAATATATGGCCATATATGTACTTATATTTCAAATAGCATGACATATATCTATACATATATTTGACTTATCTGAGAACACAATATATGCCTGCAACATATATGAACATTTATGTGTCCAAACATGTTAAGAAAATATTTTAGTTCATCCATATATGATACCATATATCTGCATATATTACAGTATAGTATTGGTTTCTCGCAAATATGGACAACATTAAGTATAAATATGTGACATACATATTTGTTTTCCACATATTTAATAAATGTATGTAAACATACATGCATTTCATACTGATGCATTTTTAAAGCTGTGGCATATGGTTATGGTACTTTGTCGATGTATTTGTCAAAAATGACAAAGAAAACACTGCATTATTGTATTAAAAATATATTTGGTATTCACACAATACAGACAAAATCTCCAACTATATGCATTTAATTACAACACTGTAAAAAAAAATTACTAATTTTACGGAAAATAACGCTAAATTGTTTACAGTATTTTCCTGTAATTTTGAATTATGTTTAAAACTATGTAAAATTACAAACAATATATGTAAATAAACAATTTGACTGTTATTTTAAGGATTATATCATTAATGACAAATTACAGTAATTCTCATTTTTATACAGGAAAATGACTGTATTATTTATACAGTATTTTTCTGTTTTCATAAATTACATACAAATTCATGTAAAATTACAAAAAATATCTGTAAATTAACAACTTGACCATTATTTAAATCATTAATGACAAATCAGTCATTCTCATTTTTATACAGAGAAATTACTGTATTATTTATACAGTATTTTTCTGTTTTCTTAAATTACATACAAATGTATGTAAAATTACAGAACTAATCTGTAATAAAATATTTAGCTCATTATATTAAAGGTTTATGTCCATACTAAAAATTTAACATTATTCTTTGTTATTTTAAAGTAAATCTTATTAGTTTCACTGTAAAAATAAAATCGTAAAAAAATGGTAAATGACTGGCAGCTACGGCTGCCAAACGAAAAACCGTAAAATATCTTAATTCAAATAAAGTGCAAAAACTTTACGTAAATTTACATTAAAAGTTTGAGAGAAAACTGTTATTTTACAGATTTCTCCTTATTTAAATTAAGATATTTTACTTTAATTTTATGTTTTTGTTTGGCAGCCGTAGCTGCCAGTCATTTGACTTTTTTAACTATTATTTTTTTATATAAGACGCATATATGTATTTTTACATTCAAACTGTAATTCTGGAAACAAATATAACAAACTATATATCAAACTAAATATCAAACAATAATCTGTTTTTAAAGAGTACAAATCTGCACTGCTCTCAGGGTTGAAACTTTCAAGCCTCTGCCCACACCACAAAACACCACTTGACCAATTAATTAAATATAGCAGCAAATAAATATAAATATACACATTTGCTAACTGTAGTTTAAAACAAGTTATTTCTATATTTGCAAGGTTATATGCTGTCTTTCCGTGTTCACTTGAGCGTGATTGGTCAATCTGAACGTCATCTAGAAATCTGGCCAATGACAACTGTGCACGCCTTCTACCGATCAAGTTCGTAAACTTAATACACCCGTGGCGTTGGAGTGCACGGCTGCTCGCGGGTGCAGCTTCTAATCTGCAACAGGACTGCTTCGTCGGTCCATTAATGGCATTACATGGATCATTTTACATCTGTTAAAATCTTATTTTGGACGAATTTTGATTGTGGGATGTCGACTGAGAACGGAAAACATGAATATGAACAGACATTTAAGGTACCAATGGCGGACATCAGACGGCAGAAGGTAAATAAATCCCTTTATATTTTTCTACTGTCACATCAATATATAGTGCATTGAAGTTATAATTTCTGCTAATCGCGATTACTTTAAATATTATGTTTCTGCGTTTTGTTATGTTGTAATACTGTTAAGATAGGACTGGGCGCTATGACGAAGATAGTGACTATCATTAGAGATTTTACAATTATGTTAACGTTACCTTTTTATATCGGGGAATGTAAATATATCCGCGTAGCACTGTACTAACGTTACTTACAGTTATTGACATTTTGATCAAGAAAAATGTATGAATGGAGAATAAAGAGTAATGTTAAGCCGCCTCTCTCAGACAGCATGTGATCCTGAAATCAATGATCCTTTTGGTAAAATGCACACAATTATCTCAAAATCCCTGTCATGTGAGGCATTCACTTGATTTAAACAGTCAGTTATGTTTGAAGTAACGTTAGAGTTAAACAGTTCAAGTTAACGTGGGGAATCCCGGATGCGTGTCATTGTGCATCCGTTCTTAAAGGGGCAGCAGATTAATAAACAGCCCTCTCAATTTGAATCAAACAACAAAAGACTAGAGAAGACCTTCTGCGTTTTTAAGAATCAAGTGATATTAATGCATATAATATCATACAGAGAAGACAACTGTTTTATTCTGTAGTATTTCTTAATAAAATATCTATAAAATGAAATAACAATATTATGATATTGTTATTGTGAAATAAAATGTCTCATGTATGTAGAATAATATGGTCTTAATGCCCATCCCTACTGGTAGTTTTAAGATCAAGTTTTAAGATAGTTTTAAGTTCAAGCTTGTCATAAAAAGTAAAGGAGCTTTGGAAAGAGTAATCTGAGAACACTGTTATGTTCACTCGTTCAACAGAGAGGACAGGAATCCGCCATTCTTGGACTCTGAAGAATTATAGGCAAACCAGGATTTTGGATCTACTGTGAAGTTTTTTTATGGACCTGGTGAGTACATTTTGCAAGTCCATGTCTCTGTCAGTAAGTTGATCATTAATATTAATGTTTTATCAAACAAATTAATATTCATTTGTGTGTGTGTGTGTGTGTGTGTATGTTGCTTCCCCCCTCATGATCCAGAAGTTTTGGGAATGGAAATCTGCCACATGATCTTCAGAGGAAGTGAGTATTCATGTCATATCCAACATTAATACTGTTACGGTAGCCTTATGTGTGTGGAAATGTGAACACAGGCAACTCAGCACAGACACAACTCTGGTTCAAACGTACCTTGAGTTTAAAAGCATAGCTCACTCCAAATGAAAACTCCCTCATCGTTAACTCACCCTCATGTCTTATCAAACTTGTATGACTTTCCTCTGTGAAACAAAGTATTTTGAATAATGTTGGTAACCAAGCTACATTGGACCAAATTTTATGGACAATAATCACCAATAACCATCTCAAAACTGAGCGGACTCTGTGTTCATATAGCCAGAATATCTCAATGTCAAATGTTGTTTAAAGGAAAGGTACAAAAACAAAATCCTCTCTTTTTAAGGACTTTTCAGTGAATCAATGTCTTTTTCTTTTACAGATCCAGCTGATTACTGGAGATTTGGAAGAGGATTGCTCATTATCTGCTGTGTCTGTCCCTTCTGGAGCAGAATCATGGACTTGTTGTATGTTTTGATTTATATTTCTTATTACACTATATAGCTTGGATTCTGAATTAAAAGTAAATGTTTGTCCACATATATTATCAGAGCTATATGGAGCCCTCGGGGCTCAGTTGAATATAGAGGAAAACAATATAAAACTTATTTGGAAAATACAAAGCTAACAGTAAATGGCACAATTTGTTATTTTGTTATGAGGTGAAATCATAACCTCATCATGATATTAGTAACCCTAACTTACAAGATAAATGCAATTTTTAGTTTTTCAATTCCTCCTGGGGGCTCTGAAGTAGTGTTAGACCGATATTTGCGATTTTTACGTGTATCGGCCGATACAAGGCTGCTGCGTTCGCCGATATTTTTCCCCCGGCATTATTTACAGACAGGCGTCCACAGGCAGCTCTCAGCATCTTTCGATGAGAGGTTGTGGTGGTGTTTGGCACTATGACCCCATCTCGCCTGCAAATTAAATTGGTGCAAAACTGGTTGCCTTGCTTACTGATTGCAGTGTAAGTGTGGCCTTACTTGCATACTCACTTAGTCAATCAATTTTACTGACTTGCACTAGAAGAAACTGCAATAAAGATTTTTTTTTAATCTTGGTGATAAGTTTTATCCACCAGTGTTTTGTCTGCTTTATACTTAACTTTTTTCTTTAAAATCTACCTTTTCAGATGCAGTAATGTCAAAGCACTCGGCTGTTTCGACTGGCCAGATTGGAACAGCCCTGAATGGGAAGATGGCAGAACTAAGACTGGCAATATCCAGAAAAAATCTTACTTAAAAATTAGTTAAAATGAGAAATTAAAATTAAAATGTGGAAATGTATTTCCCAAGTGAGTGAGTTTTAAAAAGAAAAAGTCTAATGTTAAATGAAATAAAGTTTTTACTTGAAAAGATTGTACTACCTGATTGTATTTTCTGGAGAAAAAAAAATCAGTAAAGTTTGTACTTGAAAAGACTTGAAATTGTGTGTTCTGTTGAATGAGTACAAATATATGTACAGGCTGTATAAAAACATAGTTGTGTCACTAATATAAGTGAAAGTACATGGTATCATCATATTAGAAGCATATTTGTATCACTAATATAAGTGAAAGTATGTACTATGGAAATAAGTACATATATGCATGTATACATATATGCGTCTTACATATATTAAACATTTATGTGCATATACGGGAAAATATATGGCACTTACATGAAAACGGCCATTTTTGCTATATTTTGAAATATATGTTTCATATATGTATATGTATTTTATATATATATAAATATTGCATATATTCCCATATAGGCAGCAGACATACATGGGCACTGACATTATATATGTAATTTACATATATTGACATATATTACATTTCTGTATGGGCTTCATGCTTCCTACTGCTGACCAACTTTATGGAGATGCAGATTTCACAGTGCCAAAGAAACCAGTACCTGGTTTAAGGACCATGGTATCCCTGTTCTTAATTGGCCAGCAAACTCGCCTGACCTTAACCCCATAGAAAATCTATGGGGTATTGTGAAGAGGAAGATGCGATATGCCAGACCCAACAATGCAGAAGAGCTGAAGGCCACTATCAGAGCAACCTGGGCTCTCATAACACCTGAGCAGTGCCACAGACTGATCGACTCCATGCCACGCCGCATTGCTGCAGTAATTCAGGCAAAAGGAGCCCCAACTAAGTATTGAGAGCTGTACATGCTCATACTTTTCATGTTCATACTTTTCAGTTGGCCAAGATTTCTAAAAAATTCTATCTTTGTATTGTTCTTAAGTAATATTTGAATTTGGGATTTTCCTTAGTTGTCAGTCATAATAATCAAAATTAAAAGAAATAAACATTTGAAATACACCAGTCTGTGTGTAATGAATGAATATAATATACAAGTTTCACTTTTTGAATGGAATTAGTGAAATCAACTTTTTGATGATATTCTAATTACCGTATTTCCTCAAATAAAAGCCTGTATTCAAATAAACGCTGGGCCTCTGATAGTGGCCGGGGGCGTGGCCAGCACGAACAAATAAAGGCCGGTCTCAAATTAAGGCCGGGGAAAAAATATTTCCTTTCATTTCATGTGCATTCAAGTTCAGCGTAATGTACAGTAGGGTTATGCTGAAGGAGCGAAACCATCGTGGCCATCGCCCCCCGCTGGGAGTCTTGCGAGTGCGACGCACAATACTGGTCTCTTCTATACTTAACCTAAACACTTCGCAGGGATTGCTCTGTAAATTAAATAGAGAATATAACTGATGCATATCTGCTATTTTAAATACTGTAGTCTATGAGAGATGTGACGTGTGTTAGTCTGTGAAAGCTACACAAATGATCTTGACAATCTCTAAGCCTCTCGTCTTTTTACACATCTTACTCTGCATTTAACGTAAACTATTTTATTTTGTACAAGAAAACAGCATAGGCTTCAAAATAAATTATGTTATTGAAATATTGTAAAGTGGTCATTTGATCTACTCCAACGAACATTTAAAAAACAATATGCAAAATCAAAATGGAATAGCTCCATAACGGATTGAGAAAAGTGCGCGCATTAGTTGGGTTAGAAAAATAACGAAATTATAGGGTTTTTTTTTAAAGTAGAAAATAATATTTATGTAAAGAGATATATATTAAAATAAAAAGTGCTTAAAGGAACACAACTCTTCTTAAGTGGAAGGAAGCTTTTTCCCCTCACGTGGAATATAGAAAGCACATTAGTTGGGTTGAGTCTATAAAACACGAAAGAACAACAAATATATCACAAAAAAACCTTTCTTTAAAATGAATTTCGTTTTGTATAAATTGTATCTTAATTTTAATCTATGTTTTATCAACCAAATTGCCCGGATTTAATAAATAACAAGCAAATAGCCTATAACACAACGACATGAGGTGGAAGCGGCAGCGTGGCTTAAATTAACTACTAGAAAAGAAAAAAAACTTTAGTCAGGGGCAGCCCTTACTATTTATTTCAGATAGGCCTATATTTGATCCAGCAGGTCACAGAGGGAGTTCTGGGTTGAGCGGAAAGAGCTTCAGAAATGAGCCGATCTCCAGAAAGGCGCTTGATCTCTGGAGGAAATATTACCGCTCTTTCAACCGCTTCATGACCTCATGTATGTTTTAAAAACACAATTCAACTTATAAATAATACTTTTTAATGGGCCACTTAAAATGTTTATTACAAATAAATTAGTAATTCTAAAAATGAATAAAATGAACAAAATAGTTAGATAAGATTAATTGGATTGCTTTGGATTTGGACTGGACTATTTGGATGTCCCTGTCACATGTCTGTCCTGTCTTGTGGAGCACATGTGGTGTGTTGTTATTTTGGGCTGTGCTCATGTCTTTGTCTGATCCCTCCCCCTTGTTATCTGATTAGTGTTTGATTTCTTCCACCTGTTCCCTCCTGATTTCTTCCCCTTTATATAGTTCCCTTGTGTTCTCAGTCCTTGTGCTTACGTTGTTATGTCTACGTCTCCCTTACCTGTGTTCCACTCCCTGACCCGTTTTGGTATGTTGTTTGGTTAATTTATGTTGTTTGATATTTGTTATGTTTTCCCCCTTGTGGGTTTTTGTTTGTGTTTATGTTTCTTTTTATAATAAATTCATTTCACTTCCTGCATTTGAGTCCTCACCTCAGTTTCCGTCAGCGCAACGTGACAGAACGTAAGCACCATGCCGAGGACTCAGCAGAGGAAGATTTCGCCTCACCCGCCAGCCTCCACTATCTCTTGCCCCCACTATGAGAGAATCGTTCAGTTTCAGGCCTTGGTGTCTCTCCGTCAACGGGGGGCTGATCTGAGGAGGTTTGCGGGTGATTTCATTGGAGCGGCGGAGGGTCTAAGACTCAACAATGAGGCTCTTAAGGACCTTTTTAATCATGCACTAGATGAGCCCATGGATTGGCTGCTCAGAAGTGCCTATGAGAGGGTTACTTTTGAGGCGATGGTGGAGGGTCTCGCTCGCCAGCAGGAGCGAGCTACCGGGGAGGTGGTCACAGTTCCAGTGGTCCCAGTTCCGGGTGATCCTGTTCTGGTGGACTCAGTTCCGGTGGTCCGTGTTCCGGTGGATCGTGTTCCGGTGGTTCCAGTTCCTGTGGTTCCAAGCTCTGTGGTTCCGAAACGAAGGAGGAGGAGAAAGGTTCCCTCCATCCCGGTGCCGGTGGTCCGTGTTCCGGTGGTCACTGTTCCGGTGGTCCCTGTTCCTGAGCCGGAGCCAGTGTCGTCTGTTCCTGAGCCGGAGCCAGTGTCGTCTGTTCCTGAGCCGGAGCCAGTGTCGTCTGTTCCTGAGCCGGAGCCAGTGTCGTCTGTTCCTGAGCCGGAGCCAGAGTCGTTTCCTGAGCCGGAGCCAGAGTCGTTTCCTGAGCCGGAGCCAGAGTCGTTTCCTGAGCCGGAGCCAGAGTCGTTTCCTGAGCCGGAGCCAGAGTCGTTTCCTGAGCCGGAGCCAGAGTCGGTTCCTGAGCCGGAGCCAGAGTCGGTTCCTGTGCCTGAGCCGGTGGTGTCTGTTCCAGTGCCTGAGCCGGTGGTGTCTGTTCCAGTGCCTGAGCCGGTGGTGTCTGTTCCAGTGCCTGAGCCGGTGGTGTCTGTTCCAGTGCCTGAGCCGGTGGTGTCTGTTCCAGTGCCTGAGCCGGTGGTGTCTGTTCCAGTGCCTGAGCCGGTGGTGTCTGTTCCAGTGCCTGAGCCGGTGGTGTCTGTTCCAGTGCCTGAGCCGGTGGTGTCTGTTCCAGTGCCTGAGCCGGTGGTGTCTGTTCCTGAGCCGGAGCCGGAGGCGTCTGTTCTTGAGCCCTCAGTGACCGCGACACTGGCCATTATGGCCACAGCCATGTGGTGTGTGTGGGCTTCGCACACACTTGGACCGGTGGTGCCAGTTCCAGTGCCCGAGCCGGTGGTGTCTGTTCCCGAGCCGGTGATGCCAGTTCCAGTGCCCGAGCCGGTGGTGCCTGTTCCTGAGCCCGAGCCGGTGGTGTCTGTTCCTGAACCGGTGGTGCCAGTGCCCGAGCCGGTGGTGCCAGTTCCAGTGCCCGAGCCGGTGGTGCCGGTTGCAGTGTCTGAGCCGGTGGTGTCGGTTCCAGTGCCGTGGCCGCCTGAACTCCGCGGGCCGCCCTGGCCGCCTGAACTCCGCGGGCCGCCCTGGCCGCCTGAACTTCGCGGGCCGCCCTGGCCGACTGAACTCCGCGGGCCGCCCTGGCCGCCTGAACTCCGCGGGCCGCCCTGGCCGTCTGAACTCCGCGGGCCGCTCTGGCCGCCTGAACTCCGCGGGCCGCCCTGGCCGCCTGAACTCCGCGGGCCGTCCTGGCCGCCTGAACTTTTTGTTTCCCCCTTCCCTCCCTGGTCTGTTTCCCCTTTCCCTCCCTGGTCTGTCCCTCCCGTCCCGCCCTGGTCTGTCCCTCCCGTCCCGCCCTGGTCTGTCCCTCCCGTCCCGCCCTGGTCTGTCCTTCCCGTCCCGCCCTGGTCTGTTCCGCCCTGGTCTGTCCCTCCCGTTCCGCCCTGGTCTGTCCCTCCCGTTCCGCCCTGGTCTGTTCCTCCCGTCCCGCCTTGGTCTGTCCCTCCCGCCCCGCCCTGGTCTGTCCCTCCCGCCCCACCCTGGTTTGTTCCTTCCTGGTTTGTCCTCCCGGTCCCGCCCTGTTCTTGTGGAGCGTCTGGTAGCCGCTCCTTAAGGAGGGGGTAATGTCACATGTCTGTCCTGTCTTGTGGAGCACATGTGGTGTGTTGTTATTTTGGGCTGTGCTCATGTCTTTGTCTGATCCCTCCCCCTTGTTATCTGATTAGTGTTTGATTTCTTCCACCTGTTCCCTCCTGATTTCTTCCCCTTTATATAGTTCCCTTGTGTTCTCAGTCCTTGTGCTTACGTTGTTATGTCTACGTCTCCCTTACCTGTGTTCCACTCCCTGACCCGTTTTGGTATGTTGTTTGGTTAATTTATGTTGTTTGATATTTGTTATGTTTTCCCCCTTGTGGGTTTTTGTTTGTGTTTATGTTTCTTTTTATAATAAATTCATTTCACTTCCTGCATTTGAGTCCTCACCTCAGTTTCCGTCAGCGCAACGTGACAGTCCCTTTTAGATTTGTTAGCTTTTATTAGGTCTTCCTTTTCACTTGTAATGGAGCCAGCAAGAAAGAGGAAATTATTTAGAGCCTCCTCAGCTCACAGTCCAGCTCCTTTAGTGTGCAGTCTAGTTCTAGACTCCTTTTGTAAAAGGCCCTGACTGAGTCTGTTTCCTCCTGAAACATAATTCCACCACAAATAATCATTACAAGTTTTCTGGAGGTTAATCAAATAAAAAAAGTGTCATGACTTTCTACAAACATAGGACTGACTGTAATTTGTGTCAAGGGTTTAAAGCAGGGGTGTCCAACCCTGGTCCTGGAGAGCTACCACCCTGCAGATTTTAGCTCTAACCTGAATCGAGCACACCTGAACCAGCTAATCATGGTGTTCAGGGCGCTAGATAATTACAGACAGGTGTGTTGGAGCAGGGTTGGAACTGAAATCTGTAGGAAGGTAGCTCTCCAGGACCAGGGTTGGACACCCCTGGTTTAATGCCCATTGAGGTAGAGGCCTCAGTTTATGGGGCAGGTTGTGAAAAATCCTACAATAAAAGAGATTAGTGTAAGGGCCAGTCACTTATGTTTGACACATTCAAATGTGTGCCATAATAAAAAGCCCAGTGCATTCACCTCAGCAACTGTCTCAGAATACACAGACAGTGTCTTCATCATTCATCATTTTCATCAATAAAAAAGATAACAACTAGAAACAGTGTTCTAGTTTAAATGTTAAAGCAGAAATAATAAAACTGCAAACGGAATCTCTTGTTCAAACTCGCTTGCTCGCTCTCACACTGTCTCAGTCCTCTCTGTGTTGGAATTTGGGAAATAATGATACAGCGAGTATATTTTGGATGTACGCTCAAAATGTGTGTTATGGGTATAAACAAATGAACAAATGTAGGAAATTAAGTTGTTCACTCAGAATTCGGACACCACGCAAAATGGCTGACCCGACAGTGCACTGTATAGTGAATAGGGAGCAGTTCTGGACATAGCTATGGTGATTCGTTATTTCATTGATCAGTTCATAGCAGTTTAATATTTAATTAATTATTTTGTGTATATATAGCCTTCTGGGGGGTATTCCAGAAAACAAGGTTAACTTACCGTCACATATACCTTGAACTCTCGGTTGATTAACCCAAACCTTGCTTACCCGAGGTATGCTTGTTCCAAAAACGAGTCCAGGAGTCAGTTCAGACAACTCAGAGTATGTTAACCATGAACAGTGGTGGCTCCAGACAATTTTGATTGGGGGGGCAATGGGGGGGTCCTGGTCATTTCAAGGGGGGTCTCTTGAAAACCAACAAAAAATACAGTGGTATGCTGCTAAACAACAAAAACAACACAGCATATCAACTACTTTATTTTAATTAATTAATCAATTGCAGTTTGCAAACAATATGCTCAAACTTTAATTGCCATAGCCACACCCATGACAGAAAACAAAATAGTATCTCATATATACTATTAGTATACTATTAGTATTCTCATACTCTCACCACCTTTTGATTGCCCTACTTCTGTCCAGTTTCCCCGTCCTCTTCGCTGCTCCTCTTCCTAGAGTGATTATAAATCTTAAATAGCAATATTTTAGTAAAGGAAAGTCTGTTAGGCAAAGTCGAATTTGGCCACGGTCTCCCCCACCCCCACTACACGACATATTTTGCTCATTAAAACGACATATATTTTCTCATAATAAGGACACGTGTTGTATAATGATGTGCACAAATTATGCCTTTAGAGAATTTATATAGCCCATGTGCCTATGTCAGTTTGAGTCGCACCTGTGCACTGTCTGGTTAAGACTTAAGTTGTTGAGAGAAAAAAAACCCCAGGTAAATCGCACTGGTTTCAGTCGCATTTTTATTAAAAATACTGGTAAAAACTAAATGTTTACAAACATTATCAACATGTATTCTAGGCTGTTTTCATAACAAGTCCTTTAAATGTAACGAAATTCATAACAAGAATAAAAAATATAAATGTAAAAAACATAAAATTATAGTGCCATTCATTAGCCTTCAAACAATATTTATTTTTAAACGAATTAGGCCAGCCTTTAAAGCGAAACTGACCACAGAGTTGCTCCTCTCTCATTCTGCACAAATCCAAATGTATCTATATATTCGCACTTGGATGCTAAAATGTATTATGCTTTGTATGACATTTACATTTACATTTATGCATTTAGCAGACGATTTTATCCAAAGCGACTTACAACTGAGGAGTACAGGAAGCGATCCATCATGAGGAGGCAGCAAAACACAGAAAGTGCCTGAAGTACTAAGTTTTGGACATCGCACAGAGCATCACACACTAGGGCAGGGAAGAAGTAGAGGAAAATAGAAGGAAAAGGAAAGGTTTTTTTTTTAAGATAAGGTTAAATGCTCGCGGAAGAGGTACGTTTTCAGCTGTCGTTTGAATGCTGTCAGTGATTCTGCAATTCGGATGGAGGTGGGAAGATCGTTCCACCAGCAGGGAACGGTGAATGTGAATGTTCTGGAGAGGGATTTTCTGCCTCTCTGTGATGGTACCACAAGCCATTGCTCCTTAGCTGAGCGAAGGCTTCTGGTGGGGGTGTAGACTTCTAGGAGCAAGTCAAAGTATGCAGGAGTGGAGCTCGTGGTGGATCTGTAAACGAGCGTAAGCGCCTTGAACTTGATGCGAGCAGCGAGTGGTAGCCAGTGCAGAGAGATGAAGAGTGGTGTGACGTGGGACCTTTTGGGTTCGTTGAATATAAGACGTGCTGCTGCATTCTGGATCATTTGGAGCGTTTTGATCGCACATGATGGAAGTCCAGCCAGAAGCGCAATGCAGTAGTCAAGCCTAGAAATGACCAGGGCCTGGACGAGAAGTTGTGTTGCATGCTCTGTTAGAAAAGGTCTGATCTTCCTGATGTTGTGGAGCGCAAACCTGCATGAGCGAGCTGTCTTTGAAATGTGGTCTTTGAAGGACAACTGGTCATCAAAGATTACACCAAGGTTTCTGACCGACCCTGAAGGGGTGATCCGAGAAGAACCTAGCTGGATGGTGACGTCATGTTGTATTGTGGGAATGGCCGGGAAGACGAGCAGTTCAGTCTTTGCCAGGTTGAGCTGCAGGTGATGTTTTTTCATCCATGCCGAGATGTCCGCCAGACAGCTGGAGATTCGTGCAGCTACTGTGGGGTCGTCTGGTTGGAATGAAAGGTAGAGCTGAATATCATCCGCATAGCAGTGGTATGATAGGCCATGTGCCTGTATGATGGGTCCTAATGATGTTATGTAAATGTAGAAGAGGAGAGGTCCAAGCACTGAACCCTGAGGAACCCCTGTGGTCAGCTGATGTGCTTTGGATACCTCCCCTCTCCAGGCAACCTTGAAAGACCTACCTGTGATGTAGGACTCAAACCAGTGGAGTGGAATCCCTGTGATGCCTAGTGACGAAAGGGTGGACAGAAGAATCTGATGATTGACCGTGTCAAAGGCAGCAGATAGGTCGAGGAGGACAAGGACTGATGATTTGGAGTCAGCTTTAGCTATCCGCAGGGCTTCAGTGACCGACAGTAATGCAGTCTCTGTGGAGTGGCCGCTTTTGAAACCTGATTGGTTGATGTCCAACTGATTATTCTGTGAGAGGAAGGATGAAACCTGATTGAAAACCACTCGTTCAAGTGTTTTCACTATGAATGGTAGCAGAGAAACAGGTCTGTAGTTATCTATTAGTGAAGTGTTTAATGTGGGTTTCTTAAGCAGTGGAGTTATCCGAGCCTGCTTGAATGTGGTAGGGAAGATGCCGGTGCTGAGAGATGTGTTGATGATGTGTGTGAGTGCTGGTAGGAGTGTAGGAGAGATGGTTTAAAGGAGATGTGAAGGGATGGGATCTAGAGGACAGGTGTTAGGATGGCTGGAGAGGACAAGTTTAAATACTTCTGCCTCAGTGAGTGTAGTGAATGAGGAGAGCATCTTTGGGATGTGGTAGATCATTTTTATTCCTTTATTCCTGTTCCTGTAGTGATAGGATGATGTATCATACAGCTCCGGGTATCCACAAGCAGCCACGATTATCTTGTCCTCCATTGTTGTTCGGATTTCTGCCTCCGCTTGTAAATGCGTCACTACTAGAGCAAGCTCGTGATTGGTTTACGCGGCACGAAATATCCGCCAAAGTTCAGATTTTTCAACTTGAGCGATTTGCGCGAATCGCGCGTTTAAAACGCTCAATTCGCGCCACCTCAATCGCGCGAATCGCGTGAATCTCGCCTCATTTACCATTAGAGAGAGCAGCAGGGGTTGCTGAGTCTTCTGGACGGATCCAAGTCTCAGTTAAGGCCAAGATATTAAGAGCGGATTGAGTGGCAAAGGCTGAAATGAAGTCAGCTTTGTTGACAGCTGACTGACAATTCCATAAACCCACAGAAAGAGGAAGGAGCGTTAACAGAGGAGGGAATAGGACGCAGATTAGCAGTGTTGCGCTGCCTTCGGCGTGTAGTAGAGGAACGTGGTCGAGAGACAACAGGAATATACTGAAAGCACATGGTAAGAGAGAGGAAAGAGAAAGGAAAAACTTAAGTGCCTTACCGGTGGCCTCTTCGGGGGAGTCGCAGGGAGAGTCGATGTCTTTACCTTATGACTCGTGTCCCAGCCTAAAACAACATTCACATGAGCAAAAACCTGTTTGGAATAACACCATTGCACTGTAGGGCGGTAGTCACAATTGTAGCTTATACAACAGACAATATAAATTGAGCCAAATAACTTTTTCGATTTGGTTGACTGCATTTTTAGTTTGATGATGAATAGACTGTGAAGTTTGGATTTTCCCCTTAGGTCTATTGCAGCGTAACAACTTATACCCTGCTCTTTCATTTATGGTATCGTAGCTTGTCTATAGGCTACGTGTTGTAGGCCTAGCATATTTTAGTTTTTTTTTTATTATAAGTTGTGTATTTGTTTATTATTAGGCTATATGTGAATATGTATTTAGAACATGCAAAATAATCTGTTCCCTGAATCCACGGCCTTTGTTGGTATTGTGAGTTTACACAAATAAAAGTAGACAGTTTATAGTTTATAATTATTATGTCTTGAACTTATCTGTATGGCTAAAAATGACGGAGTGTGAGTTGTTTCCGCTGTCATAAAGGAAAAAATGCGTCGGCGCTTTCGTCGGAAAGAGGGTTAAAGAAAACGTAGCCTATTTAGTTTCATAATTAGCCTATTTAATATTATATATATATCAGAACCGCCTCAATTCTACGTGGCATTGATTCAACAAGCTGCTGAAAGCATTCTTTAGAAATGTTGGCCCATATTGATAGGATAGCATCTTGCAGTTGATGGAGATTTGTGGGATGCACATCCAGGGCACGAAGCTCCCGTTCCACCACATCCCAAAGATGCTCTATTGGGTTGAGATCTGGTGACTGAGGGGGCCATTTTAGTACAGTGAACTGAACTCATTGTCATGTTCAAGAAACCAATTTGAAATGATTCGAGCTTTGTGACATGGTGCATTATACCTTTTAAACAAACTAACCCTGGATCATGAGCCGCTCTGGAGCAGGTTATGTTCAGAGAGTGAGTTGCTATGGCTACTTACATACCCTGAAAGTTACCTCTGTTTTTGGAACCGAAAGTTGAGGTTATCCGCTTACTTACTTTTAAACATACCCAGGTATGTCACACAACCTGCTTTCTGGAATACCCCCCTGTTCTTTTAGTACATTGTCTTGTGTTAGTTGTGTATGGAGCACACTGCTTTATTTTATTTTTTGTGTTGGATAAAGTTAAGCTGTTTTGCTAAAGTTAAGCTGTTTATACGATCCGCTACACTCTCCATATCATCTTCATTAACGTAACATAGTCAGTGTTTTGAATCACTATACATAGGCTTCAACTCACATAAATGACATTGGAGACTTCTTATTGATTTCATTAAAAATCTTTGAAATACTACACAATACTTTCTGGTATTTAATAAATCACAGTTATACTTAACATTTTTCTTGCTGATTTTTGAATATTCTACTGACTCTTTGAAGATCATAATTTTTTTGACATTTTATACACATTTTCTGGTATTTTTAGATTCAAATGAACTGTAATATAACTTTCCATATTTTAATATAAAAAAAACTAGTTATGTGTTTCACTACTGACATGTGATGTATGAACTGTGTTGTATGAACTGATACACCTTTTTATCAAGTGTTTTTGTCACATTTTAATACATCTAATGTTTGGGGTTTTTTACCCTAAATATTAGTTTTACCTTTTAGACACTCACAGTCTTTCAATAGTACTTAATATTTCACAAAGAATTCAACTCTGACATCTATTTTACTAATTTATGCATATTTTATTGCGTGAACAGGGCTTTTATTTTGGTGTGGCGTTATGACATCATAATTCTGCGACCCACTGTTGTCTGTTGTGTTTCAGCTGAAGTAAGGTTTGTGTTTTAAAACATTTAAGGTATTTAAATCGATACAAATCGTTCGATCAGTTGTATAGTTTTTACAAGTGATGCAAATGAATTATTTATCATTTGATGCTACGTGACACTATTATAAAGATGGTGTTTATTAAAGAGGAGAGTGAAGACATGAAGATTGAAGAAACATTCAGAGTGAAACAAGAAGATACTGAGGAACAAACAGGTTGGTTTCATTCTAAAAACTGAACTCAGTCATTTCATCATTATTGAAATGTCCTGCTTTACATAAATGGATTAATATTTTTTAAGAATGTCATACGAGTGTCCTAATTAAAGTGGTGTTATTTGACATGGAGTGGGTTGCCTTATGTGGACAGACATGTTGAGATCATATAATCAGACAAATACTGATTCTGCCTTCAAGCGAACATGACATCCAACTGTCATACAATCAATTAAATGTGCAATGGAAATATGTTATAGCTAAAAGTATCTTAAACAACATTACACAATTAAAGCATTGTGTAAAACATAATAACATTAAACTCAATATCAACTTTTGAACAACTTTTATTTTGCATACCAACATTTGTGACCCATGCTGGCAAAATGAGCCGGAATGCACACAGGCTAATTTCGAGCTACAGGCAAAACTAGTGAAAAATGACCATTTTGGTTTTAAATTGGAGATTTTCTCATTAATCCCTCATCTAGTGATCCCAATGCTCTGAATAGCTATTAAACATCTATTTGTACGTTTTCTGAGGGAGTACTTTCCTTTGTCCATTAAAAATTGCAGTTTTTTTTGCACACTTCTCGACTAGCGCTTCTCCTCAGATTGGTATCGTTTTAAAGCATTTCAACTTTGTGAATATTAATAGTGAATTCTCGATGGCATGAGTCTAAACCAATGAAATGTGACTTTGAAACTCATGTTGATGTAAACAAAATGATCTTACTCGTGCTGACTGACAGATCCGAAGCTCGTGCACAAAGACGCCTCAGACAGCGCAATCCCGATACATTACAGTTTTTCAAAAATTTAAATCGGTCTTACAAGAGTATACATACAAACATTATATGAGTCATTCTACGAAACGGGTGCCATTTCCATGTTGCAATTTTCAAAATTTTCATTAAGAACAAACGTAAAAAAAAAAACCTATAACTTGAAAGATATCTTGATCTTCCCAAATAACATATTTTCCCACCTCAGGAACAAAATTCTTATTAATATTATCCTTTTTATTTATGCAAGGGAGCCTTGCTTGTACCACCCCGTCACGGACAATATGTACACTGTTAGAGTAGTTAGACAAGATATAATTTTTTTTAATTCTAATGTTTTCCTAATAGTAAAATGTCCCTTTTTTGGAAACTACAAATAGAAACTTTGTAATTTAATTAATTTTTATATTTTTAGGTTTTTAATCTTGAAATATGAATTTGACATTTCAATGACCTCATTGTTTGTACTGAAAAAAACGAATTAACTTTAGAAAATACACATTTTTCACATTTATTTGATTAGTCCACACAACAAGAACATCATTCAACATAAAAGTTTATGGAAAAGAAAATGAAACGTTACATAAATTTAAACAAAATGACCCTGTGACGGGGTGGTAACTGATGTGACAGGGTGGTACACTGTGACGGTTGTTATAGACAGTGTTTCTGTGATCTGCTGGTTTTAAACTTTAAAAACTGGGGTAGGGGAGACATGAACATTGGAGATGTAATGGAAAACTGGAATACTTCAGTCATGAAAAACTCTGAAAAACTGAACACTGGAAAAGAGCATCACAACAGTGACTGGGAGAGTCGCATCCACACGTCCTTATGGATTTCCATGTGCCGGGATGTCACAGGCTGTGGTGCCTCAATGATTTCGAGCACATCATCAAAGAGATACCACAGGAAGTCATCTCTTGGAGGCCAGAAGAACCTGTTGGCACCAACACGATGCATACATTTTACAAGTGCATGCATCTCATCCGTATCCATGATGATCCCAGGATATAGGTCATTATCATATTTAAGCACACACCACTTTCCAATGAGACCTCCACTTTCCCAAGCAATTGCATCTGTTGGCACCTTTTGGGGTGTCTTGTTGAAAGTAAAGTGCTGTGTGGTGAAGCACTGACATCTCAGCTGCTTTTGCGTGGAGCACATGCAACTTACTTCCCGGTAAAGGATTTCTCCTGGACTTAATGTGACCACTTGGTGGGTTTTCATGGTGGCTGGCACTGGTGGTATCTGGCCTGGCATCCTTTCCATTGCCTGCTCCACTGCATCAGATGGTACATAAAACAACTTAACAGTTGTAGAGGTCTCTGTGAGGGCCTTATATAGCTCATGGGCATCGGGTATGTCACGGCCATTGGTCACCAACTTGTCCGCTGTTCTTTTCAAGGTTCCCCCAACACCGTCAGGGGCTCCCTTGCCATGGCTTGCCTCAAAAAAATTCCACGTTCCACCTTTCAGACCTCATTTTGCAAGCTCTGTGCTGAAAAGGAAGAAATTCCCTTTCTGTTTGTATTGAGTACATGGTCCATCACTCAGAAAGTGTAGAACAGATACATGTGGGTATGTGGCTTGAAGATAATTCAGCACCGGATTCATGTGTTCCCATATAGCTGGGGGGCTTTTGTGTTTGGAGGGTGACACTGTGCTGAAACAGATGGGCTCTTTTTTTCCACCTATGTACAAAACACCAGTGTGCAGAGTAGCTTGTTGGTGCGAGGAGCCAAAGTGGACAGCTTGAATCTCTGAGCTGTATTTACATGTGTAATTTTCAGAGAAGTCAATGTGGATCACTGCCTCCTCTTTTGACAGGTTCTTTTTCAACTCTCCGCAGTAGGAGTACTGGTGATTTATATTGAAAGTGTGTCTTTTGAATTTATGTAGAAGAGTGTGGAATAACTCCACAAGATTGTCTTGTGTTTCCTCCATAGTTTTCTTCACTGTGATCTTGACAGTGGTAGGACCCTCCCTCGCATCTTCCCTTGCTTTCACTGCTGTAGCCCATTGAGTGAATGCAACCTTTGTTGCCCCATCAAATCTGGAGAGCTGAACGGTTTTATCTTTGCATTCCTCACACTCATCATACATGCACACTTTCCTGGAGGTGTCACAGGTTATCATTTTAGTCAAACTCTCGAGATCTGAAGTATCTATGAGCCTCAACTGATGCAACTTGTCAACGACAAATCTGAGATTTTCGTGGATCTTGCACAGACATGTGTTCTGTTCAGAGAGAGTGGGATGTACAACCCAAAATGGACGAAGCTTACAGAAAAGGGAGTAAGATATGTTGTTTGTGTTTTCAGTAAGAAATTTTTTGTAATGATTTTTAGTTGTGTCAACCAGAAACCTTTTCTGCTTCTTCACTTTGTTCCTGGTAATTGTTTGTTTTCGTCCAGTCGTTATCCGACTGTTGTCATCTCGCGTGAAGAAGGTTTTGACTTTGGACTTGAACGCAACAGTGAACCTGTTTGTGGGATTTCTGTTGGTGGAACAGAGGTCTTCAGTCTGAACACTGCGACGCTTCTTCGAAAAACCGAGGGCATTTTCAGCAAATCCTTGTAGCCTGTACTTCTTCACAATCCTCCCTGCTGTTACCTTTGCTATTAGTTGTTTTTCTTTTTCTTTTCTTGCTTTACAGTACTTATTCTTTATGTCTTCAATCAAGGCTTCATGATATAGTAGTGTTTTTCTGATTTTAGAGCTTACTCTGCCTGTCTTAGTTCATTCATTTACTTTTGAACGAGGAGAGTCATTCTTATTTAAGCGCTTATATCTTTTTCTGTATTTGTCAGCACGTTTTCTTTCCTTCTCTAGCGATTTCGTTAGTTTTTCAATTTCTTTGTGTAGTGTATATCTGTTCTTTCTGGAAATTCGCTTTCCTTCTTTTTGTTGCCTGAAACAAAATAAAAATACACTAGTAACTTAGGGGTTCAAGTCATGTACCATATGTAAAAACAATTACTCCTCAGTTATAGGCCTGCTTCTTATTCTACATTCATAAGTCCACATCTGTTACATCTGTCCATTTATTTAATACTAACTGCATACTATCCTGACCTTGAAGATCCTAACTGCTGTTTTGACTGTTGGACAGGATCTGGACTCAGAGGCAAGGTGTCCAGACTGTCCTTCCTAGCCTCTGCTTTCTCTTTTCTTTTCTTGTTCTGCTTCCTCCACTTGTTACGCAGCTGACGCTTCCCTCGCTCACTTAGATCACTAATCTTCTTCTTTTTTCCTTGCTCTACATCTCGCCTCCATCTCTGACGCTCACTCTCTACATATTTTTGCCTCCTCTCTGGATCAGCATCCCAACGTGCACGGCATCGCCGTTGTCTCTGAGCAGCACTTAATGGAGCCATGAAGGAGACAGATCTATCTGCAAATGTAACATTATTCATTAAACACAGGGAGGGAGGGAGGGAGGGAGGGGGTGGAGGGGGGCATGTATACATAATTTGAAAGCTAAATACATAAGCTTTTCGTTGATGTATGGTTTGTTAGGCTAGGACAAGATTTGGCCGAGATACAATTATTTGAAAATTTGGAATCTGAGGGTGCAAAAAAATCTAAATATCAAGAAAATCTCCTTTAAATTTGTCTAAATGAAGTCCTTAACAATGCATTTTACTACTAATAATACATTTATTATATATTTATGGTAGACAATTTACAAAATCTCTTCATGGAACATGATCTTTACTTAATAGCCTAACGACTTTTGGCATAAAAGAAAAATAGATAATTTTGACCCATACATTGTCCTTGACTTGTCCTTGACTATTGTCACAGGACTATTGTCCTGTGCAACTTATGACTGGTTTTGTGGTCAAGGGTCACACATTAGAATTCTTCATTTCACACTCTCACATTCAAACTAGGAGCAGAACAACCCCATCACATCCCTTACCACCACGTCACAATAAAACGTGACGGGGTGGTATGTGACGGGGTGGTAAATTTCATCCCAAAATGGCCGCTAATCTCCCATGTGGTCAAATTCCTCAGCTAGCATACATGCATTCAATCTAAATTATAATTTTCTTTGCATTAATAATGTTAAAAAATTTATAAAAAATTTTTCCCTCTCTGTTTTGAGTAACGGGGTGATTGATTTAAGCTTGACGGACCCTGCCTAAAATGAAAAAGCAAGAAATAAACAATGTAAAAGAATTTCAGTACTTGCCTGCTTTTTTTCTTGATGGTTATGAGGCTCAAATGATGAAAAATTATTAAAAATAGTACATTACTACGGTGGCCCAGTAGTGCACAACACAACAAAATTCAAAAAGCAAACATAAGTTCACAACACAACGAAATCAAACCACAACACAACGAATTAAAGCCACAACACAACGGAAACAAGCCACAACACAACGAAATCGCCACAACACAACGGAAATAAGCCACAACACAACGGAAATAAGCCACAACGGAAATGCTCCCGACCACTAGGGGGCAGTTGGTTTGCGGAAACGGGCAATTGCTCGCATGCGTTTTCTTACAGTCTATGGTCTGGATGCTTTTTACGCGGATACGGAGAGACAGTGAATATGTAAAAAAAACAATCAATTGTATGTTTATTTTTAGCGCTGTTCACTTTAACACAACTATATTTGTCCTGTGCATTAGAAGTAACGTTACTGTCTACATGTCAAGTAGTAAGTCACTGCAATTTTGTGCTGTTACTTTATTTCAGAAGAATATTGTTAGTCAGAATGCAGTTGCTGCTTCTTCCCTGACGTTAGTGATTTTTTACAGATCCCAATGTATTGTCCATTTTGTGGCGCTACACTTGAAAGCTGTCCTGCTTTTTGCAGTGCATGTGGTAAAAACATAAAATTTCTAAAAGATAAAGTTCCTGATGGAAATGAGCCAAGCACAAGTGCAGGTACATAGCGAGGCTGTTGCTATATTGTTTTGGAACAAAACATCTGCTTGGTGATATATATAACGAGTATAATGTGAGATTTCTATATGTCACTGTGTTTAAACCAGGGAAATCAGAAAGAAATGCACTGGATTCCTTCATGAAGTTCAGGGCTGTGAAGGAGAAAGAAAGGAAAACCTTCTTTACTAAGAAAAGTCAGGAATCTAAGAAGGATAAAAAAACGGTGAAGGTATCTTTATAAGCCACAGTAGGAATGACTATTGCAACTTACATTTCATAATTACTTTAAGTTAAGGGACAGTTAGCAACATTTTCATATGTTTCCTATGGAATTCAGTGCAGTTGCGGAATTAAGAAAGTAAAGGTATCAACTAGTTTCAAAAAATTATGATTGTAATTTAATCTTTTAGTTTTATTTTCATAAAATAATTAACGTTTTTTAATTAATATTTGTAAAATAGCCACATACCCCACGTTAAATTTTCAGTTTGTGACACTCAGCATTTTTTTATTTATTCTTTTCATGTCTAGATCTATGTTGGAGTTATGTGGAGGCATAATGGTGTTCTAAAGCCTATGAGAGGGAAGACCCTGCCTCTTGAAGTTCAACCTAATTGTTCATCTGGGCAACTGCTAACAGCTGCTGAAAAAAAAGTTAAAGATTTTAATCAGGACATGGAAGAGGGTCCCTATGTTTTGCTGTACCCAGACGGTTCAGAGGTGAAAAACATTCCAGGAACAAACACTCCATTCAAATTACAGCTGTACAAAGAGGCACTTGGGAAGGCTTTTCAAAGAATAACACTGTTCGTCTGCACAGGTCAAGATTTTTCAGCCATTGGTGAGCATAG
>CM042245.1:23062410-23157410 GCA_023566225.1 Romanogobio albipinnatus
ATAATATCTGGGTTGTTATTGGTAGCTCCACAAACTAACCACATCACTTTGCGTGAGTAACCATCAATGCAGCCACTTATAGCCAAACCGTATGGTTTTAATTTGTCATAGCCATCAATGTGCCAGACATGATTTGGCCCCAAAGAATGGTAAACCCTTCTCACAAATCTTCTTCTTGAGCGTTGTTCAATGCCTAATGGATCAAGGTCTGCCATCATAAGCATTACATCTTGCCTTCTCACTGTAAGATTGTGTTTTTGGCGTAGGGTCTGGCACATTGTGCGGTAACCATAATGCTGTCCAGAACCATGCAACTCTGCAATAATAGCTGTTCGGACATTGTCCAAAGGCGAGTAGTTTTTTCGTTTGTACAAGGACAGTCTGTTCAACTTTTTTTTCAGGGTACGCAGGCTCATTTTAATGTTGTGCTTCGATGCCAAGAAATCCATAATGACACTGTAACTGTGTCCATCTCTGAAGTACTTTAGAAGAAGATCATCCTCAGAAACATGGACTGATGACTCTAACAATCAAGAAAGAATAGAACATAGCATTCATATGTTTTACAGGGCATAATGTAATTGGACACACTCAAGCTTTCAATACATAATAGAAAGGGTACTATTGAGTTACAATTTGAATTGGTAAAACCACCTGCCTCAAAGAATTTAGTTAATAAAAAGTATGCTACAATAACAGTACACAGCAAAAAATGCACTTCTTACTTAGTCATTTTGTCTTGTTTCTAGTCTAAATATAAAAAATTCTTAAATCAAGATGCATTTACTAGATATGTCAAATGACACAAGATATTTTTCTTGAAAATACAATCAAAATTAATTGAGTTTTTGCTTAAAACAACAAATTATCTGCCAATGGGGTGAGAAAAATTATATCTGATTTCTGAAAAATGTCTGATTGAAATCTTGTTTCTGTCCCAAACAACATTAGTGCATTTGAGCCCAGTGTTCAAAACGTATGTATAAATTACATCATGATAACATGATCAAGCTGACTTAATACATAGGCCTACTTACCACGTTGAACTTCAGCCAAAAACTGGACATTAGAACCACACGAGCCACAAAAGGCTATAATAATCCCCAGATCGTTTCCACAAAATGGACAAAACATGCCAGCCTATAAAGACAACGGTTGAAATTTAACATTTTAGCTGACATCAGGTATTAATGAAACAAAAGCAGAGCTAAGTTGTCCAAATCAAACATCATTTATCTTATACTCGTTTTATGAATCGATACATAAAGATTATCAGGATATCCAAACATTCAATAAAACATATTTTGATCATTTAAAAACTATTAACGTTACACGTATTATGCTCACATTACTTACATTGAGAATCTCTCCGTGTCCCGACTTCAGAGGAAATCGGCTTTTCAGTGCCGACTCTGCCCCCTAGTGGTCGGGAGCATTTCCGTTGTGGCTTATTTCCGTTGTGTTGTGGCTTATTTCCGTTGTGTTGTGGCGATTTCGTTGTGTTGTGGCTTGTTTCCGTTGTGTTGTGGCGATTTCGTTGTGTTGTGGCTTGTTTCCGTTGTGTTGTGGCTTTAATTCGTTGTGTTGTGGTTTGATTTCGTTGTGTTGTGAACTTATGTTTGCTTTTTGAATTTCGTTGTGTTGTGCACTACTGGGCCACCGTACATTACTCTTTACAAACAGAATTTGATCATAAACCATGTTAACAAGAACACTTGAATTAATAACTTTGAGCTTTGGAAACACACTTTGGTACATTTTGTGTACCTTATGTATCTCATCAAACACTGCGGATCCAAATGGCACCCGTTTCGTAGAATGACTCATATGTTATGTCTTTAAATGAATGTTTGGTTAACTGTTGGGGAAAACATCTGTTGTGTAACATTATATTAGATCTGTGCAGTACAGTAGGTCTTAATATACAGTATAGACTGCCTGTTTCAATGTTGATCAAACAATTGTGGTCTCATGAAAAAAAGTTTGGTTTCATTTCCAGGGATTTTAAGAAGGTGATTTTGTTTTTGAACCTTCAGAAAATTAACTAGATTTTTTCTCATAATTGACTATGCTGATTATCAACTTCAAACGTGTAGCTCACTCAATTTTGTCTGATTTCAACAAACCATACATCATTTCAAATACAAATTTTTGACACAGTTTTTTAATTGACTCATTTTGCCAGCATGGGTCACATATTAACATACCTGAACATAAATAGCAGCCAATATTCATTGAAAAACAGCCGCTTACTAATTAAATAATAAAACATTTCTCCTACTGAAACAGCTTTACTGCATGTTGTCTACATTTGATCTTAAATGGATAGTTCACCCAAAAATGAAAATTAGCCCATTATTTACTCAAACTCCAGTCATCCTAGGTGTATATGACATTCTTTCAGGTGAATACAATTGGAGTTATATTAAAAAAAGTCCTGGCTCTTTCAAGTGTTATAATGGCAGTGAACGGTTGTCGTTTTTGAAGGCCATAAAAGTGCATCTATCCATCATATAACTATTCCACACGGACAATCGCTGAGTTTGCTCCTGTTTGTAAAGAACATGGTTACTGTCTTTTCAACGTTTAAGGTCAAACAGGAGTTATCTAGCCATTCTGCAACCTTCTGCATTTCCTTAGTTAATTTCATTGCAACCTCAGTTGCATTTTTCCCATGAGTATATAACACAGTATCATCAGCATACATTATTAAATCAACAGTATTACACACAGATGGAAGGTCATTAATATATATGCTGAAAAGCAGTGGCCCTAAAATTGACCCTTGTGGCACTCCCAGGGTGCATGCTTTAAATGAGGACAGAGTATTGTTCACCTGCACACACTGATTTCGGCCACTCAGGTAAGATTTAATCCAATTTTGTGTGTCTATGGAAAGGTCATAATTTGCCAGTTTGTTTAATAGTATGTCATAATTAACTGTGTCAAAAGCCTTGCGCAAATCAAGAAAAACTGCACCCACCACTCCACCCTGATCTAGGTTTGTTTTAATTACTTCAAGGAAGTAGCAGCATGCTGTTTCTGTTGAATGTTTTTTCCTAAACCCAAACTGCATAGGATGTAAAAAAGCCCTGGAATCAAGGTGAGCAATCAGTTGTTCTGCTACAACCTTTTCAATGACATTTGAAATGGCTGGCAGGATGCTAATAGGTCGATAGTTACTAACTCTTCTCTCATGGGGTGCGCTGACTGCGCTCTCCTACCGAGGATGACCGCTTCATCCTCTATTATCATCTTGGTCTCCTCAACATTAGGGCCGTATTCACCTCGGTAGCGCAGGTCCAGGAATGTTGCCTTGCGCAAAAGTTGCCAGCTTGTTTCTGGCAGAGCTTCATATTTCTCATCTAAAATCGATATGATCCCAGGTTGGCTGTCAGTTGTCCATCCTCATCCGATGGGGCCAATGTGTCCTCTTTAATGAGATGCAACACAGGGAGTAGAGTTGATGCGGTTACATAATTCTCGCCAGAGAGAATGTTGGTGAACTCACTCACTAGCTTTAACACTTTGTTCACAGAGTGCAACATATCCTCGTCTTGCCATGTGATGCTCACATTGGCTTTATGGTCATCAGCAAGAACTTGATTGATGGCTGTCCTCTGCTTCAGCACCCTCTCAATAATTTTCTGCTTGAAGCCCCAGCGAGTTGCACAGTCCACATGGGACTCGACATGGCCAGCCTAAATTACAAACAGCCGCCTTAATGTTGGTTCCACTGTCAGTCATGAGACAAGACACTTTATTCTCTTCTAATCCCCAGTCATTCAGAACCTCCTGCAAAGCATCGGCCAGGGTAGCGGCATTGTGCTCCTCTGGCAAAAAACTTGTTTGCAGGCATTTTGACACCAGTGACCATTCCGTGTCAATAAAATGGAAAGTCAGTGACATGTAAGGTGTCATTCTGGTGCTCAACCACATGTCTGTTGTGAGTGCAAAATGCTCAACTGTTGAAATAGCCTGTTGTAGCTCACTCCGGACATGGTTGTAGGCGCGTGGGACAGCTGTTTTCGAGAACGACCTGGCAATTCATACTGGTTGTCGAGTGTGGTAATGAGGTCTTTTGAAAGATTGTTTTTAAACCATGTAGAAAGCCACCATTTCTTGGCAGATGTATTTGGTCACTGCATTAGTGCACTATCCCACCGGTATCACCGTCAACACAGACTATCGCAGCAAGCCTAATAACTGATTTAAAATATTTTTTTTGTTGTGAAAATACTAACATGCCTAAGACTTTTGCACAGTACTGTATATTGTAAGAATATGAATCATACTGATGAATAAACATTAGGCCTATAAGGTAAAGCTATTAAATAGCAGTCCCAAACTAGTTTTTGTTAATAGAATAAAGTTGTTATGAGCCATCACAGTCATTTAATAAGTGGCATTTTGGAGTTACAGAAACTAAAATTTGTTTTTCTTAGGTGAGTGACTATTTCTTAACAAGCTACGAAAATAAAGACAGATAAATGACACTTACATATAGTCTTACAACATCCCATTTGACCACAAATGCTGAATCTGGAAAACACTTTTTACTCAGGCACTCTCTTTACTTAAACTGTCCCTGCGTCCCAATGTCCATACTATCCATCCTAAATAGTATGCGAGATTAGAATAAGTGTGTCCCAAAGCATAGCATGTTGTAAAGAATATGTCAAAAGTCCCCAGACGGTCTACTATTTCCGGTAGATTTTCAAAGTGTGAATTTGTGCATGCTATTGCCCAGAAACCATTGCGCTTTGGAGAAGGATTCGGTTCAGAACTACAAACACAAGTAAAAAGTGTTAAAAACTACTAAACATAGAGGACATGCGTGACTGACAGTGAGAAGTTTAGATAAAGTTTGAGTGAATAACAATCAGAGTTTAAGCTGATAAAAAATTTTTATCCGAGTCAATTAATTTGCAATAACAATGTGGACTTTAATAAAGAACCATTTGGCCATTAACTTTTAAATACATCATTATGCATTAATATGAGGAGAGTCTCCACATGAAAGATCCGTTAAAGACAGAATTGTATGACGTGAAAGTATGTCCCAAAGCTTGCCTAGTCTTTTGCTACAAACTCTTAAAGTGTCTACTTTTTCTTCACCAAAAAAAAGAGTACATACTTTTAGGGCATAGTATAAGTAGGCGAATTGGGACGCAGCATGTGTCTGACAGAAGAATCAATAACTTTCATGCAGAACTTTCAAAATAAAAGTCCCGCATCAGAAAAACTTTCACCGTTTTTATAACCGATTACTGCCAACGCAACACCCAGGTACTTAATTGTAGAAAACATTGTAGCAGTACATACTATCGATCCGTCCTTCGGATGAGACGTTAAACCGAGGTCCTGGCTCTCTGTAGTTGTCTCCCATTGGCCCTTGTCCATCATGGCCTCCTAATGATCCCCATATATATATATATATATATATATATATATATATATATATATATATATATATATATATATATATATATATATATATATATATATATATATACATACACGATTGGCTTCATAACTCTGTCTCCTCTCCACCAATAAGTTGGTGTGTGGAAACTTGGAACTAACTTGGAAACCTGTGTAGTTTTTTAAGGTTGTGAGGAAATATAAAACTGAGTATCGTTGACAATGTTGTGGAATCTAATTATAATATGACTTCTAGAGTAACCATATACAAGGAGAAAAGCAGAGGACCTAATACTGAGCCCTGTGGCACACCATACTTGTGTTTGATGAGATGTCTCTTCCTTCAAATAAACAAAGTGATAGCAGTCAGATAGCTATCAAGAGAATGTCATGGTCTGTGTTGCTGAAAGACCTAATGGCACTCAAGGAAAATTTTGCCATTATTAGATGACCAAGTCAGGTTATTTGTTGCTTCCATCCTGACTGATATCTTTCACAAATACAGTTTCTGTGCAAACATAAACATTGGTATTTAGACAAAGTGCAGATTTAAGGTCTGTCTATAATTAACCAGTTCTCCTCTGTCAAAGTGGGGTTTTTTTAATAAAGGGTTTGATAACTGCCAGCTTGAAAGTATTTGAGATGTGATAGAACATATTGCCAATATTGTTTGCTCTTTGCTTTGAGATTACAGGTAACACCTCTTCTAGTAGCTTTGTGGGTATAGGATCTAACATACATGTTGTTGGTTTCAATGCCTGACTAAATGTTTTTATGTCTGTTTGTGCCATTTAACTGGTGTTAACTTTTATTTGTCTCTTTTTTTTTTTTTTTTTACTTTAGACCTGATGCTGCTGAAAGAGGAGAGTGAAGTACTATATGAAATGGAGAAAGACCAGTATGAGAAACATCATGATTTCACAACTGGAGAAAAATTGTTTAGTTGCTCACTGACTGAAAATTCATCCTCACGAAAAAGAGTTCTTAAGACAGAAACTATAAGTTATTTCAACTGCCAGCAGTGTGGACAGAGTTTTACTAAAAAAGGAAACCTTAAAATCCACATGAGTGTTCACACTGGGGAAAAGCCCTTTACCTGCCCTCAGTGTGGAAAGAGTTTCACTCAAAAAGGAAGCTTTAACAGGCACATGAGAATTCACACTGGAGAGAAGCCTTTCACCTGCCATCAGTGTGGAAAGAGTTTCACAGCAGAACTAAACCTTAGATGTCACATTAACCTTCACACTGGAGAGAAGCCATTCAGATGTGATCATTGTGGAAAGAGTTTCAGACATAAAGTAACCCTTAATAATCACATGAGGATTCACTCAAGAGAGAAAATTTGTATATGTCATCAGTGTGGAATGAGTTTCACAGACAGCAAACACCTTAAGAATCATGTTTTAACTCACACTGGAGAGAAGCCTTTCATGTGCCATTATTGTGGAAAGACATGCTCAAACAATACAAGCCGCAAGACTCACATCAGAATTCACACTGGAGAAAAGCCTTTCACCTGCTTTCAGTGTGGAAAGAGTTTCACAGTTAAAGTAAGCCTTGAGAGGCACATAAGAGTTCACACTGGGGAGAAGCCTTTCACATGTCTTCATTGTGAGATGTGTTTCAAATATCAAAGAGACCTGAAGTGTCATTTGCAAACTCATCCTGTAAATACATCGGCGTGTTCCTCAGTGTGACAAGAGGTTTAGAAAAAGGAGTTCATGGGAGTTGTTGTCTTCACCTCTACAGCTGGTGGAAAAGAATCTGACAGAAGAAATCATATTCATGGATGAGTTCATGTATTAAAGATTCATTAACCATGTGCTCCATCGATTTTGGTCATTCAGACAAGTGTTATACCTCATTATAATCTGTTAAATTTATAGTATTATTTGTGTACAGTCACAATAAAAACGAAATGTTGTGCTTTTTGCAAAATAAAGAAAACCAACATGATGCACGATCTGCAGCCTCTGTCAATGAAGTCTATTGATACTCTTCAGAAAATGAAGTGTAACTTAGTGAATACTTGTCACACAAACATGAGACATATGTCTAAAGAAACATTGAAATGGTTTAAATAATGTAAATAAAATCGGAAACAAATATTCTCTGTTTATGTAATCTGTTTGAAAAGAGAGAGCTGTCAGTCGTTCGTAAGTTGCCTCATTGTCCACTAATATCCACCTCATTAACGCCCATTGAGAGCACATTCTTTTGAAAGTCAAATACTGACGCGATCCATGCGAGTATATCCCCGCCCGCATCAACTCGAATAAACACATCAAGTTTAGTGCATGTACTTTACATCCTTTTGAGATGTGGTGAGGAATAATCCTGGAATAATTTACCTCAGAAGAAAAGCGGTTTCATTTCAAAAGAGCAACGGATCCAGCCGAAGACTGTGAGGCAAGATTTGTTTATTCTGTTAGTGTCTGTGAATATTAAACAGCAAAAAGACCATTTAAATAGGAATCCTGCTGCAATATAAAGTGTCGTACACGTAAGACTGTTTAGACAAGATTTCTTTGGCCTGTTTTGGACAGATTATGAAGTGTTTACTGTAAAATAGCCTAGTGTCACATCAAAGCTTTTGTTCGCATAAAATTCTGTTTTAATATCGCAAAAATAAATTATATTTTAAAGTATATTTTAGAAAACCATTAATTTAAATTGTAATAATATTTGGCAGTATTAATGTTTTTTCCATGTATTTTTGATTACATAACAATTTGATCAAATAAAGCTTGATGAGCATGAGACATTATTGATGAGCATGAGACTAGTAATGTGTACAATCTTTTGACCGGTACTGTATAATTTAAATATAATAGGTCTAGATTTTGTTCACATGCTGTGCAATATCAGCAATCATGTTTTCTGTTAAGAGTGGACATTACAATATAATAATATACAATGTAATACAATAGTTGATCCTGTTATCAGTATCCTCACAGATGTATTTTTTTTTTCTTTTATCTCACAGATTAGATTTAAGAATCATAAGCTGTGTCTCATTTCGGAAGGCTGCATCCTCCGGAGGTCGCATTTGAAGGCTGCATGCGTCTGAAGGCCGTCTCATTTAAAAAAAGTTAGTAGGACACTCCGAATGCGACCTTGTTGCCCTTATATTTGGTGCTGACTTCCGTTAAGGTGGCACCCCATGGAACGAAATAATCTAAACAAATTTACCATTCGTTTGTGCTGCGTTAGTGTTGATTTGTGCTGTTAATAAAACAAACACTGTATTTTCCTTTATTTAAATGATGTGTTATATCTAAGAAAAATAGATACAGTGTTTGTTTTTAATGGCCCAAAGGGCACTAACGCAGCACAAACGAATGGCAACATTTTTTTGATTATTTAGTTCTATGGGGGACCACCTTCACGGAAGGTCTGGTGCTGGGAGTGAGGAGGTGATTGATGATAGCTGGTGATGACTGTGGAGTGCATGCAGGTGGTGGACCAAGAAGGATTCTGGGAGATGTAGATGACTAAAGATCTTGACACACTGTTTTTTACACTGTGCCTCGGGTTTTGTACCCCGGTGCGCACCAGGGTCCGCATGCCAGCTTTCACATGACCTATTTTTCATGCTAACCGTTTCAGATTGGCCCATCTGAGCTTTCATTTTCTCAAGGCAGAGCAGGATACCCAGGGCTTGGTTTACACCTATCTCCATTTCTAGACAGACCATAGACAGGCTAGGGGAACTCATATTAATGTTAAGAAATACTCATAAAGTGACATTTTCATCATGTCGTGGGACCTTTAATATTGCAATGAAAACATATTTAACAATAATATATTATGTCCATGACAGGGTGGACATATCTTATAATTTATGCTCCAAATAGTGGCCCATAATTATCTAAAAAAAAAATGTGTAAGAGCTCAGCTAATACATTTCTTATAGTACTTAAGTGTCTAAGGGTTGAAAGGCACTCTATGGTGATAATGACCCCCATATGGTTCGGGAGCGGGGCCACGCCTCAACCAATTGCCTGACTTCTCAAAACCTTCTTATATCAGGCTCATTCTCTCACTACGGATTCAGAGATGCAGATTAACTCACCCGATTCAGATGACGATCTGTTTGATTTCAATTTTAAACAGGTAGCACTCATTCACACAGGCAATCGCTCTCTCTAATGCATTCAAACAAATCTTTCAGTGCTTATCTGCTTACAGTTATCTGTATCTGATTTTGAATGAGCAGAAATTTGTAATGTAGTGACCCGTAGATTAGAGTCCTACAACGGGTGGCTAAAACAGGTGGATTGAGACATTCCTAAAATGCACGGGCAGGGATGCAGGCGGATAAATTAACTTAAAAACAATGTAAAAAAACAGATGAATATGTGCAATATTTGTATGACTAAATTACCATTACACATACCTACGCAACAACGATAGGACATTTGACCCATCACGTCACCAACACTTTGACACTGCAACTTTTGTTGATGCTTCTCGTAGCCTAGTTGGAGCAAGCGTTGCAGGAGTAGCTATGGATGAAGTAAAAGTAAAGTTGGCAATGGAGTATATAAAATTGTTGACAATGAGTCTTTAAAAGCAAAACCGGATGTGTGGAGAAAGTGTGGTGTAATGCGAGATCAGGAAAATAACATCATAAGCGGTTTTGCGGCTTGCAAAACACACCATAAAGTTTTGCCGTTTTATAGCCGGAAGCTGGGCACGTCTTCTCTTAGGAAGCATGTCGAGACTTGCAGGAGGACAGCTGGGGTTGCCAGTGCGACAATTGACAGGTACTTTGGCAGGCTCAGGCTGTATTTTTTCTTACATTAATAGGTCTATTTGCGTATAGTTATCAGGTTCCATAGCCTATTTAGATGCGATGGTAGGCTACTTGAATGGTGCAAAACAAAGCACTGTTTCATTAGCCCATTCATGATGCTGTTGTGATGTTGAGAGAAGTGCAAGATAAAAAATAAAGCACTATAATTGGAATGATTTTAACCTGTGTGATTTGTCTCGGGCACGGATCGGGTAACGGGCCAAATATTAATGCGTCGGGGTGGGTGCGGATTTAATTTTGATATCACAGGTGACGGGTCGGATCTGGTGCTGAACTTTGCGGGTACGGGCGGGGGCGGGTCTCCAAAAATGGACCCGTGCAAGACTCTGCCGTAGATAAAATAACTGATGAAAACGTATTTTCATCTTTCCAAACAAAATTTGCACTGCAATAAACACAAACTACATTGAACCCATCTCCTATGGTTTATTTATTGTTTTCATTTAATGTATGTTATAAACCAAACTTTTGTGATATTTCAGAGCTTACTTAAATCCTTAAGCTGCAAATTTTCTCTGAGCGAAGATGGAGCACTGTTTCTGATATCAGTGAGCGAGGAGTGGAGCAGGGAGTGGGAAATGGTGAACCCGGAGCTGAGGGCACTCCAACCCGGACTGTCATTCTATCATAGACTACATTACCCATAATCTTTTGCCCGGACTCATTAGCACTCACTGTTTACACCTGTGTCTCATTACCCTGTTTACCTCACCATATATAAGCCTGGTTATCTTAATCATTCATTGCAAAGTCTTGTTTAGTGTTACACTGCATTTCTGAGCGTTTTCCTTGGTTTCATGTCTGTCGGTTCTTGGATTTCTTGCCTGTTTCCCGGATTACCCTTTTGCCTCTGTCCCCTGCTTTGATTGTTTGTTTGGACTGCTTACCTGTGTTTTGACCTTGCCTGTTTTTGGACTATGATTGTGGATTACCCTTTCATTAAAGCTGCATTTGGATCCTTAGCCTTCTGTCTCAGAGCAGTACATTACAGAAGACTTTTTGCCCCTCATGGATTCAGCAGTAAGGCTCATTCGACTCCATCAAAGTAACCAATCACTCGAGGACCACACCAGAGATTTTCTGGAACTCACATACTTTATAGATTTTCCAGATTGTGCTCTAATTGACTTTTATTGTTATGGACTCAATGATTATTAGAAATCTAAACTCATCTGTGATGGTCCTTGAGGGTCGCTGATCAAGTTTCTGGACTATGCCCTATGGTTGAGTGGTTCTGTATTCAATGTGGGAGTCGCAGAAGAGGAACACTGCACTCCCGCAGAACCCACTTATCCAGCGACGTCACCGTCCAGGGTCCAGCGACGTCCCCTGTCTCCGTACAGAGCCCAGTGACGTCCCCCGTCTCCGTCTAGACCCCAGTGACATTTTCTGTTTCGATAAAGCCACACCCCCTGTCTCTCTCGTTCCAAATTAAAGTAGTTTATAGTGAAAAAAAAACTATAAACAAAATTGCTCATCTTTTGGTGGTGTTTATTAATTATACACTGCTCAAAAAAAATAAAGGGAACACTTAAGCAACACATCTAAGATCTGAATGAATGAATGAATGAAAAGTTTTATTAAATACTTTGTTCTGTACATAGTTGAATGTGCTGACAACAAAATCACACAAAAATTATCAATGAAAATCAAACTATTATCGAACTATTACAGGAAAACAAATCATACTTACAGCTTGTGGCCCGTAAACAGGTTCTGTTTTTAAATCCATCTATTGGCAGAGTTCTATCAAACAGGTTGATGGCCATGATGAACATAGATGGCACAGGGGCAAAGAAAGCCTTTGGTAAAACACGGCTCTGCCAAGTCATTATAGGTATGTAATACTAGATCACTTTCAAGTATATTTAGAGGATCTATCTAGGTCAGTATTACTCATTGCGTGCCAAGCTTTTTAGCCACCGTAAATGCTTAATTACAATGCATAAAGAAATCCTACTCAACCCTGCTGAAGCACAACTTCCGTATGAACTGAAATGCTCGCTCTGCTCCACACCAGTGGACATGCCTATAGGTAGCTTTGAGAGGAGCTCTGCTTTCAAAAAAAAAAAAAAAAAAGCTAATTTTCCCAACGATTAGCTGTGCATCGCGGCGATCTCTGTTTTTAATATGACATTTGAGTGAGCGGAGGTAAACAACCACACTGCCGGCTCTGTCTCATAGCGCTGGCAAGTCAGATTTATTGCGTCTTAACGCTTATATTCTCCTCATTTCCAGTTTACACTCATTGTCTTTGGGGCCCGTTCAGACCCCAGACTTTTACAGAGCTATTGTATAAAAAATAAAAAAAATTAATACAAATTATATATCATTATTTTATTTGTTTTGCTTTACAACTATACATTGATGCTGTGTTTAGGGGGATACTTTTTTACATATTTACCACATAATTACTCAACTACACCATTACCTTGCATATTAAATATAATTTTTTTCATGAGAAAAATACTTTAATGATGGTCTAAACTAAATAAAAGTTGTTCCCTTTCGTTCAGTCACTACGACGTACGTTAGTGACTAACGAATGGGGGTTTCGCTTAGAAGCCTATCATCTTCGAGAATTCAACAGCGCCCAATGGCAGTGCCAATGCCATGGGCATGCGGAATTTGCATGCGTAACTCCGCCCCACCCTGTGGGTATATAAGGAAGTACGCTGGCAACATCGCATTATGTTTCTGCTTTGGAGCCAAGAGCATCTCTTCACTCCTACAAGCCTGAAGTCTGAAGTCCTCTCTTCAGTCTTCGAGACGAGCGGTTCTCCAGGGTGTTGGTGTGACGGCGCATTCCAGCGATCTCGCATTGCCTGCCTGCTGATCTGTGCAGTGATCTGCAACAGCTGTGTGTGTTTCCCTGGGCGCTTCGGCACTCTGCAGAGCTTTCCTCTCACAAAAAGAGCTTGCGCGTGGCACGTCTTTTTCAAGACGGTTCGCCCGTGCACTTCCGGGTGCGATCGATCTCCGTTGCTGTCTATGGGCACATTCACTGCTCGATGTGTTTGGGCTTCAGCACGTTCGGGCAGTGATTGTGGATGTGTCATGTTCCCACAGCGGGAACGTGACCATCGCGATGTCGCGGTCGAGACTCAGTGATCTCCGCGAGGAGAGAGAGTCCCCTCTGCCACACCCCAATCTACCGTCTCTGAGAGAGGTGGTACTTTGGCTGGTGGCCAGGGTGACCTGAGGGCGGTGCTTGGTTTAAGAACCCCGACGATCATTCCTCGGGCCACGCCCCCCTCTCGCACATCGCTTCCCGCGAGTGCTGGACTGAAACAGCGGCCCGTCTCTGACGCCTCGTTCGTTTCATTCACACTCCAGATAGCGGCGAGATGTCGATCGCCGCATCCCAAGGTGGGCTAGATCCTTTGGGGATGACGATTAGGTTGTGCTCCGCCTCCGGGTGTGTCAGCACTGCCTGATCTGACCTAGAGTTGATAGCCATGTTATCTCGGGCAGCCGCGAGCGTCGCGCTGGTGTGGAACTCCGCCCAGTCGCGAGTGCTCGTGGTTGCGCGATTGGTTTTTGTGGGCGGCACCCGACAGCTGTTGGGCCCCGCCCCCAATGCCTTTCGCACCCGAGGTGCATGAGGAGATCACGCGGTCCTGGAAGTCCCCGTGCTTCCCGTGACCGTTTGGTGGCCTCCTCCGCCTTCTCTGCCCTTGATGGGGCCGCGGCCTAGGGTACACTGGGGCCCCCTCCCCACTGTTAAACAACTCTGTTGCGCACTACGGTGTCCACAGAGGGCTTTGACGTGGTGTGGCTGTCCTAAGCACCCTCCCTAAGCCTGTGGGCTCGTCTACTTCGGTGGCGTGGTCCTGCAGTGCTATGGGGTAGGCCGCCGCCCCTTTGCACATGCACAAGGGTGGAGCTGACCCAGGGCTCTTTGTTGAGCTGCGTGCCGCCACTGATCCCGCCCTCTGGGTGGTGAAGGTGGCCACACGCTCCCTCGGTCGGGCGATGTCCACAGCTGTGGTCCGGGAGAATTTCCTGGCCTTACCTGGTGATATGGGGGGGTTGACTGAGCCCGCCTCCTCAACTCGCCCATATCCCAGGCTGGCCTCTTCGGCGGCGCGGCCGAGAACTGCGCCCAACAGTTCTTGGCCGCCCCAGAGCAAACTGAGGCTGTAACACGTACTGCCCCGGCGGCTGGCTGCTGCACCAGCCGCCGGCCCAGTCGCCTCAGTCCGCTCGCCGCCGAGGGCGCCCTCCCTCCTCCCGTCCGGCCCCAGCAGCAGCCTTCTCCGGGCCGCGCCGTGGAGGTGGTTGCAGGATGTCGCCCAGTCCGCTCCTCAGCCTGGCTAAAACGCCAGGCTGGAGGTGGACAACTCAGAGATGGGTTCCAGTTCTTTCCAGGGGATGGTAGCAGGGCCTCTCCTTCCCCCGGTGGAGGGCCCGAGGGCCAGCAGCGCTTGGAAAGAACTCATGTTCCTGTCTCTGAGGATCCAGAGACCGGTGATGGCAGTGTGTGCCGCCTCCGGGCCGCGCCACTCTCGTCCCTCTCTCTCGCCAGTCTCCTCTCAGAGCAGACCCCAGTGGAACGAGCGTCCTTCCCTGGTCTCCTCTGTCAAGGAGTAGACTATGTACTCGCCCCTACGGGTGGCCGGTAATGGGCCAGGCTCAGGTGTCTTCGCTTGCTCGCCATTCCACTCCACGGACTGGATACGTGCGACATTTTCCCTCAGGTGAGCTCCCCGAGAGCCCTGAGCTCCTCCAGCACTGCTTACGCCGACATCAGTTCAGTTTGCCCTTTCGAGCCCAGACCCTCATGTCCGGCCAGGTGCTCCGTGTGCATGGTTCCCCTCCGGCGACCCCCACACGAGTATTTCCACCGTAAGCCTCCTCAGTGAGCAGGTGTCTTTCCCTTGGCAAGTCCCTGCCACCCCTAGGGTTAAAAATCCACCCTCTGGCTGGTACCCTAGAGATTTTCCATATGCAGCCCTTAGCGGGTCATATGTGTATTCTTAAGTCCTCCCTACGGGTAGGCATCTTGGCATTCCCTCACTGGGATATGCTTCCCAGTGTACCTTGGTAATCCTGTGATAAGTGGGAGTCCTTCGTCCGTACTAGTCTTACGACAGGGTACTCACACTTTCGCAGGGCACTGGATGACAGCTGAGTGGCGTTGTTGTATTGGAACCCCCATTCGTTAGTCACTAACGTACGTCGTAGTGACTGAACGAAAGGGAACGTCTCGGTTACGTATGTAACCCTCGTTCCCTGAGGAGGGAACGGAGACGTACGTTTCCTTTGCCACGTCAGCTGTGTTGCTGGTATGCGGAGTTCAGTCTTGGCTCCTGCAGCAGTAACATAATGCGATGTTGCCAGCGTACTTCCTTATATACCCACAGGGTGGGGCGGAGTTACGCATGTAAATTCCGCATGCCCATGGCATTGGCACTGCCATTGGGCGCTGTTGAATTCTCGAAGATGATAGGCTTCTAAGCGAAACCCCCATTCGTTAGTCACTAACGTACGTCTCCGTTCCCTCCTCAGGGAACGAGGGTTACATACGTAACCGAGACGTTTCTGGATATTGATCTATGTGTTAGGGAGAGAATCCTGCTGGTCTAGAGAAAAAAAGTAGAAATTGCAGCTATAGAAAAAAAAATGTAATGGCCATATATGTCCCGCAGAGGCCCAAAGACATCCGTCTAAATGCTGTGCCTAACTTTATGAAATACATTAAAATAATAATTTCCTTTCTCTCTCGCTCTACTTCTGTGTATGTGTGCACAAGCATGCATGTCAGTGCTATATCTTATGCCTTCATATCTGTATTCTACATTTGGTTTTTTTGTTTTCACCAAATTTGATAAAAATGCTGTCTGTTGCATTCACAAGTGTATACATTTGCGTGTGTGTGTGTGTGAGAGAGAGAGATGTTTGTTCCATGTTGCATTTGCAGGGTCCCCGCGGGATATTAAAAAGTCTTAAATGTCTTTAAATTAAAAATCAAAATTTTAAGGCCTTAAAAGTCTTAAATTCGCTGAAGTATTGAGTTCTAGGTCTTAAATAATTTTAAACGGGTCTTAATTTTCCTAAGTCCATGTAACACTACTCCATTGCTCATTGAAATCCTCCCGCAATGTTTTAGAGAGAGAGAGAGAGAGAGAGAGAGAGTGTGTGTGTGTGTGTGTGTTGTTAGTTCGTTTTTTCGCTAGTGAGAGACCAACATGCATCTTATATAGCAGCCAATCAGCTTTCATGTTATTGGCGCGAGGCTCTTTCTGATTGTACCACAGACGCATCAAACGGATTTTATTCTTCAGCTTCAGTTCTCCAGTTCTTCCAGTTCACGCGATCGTGATAGCAAAGGCGAATCTTTCTCACCTGCCATCTCGTATAATGACCAAATAAAAGTTTGATATGCCCGATAGCACTAAACAAAGAGTTTAAAAAGCGGTGAAAACCCCGAACTCATTCGCTACTGACACACGGACTGATGTCAGACTGGCCGCGGATTCTGCAGGCGTTTGCCGCCGGTCAGCGCTCGCGCGAGTGAACCGAATCTAGGCATATTCATACATATCCATATCTATGGGCTCATCATTACTGTAGGTCTTAAAGTGAAAGCAACCCAATATAGCCGAGCCTATACCCCCTCCTGCCTGTGTCGTTAGTATTAATCAAACAACAACAACGGGGAAAAACAAACAGTAGCCCTAAACTTAAAGCACTGTTTGTATCTGTATATTTAAGTTGTATTTATTTGTCCTATTGTCAAACAAGATTCATGCATTTTGTTTGTTTTATTGCCATGTGTGACTATTGTGCATCTAATATAATGATATGGTAAATGTGGCATCCTAATTATGAAAAAAAAAAGAAACATGCACATTTCTGAAAATGACCATCACAAAATCAGTAATTTTGATCTCACAAAAAATTTATATACATACACACACACTACCGGTCAAAAGTTTGAGAACGGTTCGGTTTTTAAAATGTTTTTTAAAGAAGTCTCTCCTGCTCACAGAGGCTGCATTTATTTGATCCAAAATACAGCAAAGACAGTATTATTGTGAATATGTTTTTTTATTTTTTTTATTTAAAATAACTATATTTCAATATATATCTTAAATAGAATTTATTTCTGTGATTCAAAGCTGAATTTTCAGCATCATTGCTCCAGACTTTAGAGTCACATAATCCTTCAGAAATCTTTTTTTTTTTTTTTTTTTTTACTTTTTTTATCCATCAAAGAATCCAAAAAAAAATGTTTTACACAACTGTGTTCAACACTGATAATAAACATAAATGTTTGTTGATCATCAGATCCTCATATGAGAATGATCAGTGATTTAGTGAAGGATCATGTGACACTGAAGACTGGAGTAATGATGTTAAATTCAGCTTTGATCACAGGAATAAATGACACTTTACTATATATTCACATAGAAAACAGTCACAACAGAACTGTCACAATATTACAGCTTTTTGTATTTTTAATAACATAAACGCAGCATTGGTGAGCAGAATGTAAAAACATTTAAAAATCTTACCGTTCTCAGACTTTAGACCGGTAGTGTGTTTGTATATTAATCCTGGTGGGATTGAGCTATGAGGAAGTGCAAGATTACTAATACTTTGTTCAATTTGAATAAATTAATTTGCTTTGCAAGTAATTTTGTGATTCTGCATTTCCTTTTGTACGTTTTTTTTTTTTAAATTGCGTGATATAGGTCTTAAATTTAATTCATAATGGTCTTGAAAAGGTCTTAAAAAGTCTTAAATTTGACTTGGTGAAACCTGCAGATACCCTGATTTGTGGTTTAATACCAGGCCTTAATTTCTGTGCCCTTTTTTAATGTGGGATTTATTGATTTTGCTGAAAAATGAAACAGAAAAAGTCTTATTTTTTAGATTTTTCCATTCATTTTTAAATGTGGGGCCTGTTTGGACCCCGAAGACCATTAGTGTGGGTTTTTTTTCCTTTCTTTTCTTTTACATACTTTTAGAACAACCGGATCAAACCCAGTTTTTTGTGTGTGCGTTAAGACAGAAAATGTAACAAAAGTCACAAGGTTTCATGACACTGAGATAAAGGGAACAATGTTTTTTAGTGGGGAAAACATCAAACGGGGTCCAAACGGACCTCAAGGACAATATAAGGGTTAAACAGTCCTCTCTCTCATATGTAGCTTTGGAAATCATATAGACTACGGTCAAAAGTTTGTAAACAATACTAACTTTAATGTTTTTGAAAAGAAGTCTCTTATGCTCATCAATCCTATTTATTTGATCACAAATACAGTGTTTCAAATTTTGAAATATTATTACAATTTAAAAATATGTTTTTGTTCCTATTTCAAATATAGCCTATTCATGTGATGGTAACGCTGAATTTTCAGCATCATTACTCCAGTCTTCAGTGTCACGTGATCCTTCAGAAATCACTCTAATGTATTGCTGCAGTTATAATCGATAATGGAAACAGTTGTGCTGCTTATATATATAATCAGTTCTGTCAGTAGCTGTAGTTAACTGTAGTCTATTATTATTAGAATGGCAGTGGGTTTGCATTACGTCATGTATAACTCATAGAAACATGTAGAAACACATAGAAAGTATAGCCCTAGCTTTAGAGATTTTACATTACTTTATGAACTACAAGTGAAGTTACTAAACGTAATTTCGTGAGGAAGTACGCCCATCTAATCTTCCAATTAATTCCAAGGTATAAAACCAGCAGCTTACCTCTTCCCATTGTTAGTTCTTGCAGCATCCCTCCTCCTCCCCGGCTCCTCCCTTTTGAACAATTTTCCTGTTATAGGGGGGCAATCGGAGCTCGGGTAGAATATCCTCTCCGAGCCCCTCTATAGCAGACAGCACGCCAAATCCGTTTACCACTTTTACCAAGATTATATGGGCACACAAACTCATGAAGTGATGGTTGCTAAAAATCTTATTTATGCTCTACTTTAAATGTTGTGAAACAAGTAATACAAAATTTGCTCCATATTCTTTTAGGTGCTGTACAGCAATCAAGCCCAGCATCTTCAGAGGCTGATATAAAACATCACATGAAGAACCATCTCCGGGCTGCTCCCGACAGATATGGGGGAATGGGACGCCAAAAGGGCCAGACAGCAATTAATCTGTGTTCAGATTAAGATTAGGAAAATGTTCAGAAATTGCATTTATCTCCATCTACTCCAGCAATCATCTTTTTCCATATCCCATTTTAATTTGCTTTGCATGCATTCTAGATACATGTGTATAATGTGTGTATTGCATCCGACCTCAGTGTGTTTTCCTATTTTACCACAGTGACCCTCAGTATGTGTGTGTGTGTGTATATATGTTAAATCACTGTGGTATAAAATGTTCTAATTTGTTACACTGTTTATTTAAATTAAAGTTATGTTGTAATATTTTCCTCTATTATTTTGATGTTTATTATTATCATCATTATTATTATTAATCTTCATATATGTATTATTTTTCATGTATTATTATTTATGTTCATATATTCCTAGCTTTGGCAATATTACATTCATACCAATAAAGCAATTTTGAATTGTAATTTACAAAATCCAGTATTGTATGTATGTACGTACTGATGTATAAAATTGTTCTTACATTATTACTTTTGTGTCATCATTTTGGTGGTCGAGAAGATATCAATGTGTGGATGTCAAATTGACGTCAAGTTTTCGACATCAATTTGATTTGCATTTTTGACCTGTTTTTTGACGTCAGTGTTTGATGTCAATTTGACGTAGTTTTGACATCAATTGCCCGCTGGGATATATTTATTTTTTTATTTAAAAATTGAAGCGATTTTCATAATTTCACAAAGACAAATCTTGATTTTGGTTTAATTTCAGCCAATCGTGCAGCCCTAGATTAACCTCACACGAGCACAAAACAAATTCTCCCTTCACTCAAAAGCTCTGTCTCACATGCTAAACTGTATCGCACGCGTGCTACTGGGGTAAATCATCGCACCGATTGATTTTTTTGTAGCACGTCGCCCTGCACCCAGGGAATGATCACACAAACAAGCTTGTCTGACTCTCAACAACGGAGGAGTAGTCGTTGGCGTTTGGTGAATAGTGAAAAGTGTACGGAACATGGTTAGTCTACGTTAATGGGTACACATAATATTAATGACATGACCACAGCCAAAGCCAGTGCCCAAGGCAGCCACAGTCCCACTGTTGCCTGTTTCAGCCTGCTAATCCCAGAGGTTATTTTAAAGTTGCTACAAAAAAGTTTACCTGTAATATGAAGATTTACTTGTAATAATGAAGATCCATTTCTAGCTCTGTCTAATTTTAAATTGTACTTTTGGCCACCCCTGAAATGGGTCATTGTGTGTCTTGTATTGCACCAGAGTTATATTTCTGGGAATATAAATTATTATTATTAGGTCTATTGTCATTATAAATAACACTAATTAGCATCCAGATGGACTACACACCATTTTATTAATACAATTGATGCACAAACAACAATCAGAATGGTAAAACACTAACAGAAAAACATATAATCAAGAAGATTATTTCTATGAGTAAAGAAACCTGTTGTAAAGCACAGCTGTTTCAGCACTTCAACAGACACTCGATCACACTCATGATAAGATGCAGGTCCAGGCGCATTTTCTGCGAGACATTATCTTTAAACATCCATAAATCCTGAGAGGCAGCATCTACCTGAGAGGCTGTAGGCTGTAGCAGTTTCAGTGGCAGTGTGGAAGTCTCAGACACTGTGGCAAAAGAAGAAAGCAGAAACTATTATACTTTCAAATTTACTTAATTTTTATCAGTATAATGGTTAATGTGATTAAATATGTTCATATATGTATCATTGCACGGTTGGGAAAAATCTTTAAAATGTCAAGACCACCCTTTCATCATTACATAAACCAGAAGTCAAATGATTTTGATGAAGTGTATCACCTTTCAAATCCCTAAACAAAGCATTTTCCTCCTTATCAAGAATGACTCCAAGACCTAGAGCAGCAAATAAAACAAAACATTTAAACTGCACACATCAAAGCGCATTTGATGGAGTTAATTCGCTGTATGAATAATAATTTCCTTGATTTACTTGAATATATGCTCAGATGGTACAAGGACAATGTGCTTACCTTGATGTTTTGGGAAATGCCGCTCCTTCTTGTCTTCGTGATCATTTGTTCTTGTTTGGTGCCTTCCGACTGCATTATGTTAGGTGAATATTTGTTCACCAGACTAGCAGTGGTCAGCATGGCGTGATGTTTAAAAGCCAACTCAATCTTCTAGACAACAGTGCTAATTTAGTTTTGTAGACAATAGATTGAATATATCGACTAGGGGTTGCACCTAGTCGACTTTAATGCTCTGCCATGACGCTTTAAGCTTGACCTCGATTAGTCGCTGGCCTATAGAGGGCGTGGCAGTTTCCAAAAGTTAAAAATGACAAATAAATACATACTCAGAGAGCTCTCCACAAGACTTGTTTGATTATGCCATCTGGAAGCTCAAAATTGATCGGGAGAATGCACGCTTATTGTACAGGTCAGTTAATCACCGTTCTAAATGCGTGCTGCATTGTAGCGCACACACATAGCTCGCACATCACGAGTAGATCGCGCACGCGCACGCCACAAAACCATTCACTAGTAGTGCAGAAATGTATCAACACTGTTCTGTGATGTATCTCTAAAATAGCTTTGAAACTGAAAAGTTATAACATATATTTCTTAGTAACTAAAACTCACAGCTTATTAGTAGAGAGACGCTGGCAAGTAGAATTAATTCACACGCAATCGCTCTCTCCACTAATGCATTCATATAGCCTACATAATCTTTATTGTGCTACTTTATCTGTATCTGATTAAGAACGAGCAGAAATCTGTGAGAAATATAACGACTCAAAGACAAAATAACTGATACAAAAGCTGTTGTAGTAGGAGCAATAACCTTCTCAGCTCAAGGTTCAGGGTTATTTGTTTATCAATGACGTCATCAGCGACTCGTCGACTCGACTCGACTTTCATCACATAAATGTCCACTTGAAAAAATGGTAAGTCTGGTAAAATTGTATATGCAACTGAGCAGAGTGAAACTTGTAGACTGAAAATTATTGTAAAGCAGAACGACTCTTGCAATCAAGCAAACCTGAGTAATGCAGGCAGTCAAGCAGACTGAGTGTTCAGAATCTATATAACATTCTAATTCTTTAAAGGAACTCGCCACTTTTTTTGAAAATAGGCTCATTTTCCAACTCCCCCAGAGTTAAACAGTTGAGTTTTACTGTTTTCAAATCCATTCAGCTAATCTCCGGGTCTGGCGGTAGAACTTTTAGCATAGCTTAGCATAGATCATTGAATCTGGTTAGACCATTAGCATCTCATTCAAAAAAATGACCAAAAGAAAAAGTGCTACCGCCAGACCCAGAGATTGGGTGAATGGATTCAAAAACGGTATAACTCAACTGTTTAACTCTAGGGGAGCTGGAAAATTAGCCTGTTTTCAAAAAAAGTGGCGTGTTCCTTTAAGCTGTGATGCCACTCTGGACATTCTATGAAGTTATGCTACAGCCACTGATCTATATAGAGAACTGGATTGCTCATGACGTCATAAAACATGAAGCCGCCGCACCGCCATATTAGTATTCCCTTTTAAGCTCACACGCTCTATTGAATCAATAGGAAATTAGGATTTTCCTGAGAAAACATTGCCTAAGGAGACACCGTTTTTATATCTGAAGTCTCCCTGTACATTCTTACAACACAAACGTCCTAAGCATGTAAATGGTTATTCGTTTAAAGTCGGGAATTTCTCCAGCTTATTAAAAAGTTACGTTAATATTCATTATAAGTAGTGAACATCAGCTCAGCTGGCGGACGAGGCACTTCAGTATTACATTTACATTTATGCATTTGGCAGACGCTTTTATCCAAAGCGACTTACAGTGCCCTTCGTACAGGGACAATCCCCCTGGAGCAACATGGAGTAAAGTGCCTTGCTCAAGGACACACAATTGTTTTATCCCAGACAACAAATTAGCTCTTGCCGACGTCGGGGCGCGTGTGCCTGCCCGACATAAAGTGCCTCGGTGAGATGTCTTATGGAGATCGGTAGCTAATCGGCAAGATATCGGGAAGATGGTGGCATTAGAATGATCGCCGACCGTGAGCCAACGTAAACCCGAAATTATCGCCGACCGTGAGCCAACGTAAACCCGAAATAATTATGACCTATGCGGCGCGATCCCACTAGAGCGAGGAAAGCATTCAGACGCCTCGCTCCCATTGACTGAACTGGAACAGCTGATTTTCGGCTGCATCGCTGGAAACGTCACAGCATGCTTGAAAATCAGCTGTTCAGTGTTAAGTCAAAGGGAGCGAGACGTCTCAATGCTTTTCGCAGCTCTAGTGGGATCCCACCGTTATATAGGTCTTATTGATTTGTTTAGGCTAACTGCTGTCAGATTGTGTGGACACAAGTTTCCTATTGTGTATCAACAACACTCAATAACAGTTTATGTGATGTGTTAATCATAAAATTTCTTCCCTAACAATTTGACAAGAGCTAGTTAAGTAGGCAACTAGCCCACTTACATGCGAGACTCCATGGCTGCGCAGTCTGCAGCCGCTTCCGTTTGAGATGCCAGGTATTATGACAAACAAAAGTTTAAATTGAAAGTAAGTGATTGTTTATGTGTAGGGTGTATTTCATTCACAATCTGACAACCTGGGAAATGTCAGTCTAACAGAAAAATAATGGATAAGTGATTTTAAAATTAAGTTTGATGGTCATGCAAATTAGGCTACAGGAGAAATAAATTTTTACTTTGTTTTTGCAAAATCATCAATCATCATTTATTTTAACACTCCACAAATCACACATAAAATTACAACAAAAATAATAAATTCCCTCCAAATCAATTATTTCCCTTATGTTTGCTCGCCCCGCCTTTGCCGCCCCCCATTCCTGTCCCTGCTCAGCCGCAGCCAGTTTCTTATGGTCATCTCTACCTCAGCCTCAGTGGAATTTGGTTGGGCAGGATTTCTTAACACAGCACCTAAAACAGAAAACAAAAAAAACAAAAAAGCAACAGGGGGGAAAATAAGACAGTAGCACAAAAGTCTATATCTTCGTTTGATTGTTTCTATAAAGACAATTCAGAAAAGTCAGAGCATTTTACAAAAAAAACCTTGAGAGCTCTGGTTGAGAATAGTGTGAGGACAGTATAAATACATTTTAATATGCAAATGGCACATTTCTGAGCGTCACTTAAAGAGAATGACACATTTATTATTTTAAAAATGATTTTATTTACAACACGGAAACGCCTGGAACTCAAGGAAGTGTTGTGACGCATGACACAAAAGATAAAAGACTGACAGTAGGGGTGTAACGCTACACTAAACTCACGGTTGTACCTCGGTTTTGAAATCCAGGTTAGGTACGAGTTCGGTACAGCAGTTTTACAAAATTGCTTTTTATTTATTTTTTATATTTAACAGTGGTTTACTGAAGAAGAAAAAAAGTGTCCTTGAATGAATTAAATTATATGTAAAAGTTTATTGAAGATATTTCTGTAAATGATATAGGGAGCCCTTACTTGTACATTAATATTAAAGGTTAACAACAGAGCCCAAACTATTAGCCTAAATTCAGTTGCTATTTATTTTTAGGTATAATAATCAATACTCAAATAACACATTGTATGCAAACATGTAAACTTAACATAAGGCAGTTTTTGCAATAGCTTCTAAATGTAATTATAAAATCGTTTTTTTTTCTCCAATTCATTGTTGAAATATAATGTATACACAGTGTCTGTCATTTTCATGACATGAAATAATTAAGACATCACTAACAGGTTAAGTAGAATGTAATGAATATATAGGCTAATATAGAGCATATATTTAGTGAAAGAGTTGATTTCTCTAGTGAATAAAATTCTGTGGAGACTGAATGACTACCTGAGGTAAATGTACGTCTAACGTTACATGACATTGTTTAGTTTACAGTTATATTGACGCTGACCTATCCACCCTCCCCCAAAAAACAAAGACTCTCCGGTTCTACACGATTCACGTAAATGACCAAATTGACCAAGAAAATGCCGATTGTCACCAAAAAGCGACAAGTTTGCAGATGTGTAAATATCGAGAACAACTGATATAAATACAGACACCACATATGGGTTGAATAGTGACAGAATGTTGCTTTAACACATTGTAGGACTTACTCAGGAGTACCTGATGAATAGGCCGTGATTTAAGGCCCGTCTTCTGACCCCTACCGCACCAGTTCAGCTGGGTTGAAAGATTCTGATCAAATATTTTTGTGCAGACTCTCCAAACGGTTTCCTTTAAGTTCTTGCCACCAGACAATGACAGTTTAGTTATCTGTAAAGTAAAAAAATAATTTGACTAATCCCATTTCACAACTGTATTACATTGTCTTTGAAGCACTGCTCTCCCGTGCCCACATCCATGGCTGAAGTGCCCTTGAGCAAGGCACCTGTAGCTGGGTTAGCGTGTGCTTCACCTCACTGTGTGTTCACTGTGTGCTCTGTGTGTTTCTCTAATCATGGATGGGATAAATGCAGAGACCAAATTTCCCCTCACGGGATCAAGAGTATATACTCTATATATAGGCGTCTTATCTGACGATAAATCAGGGCTTTTGTGCTTTAGAGATAGACACAGACGGGACATACCACTTTCTTCTTAAAGGTGCTATCGGTCCGAAGTTGATCATCAAAATTCTCCAGGTCTTGCAGTGTAAGCAGTGGTAGCATGTTTAAATTGAAATCTTCATGAGGAACAGAATTATTTTTTTGAAGTAGTTTGATTACGTAATCCATTTTAAGCTGCAGTTCTCCGACCTGCTCCAAAAGGAGCCTTTCAACAGCTGGGGAAAGTACAGGAAGAAAATATACAAAATTATACAAAAAACAATTAACAAGCAATGCTCATAATAGTTCACTCAAATAGCTCACAGTAGTTTACTGACAACGGTGGAGAGAACCTGCCCAAAATACCTGTGCATCCAGCAGGAGTTGATCTGGCAAATCTTTGACCTGTGTTAACAAAAATACAAAGTATGAAATGTCTTGTTTTTTAATAAAACTGTGTGTGTGTGTGTGAGAGAGACAGAGAGAGAGAGAGAGAGATAAACAAATATGCAGCAAATATAACAACATTAGAGAAACATATTTCACCCAAATTACATATGTTTTTTTCTTTCTTTTTATCTACACCTGTATAACTTTTTACATGTTATTGCTTTGGCAACATTGTACTATCCCCCAGTCATGCCAATAAAGCTGAATTGAATTGAGAGAGAGCGAGAGAGAGAGAGAGAGAGAGAGAGAGAGAGAGAGAGAGAGAGAGAGAGAGAGAGAGAGAGAGAGAGAGAGAGAGGAGGAGAGAGAGAGAGAGAGAGAGAGAGAGAGAGAGAGAGAGAGAGAGAGAGACAGACAGACAGACAGAGACTACCCAAATTAAAACCGAAACAGGCAGCCAGCTACTCTAGTGACTACTCTATCTCAGCCTATAGCCTACCATAACAGAGAGTAAGAAGTACAGACGCATAAAACACATCATACACTAAAATATGTCTTACTTTGAGGGGTCCTGTGTGGAAGGCCTGGATGGGATAGAGGGGTTTCACGACACTGCGGCATGTTTGTGTTCACAGACACTTGAAACACAAAGATTAAAAAGGTTAAAACAAAGATTAATGATTCAATTCAATTCAGCTTTATTGGCATGACTGTGGGATAGTACAATGTTGCCAAAGCAATAAACATGTAACAAATTATACAGGTATAGATAAATAGATAAAAAGAGAAAAAAGAAAGGAGGACACAAACTGAGCTGCCAAGTGGATACATTTCTCTTTTTCTCCTAAAATATAACATAGCCAGGCCTGGCTCCAGGGTGGGGCCCCGGCTGCGCTGTACCGGGCGACGTCACGGTTTTTGAACTGCTCTTAGTCTGACCCGTCACCTAGGACCTGTTTGCCTTGGGAGACCCTACCAGGGGCATATAGCCCCGGACAACGTAGCTCCTAGGTTCATTCGGGTACTCAAACCCCTCCACCACGTTAAGGTGGGAGTTCAAGGAGGAGTGCTTACAAAGTTGTTTTACAGAATCTGTTCTGTGTCTGCGTGTTAATTAACTTACATTCAGGAGAGCACATCCCTTCATCACTGGGTGTGTCTTGCTGCCAATCATCTTGTGGCACTAGGAAATACAGAAAAAGGCCCGTTACACAAAGAACGGCATCACCCAGGTCCAACTAACAGAGCTAAACGAGTGACCCCACAGCAGTGGTTCTCAAACTTTTTCTGTCATTTTTGCTGTGTGTGCTGTGTATTTTGTGTGTGTGTGTGTCTCAGTGTGTTCTCCATCTCCATGCTAGATAGCTTACGTTCAGGAGAGCCCAGCCCTTCATATTCAGCTTCCTGCTGCCAATTAACGGTTGTCACTATGAAATGATAAAATTAGATGGTGAAACTGCCAAACAGGAAGTAAGCTTTTTGCTCTCAAACTTTCCAAGTGGCTTACAGCCACAAGTTTAAAGACACATTGCATCACATATTTAACGGAAACTTACATTCAGTAAGAAGAAGGTTCTCATTCACTGATGTAATCACTTAAATGGAAAAACACATTAATGCTGGTTACACACAGTTCGGTTTCTGCTTTCCTTGCATATTGGTGTAGGTTTCCTCCTGCTGACTGACCTCAAATGGCCCAGATCCAGCTTGATTTTAAAATCTGGCCCCAATTCATTTGCTATTGAATTACTCTGAAATGTATTCTTTTACTACCTCAGTCTGATGTTCTGAGTAAGAAGTGCAGTATTATACATTACATGTAAAATATCTTACTATCGTTAGTCCTCTGAAGGAGCCCTGGAAGAGGGTGGCGTGGAGGCTGCTGCAAAGCACACAGGCCTTCGTTATTATCCGGTGGCACTAGAGAATACAGAAAAACGAAATTATTGGAGTGAACAGTAAGTCAAGTTTATCACAATTATATATATATATATATATATAAGAGAGAGAGAGAGAGAGAGATAGAGAGAGAGAGAGAGAGCTAACCCTGTGTCACTCCGCAACAGTGGTTCTCAAACTTGTTCTATCATTCCCCACTTTGCATAGAACTGTGCTGTGCTCTCTGTGTCTTTGTGTGTGAGTTTGTGTGTCAGTGTGTTCTTGGTCTGCGTCTTAAATAGCTTACAACCAGGAAAGCCTTCAGTCCTCCAGTCTTCTAGTCCCGGCGCCTCTTCTTGAATATCAACTGTGGCCTCTTGGAAAGACAGAAAACCTTGGCTTACTGATCACACTACTATTATAAACTCAAAAATCATATCTGGAACATCAAACTATGGTATGCGCTGTGGACCTGTACAGTACACCGTGTCTGCTTGAGTTTAGGGACCTGATGCATTTTACTATAGAGGGGACACTTACCTTCACTATACGATGATGTGGGATGGGCTGGAGGAGTTAAACGAGGGGTGGGAGGGTGGGCCAGCTTTCTTCTTACTGACACTTCAAGAAGATTAAAAAAGGTTACAACTGAAAGATCTAAAGGCACATCAACCATAAGATTTGCACCTTAGATATCTACATCTGATATTCGCTGTATGAGAAGTGTAGCATTATACACATAAAATGTCTTACTAGGCTTGCTCCTTTAACTCAAAAATCATATCTGGAACATCAAACTATGGTATGCGCTGTGGACCTGTACAGTACACCGTGTCTGCTTGAGTTTAGGGACCTGATGCATTTTACTATAGAGGGGACACTTACCTTCACTATACGATGATGTGGGATGGGCTGGAGGAGTTAAACGAGAGGTGGGAGGGTGGGCCAGCTTTCTTCTTACTGACACTTCAAGAAGATTAAAAAAGGTTACAACTGAAAGATCTAAAGGCACATCAACCATAAGATTTGCACTTTAGATATCTACATCTGATATTCGCTGTATGAGAAGTGTAGCATTATACACATCAAATGTCTTACTAGGCTTGCTCCTTTGATGGAAACTTGGGTGGGCTAGAGAAGGCTGCTCCCTGTTTGCCACTGTTATGGCAATTTAAAAAACAAGGATTAAAATTAAAAAAATGTTTAAACAAAGATTACAAATTCGTATCAGGCATAATTACAAGTGTTAGCGTGTAATTAATTTGCTAATGGACATATGGATGTTTAAGGTCAAAATAGTTATCCCACTTGCCAGCTCTGATGTTGTTTCCAGCCATAGGTAGGAGGGGAGGGGGAGGAGGGTTTTTTTTGGAAGGTTTGTTGTGCGTTTTCTTCTTCTTCTTTGCCTGTGATGTTTGTGGTGCATTTTGGGTGTCTGATGAAGGGCACGATGCAGGGGATGATGGTGGTGATGGTGATGGTGATCTAAGTCGCGATGGTCTGTAAATGAAACGTTTTACAAAGATTAGTTTTCATATTGATCACATCGAACAGAGAGAAATATGACAAGGGTGACAGACTCTATGGCTGCATTTACACTTGGCATTAACATGCGACCTGTATCCGGATGTTGTCCACATACACATTGAAAAGACAAGTGTAAACGCGCTTCTGATCAGAATGTTATCCTATCTGCGTGTCCCAGTTCGGAAGTAGTCGAGGACGCATGTGATCGGATCTCAGTGTAATGTAAACGCAATCCAGCCATCGTGTCTGCATTCATAGCTGGACGTCTTATAAATCCCCGCCCAGTCTCCCCAAGTGGCTGTCATAAAATAATGGCCAGACACAGTTTAGACAAGAAATGAAACTTATTTGAATCTTACAATAAACATCAATCTTTAAATTAGTATATTTAGACTTACATTATACTGTGTGTGTCATTTTTCATTTTAATTGTGCAACATTATCTGAGCGAGACAATCGCCTGTACAATCAGTCAGTCATGAGCTCTTCATGAAGAGCTGATAATCGGAATACACTTTTTATTTTTTAATGTTTTAAATGTTGCATGTTTATTAATCTCCCATTTCTGTCAATATAGTCATTACACGCTAAACCCAGATGATCGATGATGTGACTTGTTTGTGATCAACCCAGTTATTTTTGTATGATTAACCCTGGAAGTATTCCTTAGTTCAAAAAACTTAATTTGATCTAAGACTGGAGATCGCATAGAAAAGTAAAGTAAGTGAAAGCATTGGGACATTTAATTGATCATACTAATCGGGTGTCGTGCCACATAGCTAATTTAAATATTATGCGGGAATAAGAAATCCGATCTGTTATCCAGATACAGAAGCCACTTGATGTGTACAGGTGTAAACGCACCGTGTCCTGATTGGCTTTTGATCCGACCTGCTTGATTGGATCACTGTGATCGCATGTTAATGACAAGTGTAAATGCAGCCTATGTGTGATTACAAAGAGGATGATAAAAAAAAAAAATCAAACAACATATGATTCTCACTTTCTCCGCTGGCGAGCTACTGGCAGCTCCTCTTTGTCTGTATTCAGATCAGAGGTGTGGCAGGACAGGCCCCACCTCTTACTGAGACTTTCAAAGCAGTCTGTAGGCAATGTTTAGTACTGTATGTTACCAATTAATTCTATATCACAACATCAACATAGAAAGTACAATGAGTAACATCAGAACATCTTAACCCCCCCCATCCTTACTTGTCTCATGTAGTATTCGACAAGAATACTGTTTCCATCCTTTAGATGGGTTAGGTGATGTCCTCTTTAAAATGCTTTGGAGAATTTTGTACGAGTCTTTATATGGAGGCCACCAAGCCATGCCTCCATCATTTTTGCCTGAGTGATAAAAAATACCTTTTATTGACAGTGATAGACAGTTGACAAATATCTATACCAACATAAAACATAAAATTTGCAACGTTACAGCACTCAGCATTAACCTGATGTTGACAATGGAGTTCTCCTGTACCCTTATCTAAGTCAAAGATAAATATTTCCACTACATTGCCCTGGCCTACCTGTAAACCACTCCCTTGCAACCGGTCCACTCGCTCCTTCATCGAAGGCCACTATAAGGTATAGGCTTTCCTGATGCAAAATTAATAGGGGTTTTTTTGGAAGATATTTTTACTGATGGGCTGAACAAAAATTTAAAGTTCACAGTAGTAGCAGCTTCTTCTCATGTATGAGTATATGACAATAAAACATGAAACTTGAAAATATATGTGTCTGCACTTCTTGAACATACATAGCAGTAAAACAAGTGCATAAAATAGATAACTGCACCACAAAGTACTCAGAACTGCTGAGAGACAACAATACATAACAAATCTATGACTAGCTTAACTGACTAGCACAACAACAACAACACAGCTGAAGACTACAGTAAGCCTAAAAAGAAAAGCCCTCCCTCTATTTGAGATAAATAGAGGGGGGGGGGGGGGGGTGTATTTGACTTCACTGTACATAAGATAAAGAGTCAACTTTTTTGCTAAGTAGAGCAATATTATTTGGATTTTAAACACATTTCATATACATCCACATACAGCAAAGGGGGGCCCATAGCGCAGTCAAGGCTAGGAACGCCACTGACTACAACAGAAACAGTTGGGTCACTCAAAGACAACCTGCTGACCCATGGCAACATGTTGAAATGATTTAAACTGGAGTGCACAACTCAGTGCACATGTAACAGGGGCATAGCAACAAACTGTTGTCCATGAGGAATTACATAAAGCTTCTCCTCTACTTGTCCAACATTACACAGCTGTGTTGAGTCTGACAGACTGTCTATCAAATACACACCAAACACTGTTGAGGGTTCAGGGTACTCAAAAAAACTTGACTGCTGGGCAAAGGTTGAGTAGAGTAGGTAAATGTCCTTGTTGTCTGAAATGATATTCCTAATTTTGGCCACTTTACCCTCTATACTGACATAGCAGTTCGCCCTGTCTAATTTCAGTGTGAATTGCTCTGTTTTGTACACCGAGTACTGAACAGCATCAGGAAACATGGCTGGCAGTGGTCCATTTACATGTTCCCTTCTCAGGCCCAAGCCTACCACCCGTGGCACTGGGGTGGTACCCCTCTCGAGGATCCGCTTCACTACCTGGGAGCAGGGAGATTGTGGCTTTCGAACCATTTTCTTTAGAGTCCTCATGAAATTCTCAAACTTGAACGCACTGAAACAATCCAGTGTTCCATGCACCTTGGCATCTTGGGCAAGGTGCACAAGATTGTGTACATTGTAAGAAATGTAGGTATCACCATACATCTCCCTGAAGTGCTGCACAAAGAGTACAAGGGCATTGTTCGCATAGTCTGTGTAAGTGGCAAACAGCTTTTTGCTAGAGAGGATCAATATTCCCACAAAAAAAAGCAGGAAGTGCTTGTAAACTGCAGCATGCAGAAAGGACTTCAGGAGCACAGGCCCAGTGTAAAGCAGGAGCTGCCGGAACTCGGACGCCTTCCACCTGTCTATCTCTTTCAGTGTTCTTGGCCGCCGGTTAAATTCTACTGGTGTGGATCTCCTTACGTTCTCTAATTGTTCAGAGAGCATATTCACCTGTCCACTTGAGAGCCTACATGACAATGGACCCTTAAGCCAGAGGAAAACTAGACGTCTCATGACTCCCAAGCAGACAAGGTGCATGAAGTCAAGAGGGAAACCACTGACCAAGCCTAAAGAGGTGGCAAGAAGGGGTGAGGACCCAAGGTGATGAGCTTCATCAGTCATGTCGATGAAGTCCTCATCTCGTCGGAGGGGTGCATCAGTGATGGGGAAAACCACACGGTTATTCAAGTATTCACCTTCTTGGGTGCACTTTTCACACGATGAATAACCAGTGTGGCCTTTAACACACTTCAAGAACGCACGTGCTGGTGCATCACAAACCATGGCCTCCAACTTAAGAGACAAGGGAATTTCTTTGAAGAAGAAGCCCTTCTCCAAATTGTTGATGTCCTCAACAAAATCCTCCATGTACTCATAAAGTTCAGGTTTCCCATTTCCAGCAAAAAGGGCAATCACAAATGGCTTATGGTTGGGGAGGTTTTGAACAAACCCAAGTATTGGCCAAAATTGAGTTGAAGAACTTCTAAACAATGGCAAGCCATCGACATTGATCTGAAGTTTAAGGCACATTCCACTGGTCAAGTTACTGCGATATGCCTCTAGGGTCGACCTCATCGATGGCAGGATCCCAAAGTAGTGATATGTTCCGCCAGCCTTCTCTTGGAGAGCCATTACTTCAGATCGTGTGGTCTTCAAAAGAGTACGAGCATCTAATGGCAGCGATGGGTGATGGCACTTAAGAATTCGCAATAATTTGTTCAAAGCACTGTGTGTAACATTTTCTTCGAGTGCCCATGTTGTCAATTTATCTTCTAAATCATTTATCTTTGTTTCACTCTCAGAATCAGAATCAGAATCAAGGATCAAATACTCATCAGACAAAATTGCCTCTAAATCTATCTCTTCGTCATCACATGGAAAACCTTCAATGACTCCATCTTCCTCAATGACTCCATCTTCCTCAATGACTCCATCTTCCTCAATTACATTATCTCCATCCAGAACATCAAATTCAGACTGAATGGAATCCAATTGCTCTTTTACTCTTGCCCTGGATTTACGTTTCCACGTCCAGTATGATGGTTCACTTGCCATGCTTCAGATATAAAAAGAAAAGTAAACAAAAAGAAAGAAAGAAAACAAAAAGAGAAGAAATCAGAATCTTCCTCCCAAGTCCAAATCACGCCCAAGTCCTGCTGGAGTTTGATTGGCAAATAAAGGCAGCTTGTTGTGCATCAATCAGCCGTTTTTGCAGGATCGAAAGCTGAATGACAATGAAAAGTGATCCCCAAAACGAGCAAGAACGAAGCTCTCGAATGACGTCAGCCAGACACTTTTAAAGGGGCAGGCTGTCGTGATGTCCAATTGGATCACCACACCAATCAGCTGCACCAATCGGCCTATAAGACACACAACAAGGGAACAGAAACAAAGAATACACAGAAACGACCCTCAGGGTCGTAACGGTCACCATAAACTACTTAGGTTATTATTCCATTATTGAGCAGCACAGCAACGAAAACGGCAGCGAAGCACAGCTGAGGTGTACAATATTCAGTAAAAACAGCTGAAGCAGTGGATTTCAGTATGTAAGGTAATGTTCGAGTAGTAGGCTAGTTCGATCTATCTGCTCATATATTGTGTTCCTGATGACAAACTTCACATGACTGAGACCAAAGTGAACTTCAGCTAAGAATTAAATGTTAAGGTGATGATGGTCACTGTGTACCTGTGTTGGAGCTGTAAACTGGACAGGATCTGGAATATGAGTGGGGCTGAACATTGCCTGTAGAACAGATAATCATATTATATGTAGGGAGTAGGGATGTCAATTTACAAAAAAAATCCATGATCGATCGTCGTTTAAATTAATGATCAATTAATCGATTAATCGTTAGCCTTAACACTGCATATGCGTCTACAGCAGTGGCTAATAGCCGACCGCATGACAGGGTGTGCAAACGCTGCTCAAAACGCCATGTTCCTCACCAAATGAATGAGAAGGGTTTTTAATCTAACGTTAACGCTTGCTAAAAACACATCCCGTTAAAGCATTTTCTAACCACAACAGACGTCATAGGATACAATATCTGATTTAAAACACTTTTACTTATGTTTTATCCTCTAAGTTAGCCATAGATATATAACGTTACAGTAAGTTAGCAGCCAAATTAACCAGATAGCTTGAGAAACATCTTGTGTAACTTAACCGTTAATGTTACTATCTCCAAAACGTAAGCCTACACTGGATTATGCATTCTACCAAATATCATATCATATGGGTCAGAGTTTACTTACAGGTGCGCACATTCTCAAGTTTTTTTTTATAGATCACAACCTTTGAGTGGGAAGTGGCGTACGCATGTTTTCAGCCCCGTTTTGTGTGTATGCACACTTTATAAATGAGGCCCCAGCTGATTTAATGTGGTTATCTGTGTTTAGAGGGAAATACAATGAAAATCTAAAGCGTTACCAAAGCCTTTTACAAACATCATGTTATTTAAGCAATATCGCTCGAGTAGGAGTGTGATAGAGCTCTATACCATCACGGCTGTGATTATACCAGAGGCACGAGGCTGCAGGCCTAAATGACTAACCTTAAAACAAGAGATGCAAGGAAACAACTCTGGAGGCAGTGGAGGACGAAGAAAAATCTAAAATATTAAAGAAAGAACATTAATATGTTACTCACAATTGTTGACACACAATATTACAGTACAGTCATTGCCAAATGTTGAGAATTATGTTATTATGAATATCTAATGTGGCGTTCACACCGGACGCGATTGACACGAATAATGTCAAATGCAAAGTGAAGTTTCATTACTTTTTTATTTTTAGGCTATAACTGTACGTTACTGTTGTAACGTTACCCTACTAGCACTGACTTTGAATGTTTGACTGAATTGTTTGCTTTATTTCATGTGTAGCCTATATCTTTTACTTGTACTTTTGTATTATTGATCATACATAAACTTGCATTTAACAAAAAGAGACTGGGTTGTGTTTCATGTCATTTAATGTTATCACAGTGATAATCATATTGTCTGAACCAGATATTAATATACAGATTTTCTCCTCATTGTTGTCACTACTAGAACAAGCTCCTGATTGCTTAAATATCCGCCAAAGTTTAGATTTTTCAACTTGAGCGATTTGCGCGAATCACGCGTTCAAAACGCTCAATTTGCGCCGCAGAATGCCATTTCGCATCTCTGCATTGACTTAACATGTAAATCACTTGCACGAATCACGTCCGGTGTGAACGCACCATAAGACAGATCAAAAGTCAAACTCCAAGAATGTGCCAGGCAGTAAAAAAAAAAAAAAAACTCTTAGGATGCCAATAATCAAGACAAGCAAACAGGAGCAAGTTATTACATGTGTGTATCGATATATATGTGCAAAATAACTTTAACTAGATACATCTTTATCAATAACAATTGAAAAATGTCCGATAGTGCTCAAAAGTCGACAATTGGGAATTTACATCATTAAAAGAAGTCTTTGTGAAGTCTTTGAGGTTAATTAAAACATACTTACGAAGGCAAAGGCAAAGACGTAATATGGCTCTGAAAAGAGCCTTTGGGGTGTATGTAGTTCCTGTTGAGAAAAAAGAAACATGAAAAGGAGTCAACTATATTGCAAATGCCTTTGTGAATTAATATGCACTCAGTTTTAATTTATCTTTATTGACTAAAACAGTATGTTAAGAACATAGCAAATCAGAATTGTGGGATGACTTCTAGATTGATCACTTACAAAAATCAGATGAAAATCGATCACTGAAAAAAACAGAAAAGACAATTATTCTATTTTGTTTAAATTTAAATGAGAAAGGTTAATAAAGGCTCTATTTTATGAATAGGTGTGTGTCCAAAAAAACACTTACTTCACTTAAAGCTACACTGTGTAACTTTTTTAGTTTATTCTTAGCTAAAAACACTTAGTTCTTTCAAAAATATATGTGCTCATTAATGTATATTTACTTCTTTCAAGTAATAAAGTATTCTCGTAAGTTTATAATATGCCATTGAAAATGCATACGGGTAAGGGGTTCGAATGGGGGTCGCCATGTTGCCCCTCCATCTTGAAAGTACATTAGCCAAAGAGGGACATACCCGTAAATTCAAGCTTCGCCTTTCGCGTTTTAACACTCGATGGCACCGTGTCGAATGTGGACGAGATCGAACTGGAAGCCATATTAATCTTGGACTAAATCGGCCATCGTAGGAGTTAAAACGAAATCAGAATTGAGAGGAACAGAAACTAATATTCACTGGATGGTCATAAACCTTTTCACCGCTAGATGGGGGAAAATATCACACAGTGTAGCTTTAACTACTTCATAACCACTTGTCTCTACAGCAGTGTTTCCCAACCTTTTTTCAGTCATGGTACCCTATGAAAATGTTCTCCATTTTGTGGCCCCCCCTCGCATACGTTACGCTAGGGGTGTAACCGTACATATTGCTCACGGTTCGGTTTGTATCACGGTTTTAGGTTCACGGTTTCGGTACGGTTCAGTATTTGCTATGTTCAGGGAAAGAAGGACTACTGTCAAATAAAAATAAAGAAAATAATAAGAACAAATAACTTAAATACAAGCAGCAGCACAAATAAATAATATTGAGCAAAGATACTTATAAAGTAAACTATGCTTTTCAGGTTTTTCAGGTAGGTCTAACATTATAATGTTATTATAATAGTTTTGAGGTACAGAAATTGATCAAATTAAAATAACATTGCATGTTTGACTGTATAAATTAAAGATTAATCCTATGAAGCTTACAAAAGCTATTCAATCAAGAGCAGCGAGTGATGTCCTTGTCTTTTGTTGTTTGGCATTAAACAGACAGCAGTAAAGCTGCCCCTTTAAAACCTAATGCTCGGATATGCGTCGTCTTTCACGACTCTAAAAAGTTTACTTAAGTAAGTAAGTAAGTAAAATTTTATTTATATAGCACTTTTAACGCTACAATGCACAAAGTGCTTTACACAGTAATAACAATAAAAACAATCATTTAAACACATAATGAAGAGCTATACATAATGAAACAAAATATAATATAAGGTATCAAACCCAAACTACACAAGGACATCATTGAATACTAAAAGCACGTCTATACAAATAAGTTTTCAGACGACATTTAAAAACAGATGTTCTAATATCCATTGGCAAACTATTCCATAATTTTGGAGCTCTCACGGCAAATGCTCTATCTCCTTTTGTTTTAAATCTAGTTCTTGGAACATCCAGCAGCTTCTTAAGGCATATTCAGACTATGTCTGCTAGAATACTCATCAAGATGGACATGTTGACATACTTTTTGAGTGAGTTTGTCCGTTCAAGAGCTAGCCTTGAAAGAGAACTCAATATTGGCGCGCTGTGAGACGTGTGCGCGCTTCGGGTGAGTGCACAGAGACAAATTTTCTCACAGCGCGCGACTTCTCATTCGCGTCTTCTGGCACTTTACCCGGATGATGACGGCGAAAAGGACTGGTCATATTCGAACATACCACAGCACTAGCATTGAACAAAGTTTACAAATAGAGAATTATTTGAAAAATGCGGAACCCCGGTTGGGAAACACTGATCTACAGTGGCTGCGCGCTTGTACTGAACTGAGCTCTTTGATTGACAGGTCTACTTTTAACGTTACCATAGAAGCGCACAACAAAAGAGCAGCCTTTAATTTTAAACATGTCACTTAGACAAAATCATAAAAAAATGCCTTCAGAGTGTAAGGGGTTAATATTATAAAAGGACAGTAATTTTTGTGTGGACAAAAGACAGTCTGTTAATTTATGACCGTTTATTAGTTTAACCTGGCTGTTTACCAAACGATTCTCCTCAGGCTGAAAGAGAAAAACGAGTTCCCCTAAAAAATACTGTCTAAAATAACTCATTGAAAATATTTAACACGCGAATATAAACCAGTTAATACCAAGTCAACAGTTAACAACTAACCAAGTCTAAAAACACGTAACGTTAAGTTACGTCTGGCGCCAATTTCTGTCACCCGTTTATCGAAAACATTTCTCAGGAAAACTCGACGTTTTTCTAACAAAATAATATTTTTCAATAAAAAAAGAAGTACACAAAACAAAATAAACACATACTGGCCTGAAAATTGTGTGTTTGAAATGGATAAACATACCACAAGAGAGTCCAGTATCGAGGCGATATGTAGTATCGAGGCAGTATCGAGGCGATATGCTTCTGTGTAAGTTAAATCACGCGCATAAAAATGTGCACGCGCCACCTGACCTAAACGCCCCCTTGGTTAAAAAAATGACAATATTTACATTTGCAAATTATACTCAAAAGAGATGCAGTAGATTTTGGTCCGCGCTTGAAAATTCATTTATAAAAAGATAACATAAACCTAAACAAAATGTCTCAAAAAAAAAAAAAACGTGATGTTTACGTTTAGAACTCATTTTGTCGTTTAAATTGCATTTTTTTTTTAATCTTTTTTTCTGAACCTGTTTGGGACGTATGTTTGTTGGGTATTATCATCATATATAAATTGTGGCATACGGACAAGCTCAACATACCTTCGCGCTTACACCGCCAGCTTGATGTGGACCTGTTGCTAGGCAGCAGCAGTTGTGGGGAAGATAAAAAAAGAAGCGGGATCGGCAAAATGGTTCTTCACGGTTCCTCCGCCGATCTCCGGAGTGTGCATGGATTGGAGTGGCTGTATACCATCGCGCCGATGGTTTACCCACCTAAGTTTTTTTGGTGTGCAGGGGAAAAACCCCTTCCGATACTTTGCCGCTGGTGCCCTCCAATTGCCAACGTTGGTAAGACTGAACGTGCTGTCTGGGATGGATTCTTCTTCTGTGTTACAAAAGATGCATGTTGTCTCCATATCTCACAAAAAACCTTGTGACTAATTGTTTCACTGGATATATCAGATGAATAACCTTATATGTAATTTCTTTAATTTTATTGGTGAGAGTATTTACTGGGCAAACTCCAGACCTCTTTCCTGTCGATTTGATTATACATTGAGTTCCAAAAAAGGTTTGCATTTCGGCAATAATAGTTCTACATAATTATTTAACACCATTACTTAACTGATTAGTAGTACGGGGACTCAAACTACATTGCCTGAAAAAGTTGAATAAGTCGAACCCTTATGACTGGTTTTGTGGTCCAGGGTCACGCATACGCGCACTTTTATTTTGGTTTGGTGTGTGTGACGTCATAAGGCTGCGCCTGCGCTTGCTGTGATTCGGCTGCAGAAAGGTTTGTGTTTTGGCTGAAGAAATGTTTGAGTTTGATAGCGTTTCAAGTGTTTAGGTCGATACAAACCATGCGGAACCAAAACTTACAGTTTTATGAAATTAATTATATATCACTGAATGTTACGTTGTTATGTTAGACATGTAACGAACCGTTAGCGTGTGAGTAAAGCGCAGTGGTGACACAGAAGCGGAGCTTTTGGAAACTCAAGTCCATCCGCGAATCACCGCGTCTACGAACACAAACGTGTAATGAAAACCATCAGCGCATTTTTAAGTCTACATATCATAAATACCAAACATACTTTTTAAGCAATAGAATCATAGTAATGCTGTCTATCTGGACTTAAAAGCCACCAAAGTGAACAACATTGCTACCAAAATATGTGCTCTTTTGTTTATATAGTATAACTATATTATACTAACTTTTTGGATAATGTTTAACCCTTTAACTATCACCCCCCTTTTTGAGAATACACATGAAAATGCACTATCCAAACTTAAGTCCACGAACAATAACTCTGACTGACTAACTTACTGAACTAGAGCTGATTGAGACGCAGTGTGGATTTATTTTTCTTCCTGTTAATTCCATTCTCATCTTAAACATGACAGGAACCAACGTGTCCAAACACGGGGGAAAAAATTACTGGTGAAGCAACGAAATCCACGTGTATAAAGATGGCGTTTATAAAAGTGGAGAGTGAAGACATGAAGATTGAAGAAAGTGTGAAGATGGAAGAAAGTGTGAAGATGGAAGAAAGTGTGACTGAAGTGAAGATTGAAGAAAGTGTGAAGATTGAAGAAAGTGTGATTAAAGTGAAGATTGAAGAAACTGATATAGAAACTGACGAAGATACTGATACAGAAACTGACGAAGATACCGAGGAACAAACAGGTTGGTTTCATTCTCAAAGCGAGCATTTGATCTTTATTAAAATGTCCATCTCTACAGAAATCACTATTTTTGAAGAATGTCATGCGTCCTAATTAAAGTGGTTTTATTTGACACGGAGCAGGTCCCTAATGCCGAGTTCACACTGCCTGATTTAAGGCCCGATTTTGACTCGCCGACAAATGCCCGAAATCATAGGCAAATCGGTGCTCGTGCACGTGAGTGACAATCACGCAGTGTGAATGATCGAAGACCCCATCAGATAGAATTGCAGATGAGTCACTGACGCCTGTGAGATATTTGGCATGCTAAATATCTGGACTAGGGATGCTCATATTGACCGTTTAACCGTTAACCGATAGTATGAATTTTGACCGATTAATACTATCAGTTAAACGGTTTAAAAAGGTTTTTTTGTCACCACATTTTTATAAGAAACAATATCGAGTCTATAAAACACGAAAGAACAACAAATATATCAGTGAGAACACTCGTTTAAACAGCCTATATACACCGGGACATTTGACTGCAAATCACATTTTTCTCAATGTTGATTCTTCTTGCAATCGTAATGCAATGGACTGTGGCCTACATTAAACCTTTAAATAAAAGGTTTACACGGTCATATACGATAAACGAGCTTGCACAGCGACAGTAAATCAAAATTAATGCAAAAAACCTGCCTACCTTACCAGAGCATGCGAGCAAAGCGGAGCTTCACTCATGAACTGCTCAGCGGTAAAATGACGTGCGCTCAAATCCTGCTTCGACATGACTTTTCTCTGTACTGTAACCTACTATGCTTGTAGCCATTAAATCACGTAATTAGTTTCAGTTTAAATATAATGTTATTTTTTAATTTAATTTACGTTGAAAAGTGAACAGGACACATAAGATGCATAATGTCAGAAGACGGGGGTCTTCAATAAGTTCAATAACACTTCAATAGGCTTTCAACAAAACAAAACTTTTGGACCCACTTTATATTAGGTGGCCTTAATTACTATTAGGGATGCACCGATATGAACATTTTGGCCAATAACGATAATTCTTTATATTTGAAAGCCGATAACCGATATATTGGCCGATAAATCTAAATACAAATTTTAATAAACTCTGAGAGCCTGATTACAAAAACAAAAGGCTCACCATTTAAAGCCATGTCCCAAACACTTCAACATAAATCAAACCTATACACTACAGTAGCCTATTTGAACCAGTGTGAGATTCCTTACCTTTTCAAATTAATTTTACACTCCTATGGCCAACTTCCTTTATAAAAATGTTAACACTTTACAATAAGGTTGAATTTTTGTAAGTATTAGTTAACCAACAATGAATGAACAATACTTCAACAGGATTTATTCATCTTAGTTCATGTTAATCTCAACATATTCAGACCCAAAGTTGTGTGTGTTAACATTAGGTCTGCACTGTGAATGGACTGTTAATAAACACAAACATTTTATTACTAACATTAACAAAGGTTATTGCTCTCTGTTTGTTCGTGTTAGTTAATGCATTAACAAATGAGACCTTATTTGTAAAATGTTACCAAAAATTATATTGCCTAAAAAATAAAAATAATATACCTAAATAATGCAAACAAGTTATTGGACAGCATTGCTTAGGCTGCATAATAAAGAATCAGAATGCAAGTGCATGAAATAGCTTCCGCACAGACAATAAGGAAATGGTTTTAATCAAACCGTATTGTTGATGGAAATGATACGAGAACAATAAAAGTGCTAGTTATAAAAAATAATGCTTCTGTGTTTTTGAAAAAAATATGTTAATATTACAGTAATAGTAAACACATTTAATATTAGTCTAGTCTAGTAGGAATAATGTTGCTGTTTGAGAGCGTGCGCTGAAGCTGGAGAGAATGAACGAAAAACCATAAACTGAAGCGCTTAGAAGGTTAATTAACGACTAAACACATCATATATGAGAACAATCAGATATTTATACAAAATAAATATAATATTACAACTTATATTTGCACAAAATCACGCATAGGTGAAGGCTTATAACTCCTGTGGATGCTCTTCCCCTGTTTGAGAGCGCGCGCTGAAACTGAAGATGATCACCGGTACAATGAAGCACTGCGGGTTATTGACTTAACGAAACGCATCCTATATGACATTAATCAGATGTTTATACAACAAAAACATAATATTACGATTACGAAAATTTTATATATTACGAAATATATATATTATATTCTCATTATCATTTTATGTAGATTATATTAGACTTGCGCTGCATATTTTGAACGTAACTGTATTTTCCTTTTTGAAGTGATTCCAATCATATTTAGAGCAATTTAAACCCATCATGGTGGACAGCGCGTCTGTCTCAGCTGAAGGAAATAATACTTTATCTATTGGCTTGAATATATATCGCTCAAATTTTCTTATTGGACCGATAAAGATAACATCAAAAATAATCATTTATCGGCTGATAACGATATGTTGCCGATATATCGTGCATCCCTAATTACTATGTACTAACATATGAATTAATCATGTGATACATTGCACTTATTGTGTACACACATGCTTTTACATTGTACTTTTTAAACAATACCTGCATGTAATTACGTCTGTAATTAATTTTTGTAGTTACATTTGTAATTACACAGTTGACACTTCCCTTACACCAAACCGTGCCCTTAAACTGACCCATACCACCACACCTGTCGCTAACTGTACCCATATTCCACCTCAATATCAGCAAAGGTGTTTTGCAATACAATTTGAACACAGTAAGTACATTGTACTTATTTTTTGATGTAAGTACATAGTTAAGGCCACCTAATATAAAGTGGGGCCAAACAAATTTTTCGTTTTTTGTATAAATTGTATCTTAATTTTAATCTATGTTTAATCAACCAAATTGCCCGGATTTAATAAATAATAAGCAAATAGCCTATAACAGACAATGACATGGAGGAGGCGGCGGTGCAGCAGCGTGAACAACTAGAAAATAAAAAAAACTTTAGTCAGGGGCAGCCCTTAGGCTACTATTTATTTCAGATAGGCCTATATTTGATCCAGCATGTCACAAAGGGAGTTCTGGGTTGAGTGTGCGGTGCTGAGCGGAATGAGCTTCAGAAATGAGCGGAATCGTTTTAGAAACATAATTCAGCAAATAATTAATACTTTTTAATGGGCCACTTAATGTTTATTACAAATAAATTATTACATTTTAAAAATGAACAAAAATGTGCAATCCTTTGCAGCACCCCCACTTCCCGTGGAATGAGGTAGGCCTGCTATTTTTATAGTTACGTAGTTTCACGGGGAAAAAAACTATTCCGGTTCTTCAAAGCTTCAAATGGATTCAGTGTTTTCGTTTTGTCATCTTAATTTGTTAATTATTTAAGTAAAAATATTTAGTGTAGGCCTATTTATTTTATGCTTTTTAAAAATATTTTATTCAGTTTTTCTCTGTTGTCAGAAACGCTGCAGGTGCGTGAACATTTGATAATGTGAATCCAGGTTCTGATGTTGTTGTTGATCCGTATGCTGCGGTTTGCACAGTAAAATAAACCCGTGGAAAAAAGTGTCTTTTTAACGGGTCACAGACACTCTTCAAGTGTATATTTATTTAATGCCAATTCAATATTATAATCTTATCATTTAACGGTTAATAATCGGATAATGAGCGGCGGTTGTCGGTCGGGAAAATTAACCGTTTTGAGCATCCCTAATCTGGACCTGTCGGGGATTCAAAATCCTGCTGTGTGAAATGTGTTCTGACTGGAAATGACATCAGCGATGACCTAAAGCCAATGAGATAGCAAGATACAGGGCAGCTGGAGGTTCAGGGAGGAGTTATAGACCAGAATATCAATATATAGTAAATATATTTAATATATATATTTAAAATTCTATCAAACAGAAACAAAGCACAAACATTTCCTTGACCAGCCGCAATAGCAGCACATTGCAAAATAATTTATTTACCTCCAACTATCTCCCCACGTCTCCTCAACCATTTCCTCCTCCATAATCTTTTTTTCTTTTTCTCCTTGTCGCTGCAAATCAGCGCACAAAAAAATTTGGACCGCAAACTTTATGCAGTTTATACATTTTATTAACTACTCCGGTCTGATGCGCGTGTGATCTCCCGTTGTTTACTTGTCACATCTCACGTGTGTTTTTTTGTGAAGCGTAGTTTGTTTGCACACCGGAGAGAGTTGTTGGTAATTCTTCATGCTGTAAAGTCATGCCGTGTGAAACCTCCTGTCGCCGATTCATTGTGCAGTGTGAACACAGCAGTGATCCGACGAGTTTGAACATCGTGCAGTCTGAACTCCGCATTAGTGGACAGTAGGGATGGGCATTCGATAAAATTTTCTTAGTCGATCGTCGGGAGAATTAACGTTTGACTATCGATAAATCATTAATATTTTTATAATAAAATTATTTAACTTTTATAATTAAAAAATGCAATGTATACAAAAATACAGCGGGTTTTTCCTCAATGAGACCTTTATTACAAGATCAACTTGTGGCAGACAGTTAAACTACATTCAGTTAGGCCAGTGGTTCTCCACCGGTGGGGCGCCTACAGGATGAAGCCTACTTTTTTCTAGAATTTGAAAAAAAAAAAAAAAAAGTGATTTTTTTCTTCTTTTTTTTTTTTTTTATCACTAAACTACTGTCATAAAAAGTTATAGTTTAGTATATACATAACTCCTGAATAAAAATTTAAATGTTTGGACTGATTTTAAAAAGAAAAAAAGTTTTGAACAAATTTGATTGGTTTGTCGATACTGAGCGCAAATGCAGGTGATAAGCGGTTTTATTAAGCGAGTCATTGAGTTGCTCATTCAAACAATTTGCTCAAACGGCCGATTCATCAAGAATGAGACAGATGTTTGTGAATGGGTCATTGAATCTTTGACTCAACCGACTCGTTCAAAACACTGAATCATTCAAAACACGATTGAGTGTTGCTCTGAGATGCTACTATGCTGTGATCTTGTTTGGATTCATCTGATCTATTTTCGCTGTTAAAATAGACCAAACAGTCCTTATTTCGTCTAAAATGTAAGTGACTCAATATTATTAACTTGTTTGTTGAACTGTCATATGAAATCAGTGTCACATTTTCAATCGTGAGGTGATGGTAAATTAAGTGATCGTCAATTGTCAGCTCTCTTGGGCGTAGGGCGTGTGATGTATGTTGCTGAACTGTATTTAAATGTTATAAATATAAAAACACCACATTTAGAAATTTAACTGCAGTATTTCAATTTAGTTTATTTGTGTTCTGCGCTCATAGACTTTAGAAAACGGCGCTCATTTGTTTGATTTCTCCTGAGAAGCTGCGCAAGCCTCAAAAGTTTAAGGTCCTTGCACCCTGACTGAGTCTGACACTGTATTCGTTTTTTCATATTCGTCATTTGGTGGCTCTCAAAGTATTTGCTACGGATACGAAAAATGCAGAAAATTGAACCATTCAAATAAATTTTTATGATGGACGGAAGTTTCAGAGGCTGCAAACGTATAAAACGTGAGGTCATATTTAATATATATATTATATATATATATATATATATATAGGGCTCAATGCTAAGGATTTTTTTCCAGTGCTTCAAATTTTTACTTGCCCTGCCAAAATGTTCATTAGCCCCACCATAAAAAAAGGTATAAATAAATAAAACAAAATAGGCTTTTGCTGTTTTTGATCCATGTAACCTTAATAAGTAAGGCTATGACTCTAAAAACTATGAGCCTAACTCATATACATTTTAAATATTGTTAAAGACAGTCAGTAATAAGAAGAACAAATAATCAAATTACGAGTAATAGCACAAATAAATACAGCAGAACAAACATACAAATTAAATAAACATTTTTTTCTTTTCAGGTTTTTCATGTAGGTCTAAACTAGATTGTCAGGTACAACAATAGTAATAAAATGTAAAATATCACTGCATAGTCTGCATAAAATATATTGAACCTCTATTAATACTTTTGTGATTTGATATTTTCCAGCTTTCCGTGTTTTCACTGTTAAGGCCTGTGCACACCGGGATGATTTTTGCGCGTGCTTATTGCTAGCATTTTTCGAGACGTTTTTTGGCACGTCTTTGTGTTCACACCCAAGCGATTTTTCACTGGCGATTTGCCAAGTGAACGTGCAAATTCAGTAGATGACGCTCACGGTACACAAAGTGTTGCTACGCCACTTACGCTTCTGACACTCGCTTGTCACATAGAAGAAGAGAGACCGTATTTACGTGCTTGCCAAAACCATTCACACACTTTTTGCTAACTGGCAAGTAGCATTAGGAGCTCATCATCTTCTTTGTCTACTTACTTCCTCTTCGTTGTATCAATGTGTGCTTGGCAAGACCGTTTTGTGCTTGAGCGCCACCAAGTAGTATTTTAATGTAACTTGAACAGCTCCAGGCACGTGAACTAAAGCCCCGATCTCATTGGTCGGCCAGTTTTTAATGTGCCGCATTTAAACAAAACAAAAAAAAATGAACCGAAGCCGTTTTTTTTTTTAAATTAAGCTTTTACGCCTGGTGTTTTGCGCCTCGGTGTGCACACTCACATTGGCGCCCTTTGTTAAGTCATGAGGCGTTAAACGCGTGCGACAATCGTCCCGGTGTGAACAGGCCCTTATACGGTAGGGGACACAATTATGTATCTCCTGAACGAGTACAGAATCTCCAGATCAAAACACAGGCGAAGAAGCAGAAACGAGCGATCTCATATGTAAGAAGATACATATGTAAAATAATGCAATCAACAACATTAAACAGCATACAAATTGCACCTAATGTTACTGAATGAAATGTGGACCCAGGATGAGCTATAGGACTGTGAAGCTACTCGATCTAATCAATCTGTGTTTTGATCATCGTTCTGAATCTAATCTGGATGTAGTCTTTTACAAAAACTTGATTTTCTCGGTTTTATGCTCACAATTTAGCTTTTTCATGAAACTTGCAACATTCAGGTGTTGATAAAAAAAAAAAATCCATGAAGCTAGAATAAAGAAGAGGGTCTGTTCTTTTGATATATTGCATGTTCCGATATTAATGCAAGATTTTCTGTGGACCATGAAATTTGTGAAAATGACCAAAAGCACTGGCGGTGATGGGCAAATTTCATGTTTACGTTCACTTAAGACATAACAGATTATGTTTACGATGATACTCGACAAGATGGGCAATTTAACATAGTTTTGTGTGAATATTCGCGCGCTCTGAGACGCGTGGGCACATAGGATGCGTGTTGCTGCGCGTCGCGAGTACCAAACTGAGAGACACTTTCTCGTCTATGTGCGCTTGAATATTTAAATTGGCAAGGCTTAAAAATGTGCAAATTATCAACTTGCGTGAAGATGCAGCACTAGCCCGAGTGTCTTTCACGCAGGCCCTGGGCCATCGGGTGTTCCTTATTGTGGACTTTAACTCAAACACAGAATTTTCCGGGTATCCGTGTTTTAGGTGGTATACGTTAAGGAAGACCCGTGCGCATGTTCTGAAAGAGTGTGGGACTTTATGATCAAAGAAACAGACTGCGATCGGCTCTCAAAAGTGAAGGAGTGCAGTAGCCAGAATGTAGGTCAAAATATCAGACAGAAAAATGCAGAGGTATACGGCTAATCAAGTACTGGAGGTGTTGTAATCTGAGTCCAATCACTCATTATTTTATCATTCTGAAACTGATTGGGACGAAGTAGAAAGTGAGAGAGATGCACATGTTGTCACAGAAAATTCCAGTCATGGACGTGCCGCAGATAGATCGTTCAGCCGTCGATCTGGACGAAGACAAATTTCACCTGTGTGTCTAAGAGTGGACAGTGACAATTCAGACTGTGATACTTCGGACAGTGAGTGGACACATTCAACGCCAAGATCTAATTCGTCGTTCCCAGGTGGCAGAACGCGTAGAGGTAAGACAAGATAAGAAAATGCCTGAGTAAGTGTTCTATCTTTATGCACATGTAATGGACAATGTTGGATAAGGTCATACACACACATGTATAAATACTAGGGGTGTAACGATTCACTCGTTTTCTCAATGCATCGATTACAAATCCTGACGTTGCATATGCGTCAATCTTGACATGTATTTTTGAATCGTGCGTCGTTGATTTCGGTCGATACTCGATTTAAAATGCTAAGAATCGAATGAATTGCGATTCAATAGAGATTCATTGCTTTAAAATAAACATTAGATTAAACATTAGATTAGCTACTACGTTACATGCGTGATTTAATAGAGACGTTGTGCTGCGTCATCCGCGCCCTCACAGCTCGCCTTCACAGACACGCGTTGCACTCTCTTTACCGCCTTCACTGGATTGCCCTCGCGCTCCGTCCATAGCTCATTTATATTATAAAATAAAATACAGAATTTTTACGGAAATAGGTCATACCTGAGCAGTTGAAGTAAAACCCTGCTTATTCAAGGATGCACATTTATTGCATGGACGGAGCAAACACTGTAAGTGTCTAAAATGCACAGTTCTGATGAATGATACATTAAATTGATCTTAATGTTGTTTAACTGAATATACGAAGGAAGCTGCTAAAGTAACTACAACATCACCAACACTGAAATAAGAGCATGCAGTTTATCTATCAATCAGACGAGCATTAAAGTTGCGTCCGATACTATAGCACACAGCCACACAAATGCATGCACACTCACACACAAATATTATAGTGTTATACATAATATACTATAATTGTGTGTGCATGCATTTGTGTGGCTGTGTGAATAAATATGAGCGTGTAATGGCCAAATTGTTTCTCTCTTTCTGCACATTTACCACATATATATATATATATATATATATATATATATATATACACAGGGAGTGCAGAATTATTAGGCAAGTTGTATTTTTGAGGATTAATTTTACAACATTAATAATTAAACAACAACCATGTTGTCAATGAACACAAAAAAACTCATTAATATCAAAGCTGAATATTTTTGGAAGTGGTTTTTAGTTTTAGCTATTTTAGGGGGATATCTGTGTGTGCAGGTGACTATTACTGTGCATAATTATTAGGCAACTTAACAAAAAACAAATTTATACCCATTTCAATTATTTATTTTTACCAGTGAAACCAATATAACATCTCAACATTCACAAATATACATTTCTGACATTCAAAAACCAAACAAAAACAAATCAGTGACCAATATAGCCACCTTTCTTTGCAAGGACACTCAAAAGCCTGCCATCCATGGATTCTGTCAGTGTTTTGATCTGTTCACCATCAACATTGCGTGCAGCAGCAACCACAGCCTCCCAGACACTGTTCAGAGAGGTGTACTGTTTTCCCTCCTTGTAAATCGCACATTTGATGATGGACCACAGGTTCTCAATGGGGTTCAGATCAGGTGAACAAGGAGGCCATATCATTAGATTTTCTTCTTTTTATACCCTTTCTTACCAGCCACGCTGTGGAGTACTTGGACGCGTGTGATGGAGCATTGTCCTGCATGAAAATCATGTTTTTCTTGAAGGATGCAGACTTCTTCCTGTACCACTGCTTGAAGGTGTCTTCCAGAAACTGGCAGTAGGACTGGGAGTTGAGCTGGACTCCATCCTCAACCCGAAAAGGCCCCACAAGCTCATCTTTGATGATACCAGCCCAAACCAGTACTCCACCTCCACCTTGCTGGCGTCTGAGTCGGACTGGAGCTCTCTGCCCTTTACCAATCCAGCCACGGGCCCCATCCATCTGGCCCATCAAGACTCACTCTCATTTCATCAGTCCATAAAACCTTAGAAAAATCAGTCTTGAGATATTTCTTGGCCCAGTCTTGATGTTTCAGCTTGTGTGTCTTGTTCAGTGGTGGTCGACTTTCTGCCTTTCTTACCTTGTCCATGTCTCTGAGTATTGCACACCTTGTGCTTTTGGGCACTCCAGTGATGTTGCAGCTCTGAAATATGGCCAAACTGGTGGCAAGTGGCATCTTGGCAGCTGCACGCTTGACTTTTCTCAGTTCACGGGCAGTTATTTTGCGCCTTGGTTTTTCCACACGCTTCTTGCGACCCTGTTGACTATTTTGAATGAAACGCTTGATTGTTCGATGATCACGCTTCAGAAGCTTGGCTATTTTAAGACTGCTGCATCCCTCTGCAATATATCTCACTATTTTTGACTTTTCTGAGCCTGTCAAGTCCTTCTTTTGACCCATTTTGCAAAAGGAAAGGAAGTTGCCTAATAATTATGCACACCTGATATAGGGTGTTGATGTCATTAGACCACACCCCTTCTCATTACAGAGATGCACATCACCTAATATGCTTAATTGGTAGTAGGCTTTCCAGCCTATACAGCTTGGAGTAAGACAACATGCATAACGAGGATGATGTGGTCAAAATACTCATTTGCCTAATAATTCTGCACTCCCTGTGTATATATATATATATATATATATATATATATATCCTTTGAATATGCATACTTCCCTGCTACAGTGAGGAAAATAAGTATTTGAACACCCTGCTATTTTGCAAGTTCTCCCACTTAGAAATCATGGAGGGGTCTGAAATTGTCTTCGTAGGTGCATGTCCACTGTGAGAGACATAATCAAAAAAAAAATCCAGAAATCACAATGTATGATTTTTTTTAACTATTTATTTGTATGATACAGCTGCAAATAAGTATTTGAACACTTGAGAAAATCAATGTTAATATTTGATACAGTAGCCTTTGTTTGCAATTACAGATGTCAAACGTTTCCTGTAGTTTTTCACCAGGTTTGCACACACTGCAGGAGGGATTTTGGCCCACTCCTCCACACAGATCTTCTCTAGATCAGTCAGGTTTCTGGCCTGTCGCTGAGAAACACGGAGTTTGAGCTCCCTCCAAAGATTCTCTATTGGGTTTAGGTCTGGAGACTGGCTAGGCCACGCCAGAACCTTGATATGCTTCTTACAGAGCCACTCCTTGGTTATCCTGGCTGTGTGCTTCGGGTCATTGTCATGTTGGCCTCAACCCATCTTCAATGCTCTAACTGAGGGAAGGAGGTTGTTCCCCAAAATCTCGCAATACATGGCCCCGGTCATTCTCTCCTTAATACAGTGCAGTCGCCCTGTCCCATGTGCAGAAAAACACCCCCAAAGCATGATGCTACCACCCCCATGCTTCACAGTAGGGATGGTGTTCTTGGGATGGTACTCATCATTCTTCTTCCTCCAAACACGTTTAGTGGAATTTTGACCAAAAAGTTATATTTTGGTCTCATCTAACCACATGACTTTCTCCCATGACTCCTCTGGATCATCCAAATGGTCATTGGCAAACTTAAGACGGGCCTTGACATGTGCTGGTTTAAGCAGGGGAACCTTCCGTGCCATGCATGATTTCAAACCATGACATCTTATACCCCTTTTCCACCAAGGCAGTGCTAGAGCTAGATCGGAGCCAGAGCTAGTCCCAGTTCATAGTTGGTTCAACTTAGGAGCCTGCTAAGAACCGTTTGCGTTTCCACAGGCTAGAGAGCCACAACAGAGCCAGGTCTTACGTCACTGTATACGTCTCATCTTTCTCAGCAACGCTAGCGGGAAACACACACACACCAGGCTTGTTTGAGATGCATCGGCGCTGCGCAGACCGATCCACGTATGATATTTAAAAAAACGCATGAGTGAATCAAAAGCATAAGGAGTCGTGTGCTCTCGCTGGACTCGTTATCATACGGAGATCGGTCTCTGCACAGCACCGCTGCCAACAAGCCTTCATCAACACTGCAAACGTTGCGTTACTATTGATTCACATGGCTTTACGATCCTACATCGGCATCAAAACACAACGAAAACACAGCGAATCCAACGCATTCATGCAGTTCGCCGTAATTTGTATAGACGGAGATTACAAACGAGCAGCAGCTGTTAGCTCCATTAGCTGCTATTTCAACAATGGCGGATCTCAAGTCTGTGTTCGTCTTGTTGACCCCGCCCCCAGTGCCTGACGTAATCGGTTCTTACTTCTAGCCCTGTTCTAGCCCAGCAATGTTTTGGTGCTACTTAAGAACCACTTTTCCTGGCTCGGAGCTGGGGCTTTGGGTGTGGAAACACAAAGAACCGATTTGGAACTAGGCTCTGGCTCCAATCTAGCTCTGGCTCTGCTTTGGTGGAAAAGGGGTATTAGTGTATTACCAACAGTAACCTTGGAAACAGTGGTCCCAACTCTTTTCAGGTCATTGACCAGCTCCTCCCGTGTAGTTCTGGGCTGATTTCTCACCTTTCTTATATTCATTGAGACCCCACGAGGTGAGATCTTGCATGGAGCCCCAGTCCGAGGGAGATTGACAGTCATGTTTAGCTTCTTCCATTTTCTAATGATTGCTCCAACAGTGGACCTTTTTTCACCAAGCTGCTTGGCAATTTCCCCGTAGCCCTTTCCAGCCTTGTGGAGGTGTACAATTTTGTCTCTAGTGTCTTTGGACAGCTCTTTGGTCTTGGCCATGTTAGTAGTTGGATTCTTACTGATTGCATGGGGTGGACAGGTGTCTTTATGCAGCTAACGACCTCAAACAGGTGCATCTAATTTAGGATAATAAATGGAGTGGAGGTGGACATTTTAAAGGCAGACTAATAGGTCTTTGAGGGTCAGAATTCTAGCTGATAGACAGGTGTTCAAATACTTTTTTGCAGCTGTATCATACAAATAAATAGTTAAATCATATTTCTGGATTTTTTTTTAGATTATGTCTCTCACAGTAGACATGCACCTACAATGACAATTTCAGACCCCTCCATGATTTCCAAGTGGGAGAACTTGCAAAATAGCAGGGTGTTCAAATACTTATTTTCCTCACTGTATGTGTGTGTGTGTGTGTGTGTGTGTGTGTATATATGTGTATGTGTGTATCTATGTCTGTTTATTGAAAGTAATTCCAATTATTCATTTAATTATTTACAGGTAGAACACAGCGAGGCATAGGCCGGATGCATCAAGTACATCAACATGGTGCTGCTGGCGACCAAACAACGGCCACTGTGAACCACCCAGCTGAAGATGCTGAACCTGAAGATACTGAGTGGCATGAAATTAACTGGCTGCCAAAAAACATTCCCTTCACTGAGAATCCTGGGCCTGTCGGTGATGCTGCTGCTCTTGAGTCAGAGCAACCTGTAGACTTTACTGAGTTGTTCATTTCTGATGTACTGATTCAGAACATTGTTGATCAGACCAACCTGTATGCAGATCAGTGTATTCAGGCAATGGATGACACTTCACAATATGCTAGATGCCATGCATGGAAGCCTGTCACAGTTTCAGATATGAAAACTTTCATGGGGCTCCTTTTTCTCACTGGTATCATTCATAAGCCTGAACTTGATATGTACTGGTGTACAGATGACATGTTAGCTACCCCCTACTTCAACAAGGTCATGCCTCGCAACAGGTTTGAAATCATATGGAGATTTCTTCACTTCAATGATAATACAATAAGGCCAGCCAATTGTACTGACAGGCTGTACAAAATCCGCCCTGTCTTGGATCACCTTGTGTCCAAATTCCGCGAATTGTATCAGCCCAAGTCAAACATTTGCATTGATGAGGGAATGTTTCTGTGGCGTGGGCACCTAGCTTTCAGTGTGTATCCCCACAAAAATCCCCACAAACCCATCAAATATGGAGTAAAATCTTACATCTTGTGCGATTCTGATACAGGGTACTGTTTTAACATGAAGCCCTATTGTGGGGAAAGTGCTTCCCTGGGCGACACGGTTGTTTCTCTTCTTGATCGACTAGTAGGTCATGGCTACAGATTGTTTATGGACAATTTATACAACTCTGTACGACTGTGTGAGCACCTACTTGAAATGAAAACCCATGTCTGTGGTACAATTAGCAAAAACAGTGGTGAACCGCCAGTCATACGAGATGTCAGAAATGCTGACCTTAGGATTGGGGAAACAATCATGCGTCACAACGAAAATGTGATGGTCTTGGCATGGAGAGACAAACAAATAGTGAAAATGGTTACAACATTTCATCAGAACAACATGGAACATGTTGAGGTATGGCAGAGAGGCCACCAAGAAAAAGTTGCGAAGGAAAAACCAGCATGCATTGTAGAATACAATAATGAAATGAATGGCGTTGACAAACTAGACCAAAACATTGTGTACTGCCCTTTTGTCAGGAAGTCACACAAGTGGACAAAGAAATTTGTCATTTATCTGTTTCAGATCAGTTTGTTCAACGCTTTTGTAATTTACAAAGCGAAAAACCCACAGGGTAATTGTAACACTCTTCTCTCATTCATCCAGAGTGTTATAAAATCCTGGACCAGCCAAGAGTATGCTGGTGGTGGGGAGGAAAGGGTTGACCCTCCAACTGAAAACACCCCAAGAGCACCATACAACACTGACCCAACAAACAGGCTGAATGTCATTTTTGCTGTTCATGAACTTGTTCCAATTCTGCCCACTCCCAGAAAGAAACGCCCAACCAGAGGATGCAGAGTTTGCGTACGCAAGGGGTTGCGGAAGGAGACCTCGTTCTACTGCAAGAGTTGTGGCGTCCCCTTACATCCTGGGAAATGTTACTCTGTGTACCACTCAAAAGCAAATTACAGTGCCTAAATTTGATATATTATACATTTATTTATAATTTTAATTTATTTTGGAAAGTTTTATTTATGAAGGAAACATCTGACTGTATTCTGCTTGGAAATGCATTTTTCTCAGCTTTTTGTCCAAAATGTGCCAATGTGAACAATGACCAATGTTCAAGTGGCAATAAAAAAAGAACAAATGAAGATAAAATAAAATAGTTTTTTTGTTGAAAACCAGAGGCTCAGATCTTTATTTTGATATATAGCATGTTCATATATTCATAGAAGAAAATATTCTGCAGGCCATCAAAGTTTAGCGAAAATCGTAAAAAACTCTAGCAGTGGCTGACAACATAAAAAAAAGAGTTGATGACAAATAATTTGTCGTTCTTTCAGGGTGGGGCGTTGTCTGGCTATCACCAGCCCAAGCTCAATTTAAGATTGAACATTGGTCTGGGGAGTCTGCTCTGTATTTTCTACTGCACAAGAGGCGTGATAAACGAGTATAAATCAAATGACTGTACGCAATTGGATAGTCCTTCAACCAATCAGACCACAAGAGGCGTGATCAATGGGTAATGACCCATTGGTGGGGCAGTCATGGCCTAGTGGTTAGGGAGTTAAACTGGTAACCCAAAGGTTGCTGGTTCGATTCCAGAACCGGTGGGAAATGACTGAGGTGCCCTTGAGCAAGGCACCTAACCCCTAATCGCTCCCCGGGCGCCACACAAGGCTGCCCGCTGCTCTGGGTGTTTGTATACACGTTTGCAGTGTGTGTGTGTTAACTGCTCACTACTCTGCTCCTAATGTGTGTGCATTAACTGGATGGGTCACCATACTTGGCCGTCACTTGTCACTTTGTCACACACACTTTTGACCCATCGCTTCTCGATCCGTCACCGTGTTAAACCTGCCAATAGCGCGCCAGGTGGATAAGCCAGTGTATGATTGGTTCCCACAAAAGTGTAACAGCAGTAGAAAAGAATGTACAGGTTTCCAGACTAAGTTGCAGGGCGAAATCAAATCGCCAGCAGATCAGGCTGGGTTTACCCATTCTAGGTGGGGCGGGGGGTTCCAAAACAATGGTAGGGGAAACAATGCACGTTCCTTTTCTTCCTGAACAAGTGTGCACCCAAGTCTCACACTTTCATAATCTCACTTAGCCAAATTGCGATTTTTAGTTTATTTTCAGTCAATCATGCAGCCCTAGATAACCTCACACAAGCACAAAACAAATTCTCACTTCACACAAACAAGCTCTCTCACATGCTAAACTGTATAACGTGCATGAAAACAATCGGTCTGTGAGATGAATACATTTACCACAGTAGAATGCGTACATGACATATTAGTTGCACTGTACAGTCCGAGTTGCGAGTCATCCAATTTGGGACTCGAGTCCAAGTCAAGTCCAACTCATGTGACTCGAGTCCACAACCCTGGTTTTAGTTATTACAAAAACAAAGATATGCCAGAACTTTCAGTGTTTAAGGTTTTTTATTGATGAATTACATTACAGCGTTGTTAAGTTTGTATACTACTGAATGTTTCTGTGTGTGAGATCTGCACGTGATACTGTCGTGTTACCTACCTGTACAATGAACTGTTTAAAACGTGCATTCACCTGATCAATGTGTATCCAAACACTCTGAGAGTGCTCCACAAGATATGTTTATTCATTTCTTTGTCATTTTGTGCCATAAAACTGGGCTTACATTACATATCTGTTTTCATCTTAGACCTGATGCCGCTAAAAGAAGATATTCAAGAACCGAATGATGTAAAGGAAGAGGACCATGATTTCATAACTGGGGAAAGCGATCCTAGCTGCTCGCAGACAGAAAAGACTTCCTCGCAAAAAAGAGCTCAAAAGACGGGGGGTAGATGTGATTTCACCTGTTTTCAGTGTGGAAAGAGTTTCAAACAAAGTGAAAACCTTAAAGCTCACATGAGAATTCACAATGGAGAGAGTCCTTACACCTGCGAACTGTGTGGAGCAGGTTTCAAAGGAAAAGGAAACCTTAAAGTCCACATGAGGATTCACACTGGAGAGAAGCCTTACATCTGCCCTCATTGTGAAAAACGTTTTACACATCAAGCAACGCTTAATGACCACAAAATAATTCACACTGGAGAAACACCTTTCATATGTGAATGTTGTGGAAAGAGTTTCAGACGTAAAATAAACCTTAATACTCATATGAGGCTTCACTCGAAAGACTTTAAATGTCATCAGTGTGGAATGAGTTTCACAGACAGCGATCAACTTAAGGATCATGTATTAACTCACATTGGAGAGAAGCGTTTCATGTGCCCTCACTGTGGACGGACTTGCTCAAGCAAATCAAACCTTGAGATTCATGTGAGACTTCACACTGGAGAGAAGCCATTCACCTGCCAACAGTGTAGCAAAGGTTTCAATGAAAAAGGCACCCTTAAAATCCACATGAGGCTTCACACTGGAGAGAAACCTTTCAGGTGTCTTCAGTGTGATATGAGTTTCACATATCGAAAAGACCTGAAGCGTCATTTGCAAGCTCATTCTGGAAATAGCAGTGTTAGGATTGGTCTTCCGTTTCCAGAGCGTGTCAGAAACAAAAGGCCCTTTCTGAATCTCAGCTCTGGAGGCGTCCTAAATCTTCAGCGAACATACACACTTAAAGACAGTGACGATGGCGATTTGCAAATCCCCCATTAACCTCGCAGAGATTTGAGAAGCAACCCAGCTAATATATGACCATGGGCCGTGATAGACCACCGGGGGCAAAATTGACGGACACTGCCCGTGGTTCACCAGCTTTTTTCTCATCGTTTTTCTAGTGGACCATCAGCGATAGCCACCACTGTTCCGAACCACTAGTTTATTCTAAATTCTTACTGGTGACATTTTATTTTATTTAGTCTATTTTGTTCTGTATAAAATACAATGTGATTATCGTTTATTGAGATCTGGCAGCAGCACATTTTTCCTTTTGGGGGGAGCGATCCGTGGACCGCTTTCCCAGCGAATTAAATCCTCCATATGCCAGCAAACCATTGAGAATGCGGGACAATGATGACGATGCATAACAATATGCGTATGCACTAAAGCTGCTGTGGATCCTCTTACCCGAAACATCCGTAAAAAAAAAAAATTCAATAAATGATTGTCCTCATCCTCATATTTTGATTGTTTTAGGAAACTTGTAGGGTCATTAAAAAACAACAACAAAAAACCCCACTACACATCACTTTTGGCCAATACTGTATGCTTGGTGTGGTCAGTGCCACAATAGACCCTTTTCACAGACTGTGATGACGCGTTTTAACGGTCATCAATATTGTAAATCCTAAGTTTTTTGTATTTTCCTTTATTTATTTTATAACACTTGTACATTGTATTATATTACTTTTGCATCAAATTACAAAAATCAAGTTACCGCTGCTGTGAGGGTGTTTCTAATACAGCGTCTATCGGAGTGACAGTAAAAATTATCATCTTTTTCCATTTTCACTGCTGTTATCAATCTCACTCTATTTTCCCCCTCTTTTTGAAAGTTTCCCTAGTTCTCAAGGTCATGAAATCAGTATAGACTGTGTTCACTGCCTGTCTAGCAATGTGTGTTTAAAATATGATTAACTAAATGTTTGTTTTTGGCTATTGCATGCCATAATATTTATTGAATTTACTTGAGCGATTAATGTTTCATGCATCAGAAAATGTGTGCAAATTTTCAGTGAGGGAAAATAGTGACCATCGATGCTCCCCGATTTTTACATTGCATTGTGGGAAACTTTCCAGTGTACTGGAAGAATTTTGGGAGTGAAACTCTGACATTTGTCCTGACTAAACTAGGAAGTTGAGATCATTGCGAATAAATGAAATGTCTCTCACAACATAATTCATATAAATTAAAGCTCGTTATTTTGATTATGTGGTTTTTACAATCAGTTAACACTGCTTTTGAGATTTTTTACAAGTTGGAAAAAATTTTTCGCTAAAAAAGTAATTAGTTTTAATCATGAATATTTCAAATAATTAATTTAATTATTCATGAACAAACTTGATTTGGCATTGATGTTGAGATTTACAGGTTCTAATAAAAAAATTTGCATATTGTGATAAAGTTCATTATTTTCCATAATGTAATGATAAAAATTTAACTTTCATATATTTTAGATTCATTGCACACCAACTGAAATATTTCAGGTCTTTTATTGTTTTAATACTGATGATTTTGGCATACAGCTCATGAAAACCCCAAATTAAAAAAAGAATCTAAAAAAATTAGCATATTTCATCCGACCAATAAAAGAAAAGTGTTTTTAATACAAAAAAAGTCAACCTTCAAATAATTATGTTCAGTTATGCACTCAATACTTGGTCGGGAATCCTTTTGCAGAAATGACTGCTTCAATGCGGCGTGGCATGGAGGCAATCAGCCTGTGGCACTGCTGAGGTGTTATGGAGGCCCAGGATGCTTCGATAGCGGCCTTAAGCTCATCCAGAGTGTTGGGTCTTGCGTCTCTCAACTTTCTCTCATGAAAGTTGAGAGACGGTAAATGGTCTGGTAAATGGTCTCTCAACCATTTACCAGTGGTTTTGGCACTGAGAGCAGGTGCCAGGTCGTGTTGAAAAATGAAATCTTCATCTCCATAAAGCTTTTCAGCAGATGGAAGCATGAAGTGCTCCAAAATCTCCTGATAGCTAGCTGCATTGACCCTGCCCTTGATAAAACACAGTGGACCAACACCAGCAGCTGACATGGCACCCCAGACCATCACTGACTGTGGGTACTTGACACTGGACTTCAGGCATTTTGGCATTTCCTTCTCCCCAGTCTTCCTCCAGACTCCTTGACTTTCCTTGATTTCCGAATGACATGCAAAATTTGCTTTCATCCGAAAAAAGTACTTTGGACCACTGAGCAACAGTCCACTGCTGCTTCTCTGTAGCCCAGGTCAGGCGCTTCTGCCGCTGTTTCTGGGTCAAAAGTGGCTTGACCTGGGGAATGCGGCACCTGTAGCCCATTTCCTTCACACGCCTGTGCACGGTGGCTCTGGATGTTTCTACTCCAGACTCATCACTGCTTCCGCAGGTCCCCCAAGGTCTGGAATCGGTCCTTCTCCACAATCTTCCTCAGGGTCCGGTCACCTCTTCTCGTTGTGCAGCGTTTTTTGCCACACTTTTTCCTTCCCACAGACTTCCCACTGAGGTGCCTTGATACAGCACTCTGGGAACAGCCTATTCGTTCAGAAATTTCTTTCTGTGTCTTACCCTCTTGCTTGAGGGTGTCAATGATGGCCTTCTGGACAGCAGTCAGGTCGGCAGTCTTACCCATGATTGCGGTTTTGAGTAATGAACCAGGCTGGGAGTTTTTAAAAGCCTCAGGAATCTTTTGCAGGTGTAATTAGTTGATTCAGATGATTAGGTTAATAGCTCGTTTAGAGAACCTTTTCATGATATGCTAATTTATTGAGATAGGAATTTGGGGTTTTCATGAGCTGTATGCCAAAATCATCAGTATTAAAACAATAAAAGACCTGAAATATTTCAGTTGGTGTGCAATGAATCTAAAATATATGAAAGTTTAATTTTTATCATTACATTATGGAAAATAATGAACTTTATCACAATATGCTAATTTTTTTAAGAAGGACCTGTATATAACGTGGAAGAAATATAAAATGACATTATCACTGGTCTCATAAATGTAATCATTTTATTGGACTCCTCCACACCCTCCAATATATTCAAGTAAACATTGCACAAGGAAATGAGAAAAGGGGAAATGTAGGGGAAATGTGTATTGTATTATTGTAGTTCCTATTTAAATATTTACTTTTATCAGTTTTATTTATCGAGGCTGGTTATACCGAATTACTATGGCATTATGATTATTTAAGACAATACACAGACACAAACAGCAACAAAAACACATTTCATTGTTAATATAATGTAAAAAAAGAAAAAAAAGTACTTTAAACATTAAAACATCGAAGCATTCAATTGGAACAAATGTTTAAATTGTTAAACAATAAGCTGCTATATATTCATAAAAGCCATTCAGTCTCCGCAAAAGCACATTTTATTGTTAATATAATATTTGTATAATATAAAACATTACTTTTTATTAAAAGAATATATATATTTGTGTATACTATAATCTGATACTGATGTAACTTAGTGATTACTTGTCACACAAACATACATGTCTAAAATGTCAGATGTCTGACATGTTAAAATGTCAGGTTTTAAATCATGTAAATCAAATTGAAAACAAATATTCTCTGTTGATTTAATCTGTTTGAAAAGCTAGATGTCGGTTGTTTACAAGCTGCCTCTTCATTGGTATTAATGCGGCCAATGCCCACAGAGAATGCTTTTGAAAGTGAAATACTGACGCGATCTATCCAACAGTCAACGCCCACATCAAACTTGAATAAAAACATTAAGTTTAGAGCATGTACTTTACATCATTTTGAGACGGTCAAATAATCCTGAGATAATTTACCTTAATAGACAAGCTGTTTAATATCAAACAGCAACAGATCCAGCTGAGGATTGTGAGGTACGTTTAAGTCTTGTTAGTGTCTGTGAATATTTAACCACAAAAAGACGATGTTTAAATATGAATCCTGATGCAACATAAAATGTCATAGACGCTAGACTGTTTAGAAAAGATTTCTTTGGCCTGTTTTGGACACATTATGAAGTGTTTACTGTAAAATAGCCTAGTTTCACATCAATAAAGCCTTTGTATGCAAATTATACTTAGCCCTTAAAACATATTTTGTTTCATATTTATGTTTAAATATTATAGCCTAATGTTCTTTTTTAATTTATGTTGATTATGAAAAGCGAGCAGCATGAGTAAGAAAAGGACACATCATGCGCAATATGTCCGAAGACATGGAGTGGGTCAGACATGATTTTGACCACTTCATTAAGTTTTGTTTTGTAGAAAGCATTTCTTTAAAACAATGTCAGTTTTAGTCGACTAAAATCTAAAGAGTTTAGTTAAATTGTAATGCATTAATTGAGCGTTTAAGCATTACTTAACTGACTGTTACTTGAATACATGTCAAAACTGACATTTTGACAATTGAGCTCTCTTTCGTGTATTTTAGCGCTTGTTTTTTAATTAATGTCTGCGCAGTCTGCTCATTTAACTTCAGATGAGGAAGATAAAATATGCATTGTTACAACCGTCTATTACCATATAAACATTGTAATAAAGTAAAAATTGTCATTATTCATCAGCATTAGTTCATAAACAATTATCTGGCATAAATGTGCGCTATTCATTGTTTTGCGAACCGCTTTGAATTCGCTGTTGAGTGAGCCTGTAGAATGCAAAGATCAGCACGTTACAATTCAAATGTGCCCATCAATACCGACTGGATCTCTTCCCTAATCGTCCCTCCCTAACATTTGTCTCGTTTTTATTAATTGACTAAAATGACAGTAGTTTTTTTTTTTTTTTAGTTATCGTCTCATTTTCTGTCAACGAAACTATCACTGCTTTAAAGTGAATTTCGTATTGTATATATTGTATCTTAATTTTAATCAATGTTTTATCAGCCAATTGCCTGGATTTAATAAATAAGAAGCAACTATAGCAGACAATAGCCTTTAATCATGACAGGTGCCAGCGCGAACATGCATTGCACGATGCGTCTCATAAATGACCTGAAACTCAAAATGATATTTGAGTATTGTGTGTACTGGAGAGTTACAAAATCTAATGATTCAGACATCTTTTGCCTTTGAAATGACTTGGGATAAGTGTCCTGCTATATTCTATTCTGAAAGTAAATTATACTTTTCTGCAGTTGATCACAGCTGGTATCAGTCTTCTTCTACCCTCATCTGATGTGTTGTATTTCTTGAGGTGCAGCTCATCCAGTACCTCTTCTGACATCTGAATAAATGTAGGCGATTGTTGAACAGTGAGCAAGAGAGAGTTTCTTCTCTGAGTGTTTGTCAGATTTCACAAATTCCTGAATCTTTCTGGGCTGAGTCTGATCTTTCACTAGCAGCAGGCAGAGGAACAAATTGATGGATCTTTCAGTGGAGAGTCCATGCCTATCTTTGATCTTCTCTTTAATGTACTGTGTGGTTCTCCTGATGCTCTCTGAGCGGTTATCTGTTGGTGTCAGTAGATCCTGTAAGAGTCTCTGATAGGACTCCAGTGAGACGCCCAGCAGTAACCCAGGACTCTCAAGTTTTGAAGACAGGCAAGAGTGACATCTCCAACCCCCAACCCAAACACAACAATGCGGGTGTTGTTGTGTTTGGTAAGGATCACTGAACACAATTGGCGGGACACCTGGCGCTCTTTTATTGTATCATATATTTGAGTAATTATCATAAATTAGGTATAATTCGAAAGCTTACGAACCATTTTGAAATCGGACGTTGCGTTACCATGGAAACGGTACTCTAAATTCTAGCGGGCGGTGTCATATTTCATATTACAAAATGTATTTTAACTACTTTATAATCAAAGTCTTTTCTAATCTTGGATCATCTAATCTAATCATCGGAAAGGTCTGGTGACTGGTATTTGTTATGGAAGTGATATTTGGACAGAAATTTCAAATTTGGAACACAACTTGGTTAGACTTTGATTTTATAGTAATTTTATAGTAAAACATTTTGTAAAATATATATTTTATATAAAATCAAATATTTAGTACAGTATTTTTCATTTACAGTCAATTTAAACTTCCATAACTTTCACTTCAGCAATAATCTGCTGTCTTGAAAACAAGATCAGACTTAAATTTCCTGACATCCATTTTTTTAAATCTCAAAAATACATTGAGAGAGAAAAGACACAGCCACATTAACATCAGATTTTGAATGTACATATACCTGAGTGTCATCTGCATAAAAGTGAATTTTGAGACCAAGTGATCTTAAAAGTTGACCCAATGGATAAATGTAAATGCTAAAGAGTTATGGGTCTTCATGGTAAACTCTGTTCTTTCATCTGGCCTGGACTTATTTGCCCCTTTGAAATCACGATCTGTTTCCTTTGGACAATGCATATTTGATCTTCCTCATCTGAAGTTAAATGAGCAGACTGCAATTGTAAGGCGCAGACATAAAAAAAAAAACTTAATTAAAAAACAAGCGCTAAAATACACAAAAGAGAGCTCAATTGTCAAAATGTCAGTTTTGACGTGTATTCAAGAACTACTTTGTGGAGGAAGAGGAAGGCAGCAGAGTTTTTAGCCAAGAAGCAAGGGGTGCCCCCACCACAGCAACCTGATCGAAAAGAATACACATGCATTCGATATCTGCCTTCATGAAGGCCATGCTAATAGTCTTAAATGGATGTTCTTTATTTTAGAACACATATTTCCCCTCATAACAGTCATAAAAGACTGTTCTATATTTTAGAATGTTAATCTGCCTCACAAAGGCCATGTTAACAGTCCCACATAATTGTTTTAGAACATGTAAATAGTCCTAAATGACTGTTCTTTATTTTAGAATATTTATTTGCCTTCATAAAGGCCATGCTAATCGTCTTACCCATTTCTTTTATCTGTGTAGCATTTTTAAAAAATTATAATAGGTATTTTAATTTTAAAGGTATGAACTTAATACCAACTCTACCCCTAAATACTCAGTCAAATTTCTTTTTTTATTTGTTTATTTATTAAATAGTTCACAAAAAATAACAGCAAAATTAACAAATATAATAAAAGATTTATTAAATAGTTCACATTATATAAAATGATAAAAAATATATGAATGTAAACAAAATACTAAATACAAATATTAAAATAAAACAAAAAAGTTAACAGCAGAAGCATCATATCAAAATTAACAAACAAAACAAAAGATAAAGATTAATCAAAGATAAAACCATAAAGGACATACTTTCATATTGATTTCGATTGATTTATTGTTTAAAGATCTTTCTTTATACTTTCAGAGTTTTAAGTGTAGGAGGCCACTGCTGTCTTGTCGATGGGGCGGCTTTAGAAGAACACATCTCCAAGCTCTTCCTGAACTTTCTCCTCCTCTCCTTTTCCTCTTCAGAAATGACCAGAAGCCATTGTGGTTTGGATAATTTATAAGCGTTTTGTTCTTTGTTCATCTTGATAATGTCAGATAACTTTGATTGAAAGGTATGTGATGGATTACAATCAACCAATCAGCTTAATTTAAGTACACAATTAGATAATACCAATGTAGGTCAACCAATTACCAAGCGATGATTAATTTTGTTCAGTCTGTGGTGTAAAAAGTCGCATTAGCAATTAAAGAAGAAGAAAAAAAACTTAAGCAAAACATGGTCAGGTCAAAGTGTCTGAATAATTTTGGTCCCAAATTGTTTTGTCAATTTTACTGGTAGTCACTGTATGAAGAATTTTTGGGTATAATATGTCACAGTTTACTTTATTTTGCTATCCTCACTTACATAAATTAACTAGTTTAAGCGGTTTAAAATAACTTGTTTATAAACCGCAAGCTTTTCATTCAGATGAAAAGATTTCTTGAAGGCGGAAAATACTATACAGTTTTAGTTTTGTAGATTGAAAATGGGTGGTTGACGTGAACTCAAATCCAAAGTGAAAAAAAAATAATAATATCTAAAATGTATGTCAAATGTCTTATAATTATATTGCAGGTGTTGTTCCATGGCTCTTCAATAAACGGCAGAAACAAGATTAATGCCTCCTTGCAAATGCATACTAGACATGGTGTCAGAAGTATAAAACCAAGAGAAGAGCAAGATGTCAAAGTTTAGTCCGCCAGAAGGTTTCAACTTTGATCGTCCAACAGAGTGGCCAACGTGGCGGCAGAGATTTGCACGCTACAGGACTGCTACAAAGCTGCGTAAGGAAGAAAAAGAGGTACAGATCAGCACTTTAATATATGCTATGGGCATTGAAGCTGAGAATGTCTTCAAATCGTTCACCTTTACGGCAGAGGAAGACAGAGAAGATTACGAGACGGTTCTGGGAAAATTTGATGAGTATTTTATGCCTAAAAAGAACGTGATACACGAGCGGGCATGTTTCCATCAGAGAGTGCAAAGGCACGGAGAAAAGGCGGAGTGCTACATCAGAGCCCTTTACGAACTCAGTGAGAACTGTGAATTTGGCGCAAGTCGAAACGAGCATATAAGAGATAGACTCGTAGTCGGAATTCGGGATAAAGAGCTTTCTCGGAGAATGCAGCTGATGACAGCACTTACCCTGGAAACGGCGGTGCAAATGACGCGGCAGGCTGAGGACGTCGCGCAGCAGATCAGCCAGCAGGAGGGTCAGTCAACGGGCAGCGTGCAAGAGGTAGCATCCAGACGTTTTTCAAAAGCAGCAGAAAGGCCCTGGACGAAAGAGAAACACAGAAGAGGCAGTGAGAAAAAAAGAGAAGATACAGATAATGAATGTGGCAGGTGTGGTAGAACAGGACACAAAGACATCAGAAAATGCCCAGCAGCAGATACTGAATGCAAGAAATGCAAAAGAAAAGGGCACTGGGCGAGAATGTGCAAATCAAAAACTGTGAGACAAGTGACGGCAAGAGAAGTGAGTGAAGAGAGCTTTTATCTGGGCGCAGTGAGTAACAAAAATCAGAAGAAGTCAGAAGAAGCTAAATGGACTGTTTTGCTTAAGATAGGTGATACTCCAGTTAGTTTCAAGATTGATACAGGAGCTGATGTAACCATAATGAACACTGCGACATATGAAAAGCTTCACCCAAGCGCTCAGCTTGTTCATTCAAACATACTGCTAGACAGCCCAGGTGGATCACTAAAGTGTGTCGGACAGTTCCTTGCAGATGTGGAGCATAAAGGTAAAAAACATGACATCACCATGTATGTAGTAGCAGGAAGAACTGTCAGTAACCTTCTAAGCCGACAGACAGCTGAAGAGATGGGGCTAGTCAAAAGAGTAGAGCAGATAAGCACAGTTTTTGAAGGAGCTGGCACAATGAAAACAGAGCCGGTAAGAATACACCTGAAAGAAGGCGCTGTGCCATACGCAGTACATACTGCGCGGAGGGTACCGTTACCGCTACTGCCTAAAGTTAAAGCAGAACTGCAGAGAATGGAGGAACAAGGTGTTGTGGAAAGAGTCACACAGCCTACAGATTGGTGTGCTCCCATGGTACCGGTCATGAAGCCTAATGGTGCCATCAGAATTTGCGTAGGACTAAATAAGCTAAATGACAACATAAAAAGAGAGAGATACATGCTTCCCACAACAGATGAGATCCTAGCTAAATTAGCTGGAGCAAGCATCTTTACATCATTAGATGCAGCGTCGGGATTTTGGCAGATTCCGTTATGTGATGAGAGTAGTTTGCTGACGACATTCATCACTCCGGTGGGGCGTTATTGTTTTAAGAGACTCCCGTTCGGAATCAGCATAGCTCCAGAGATCTTCCAAAGAAAAATGAACGAGCTTCTAACGGACATGGAAGGAGTTGCTGTATACATGGATGACGTGATTGTGTACGGGAAGGACAGGGCAGAGCACGACATTCACTTGAAGCGAGTACTAGAAAGGATGGAAAGTGTGAGCCTCAAATTGAACAAAGACAAGTGTGTATTCAGGAAAAAGGAGTTGAGTTTCCTGGGACATGTCGTGGATGCACAAGGTGTCAAAGCAGACCCTGAAAAGGTACGTGCAATAAGTGATTTGCAAGAACCGAACAATGTAAACGAGTTGAGGAGGGCGTTAGGCCTCATAAACTACATGAGCAAATACATCCCAGACTTGGCAACGAAGGGAGGTCCGTTGTATGAGATGCTCAGGAAAGGACGTGCATGGACATGGGATCAACCGCAGAAAAGTGCATTCAGCACACTTAAAAGCGTGCTCACTAAAGCTCCAGTCCTGGCACACTATGATCCTGCAAAAGAAACAGAGGTATCAGCGGATGCAAGCAGTTACGGTATCGGTGGCGTTTTACTGCAAAAGCATGACAACAGCTGGAAACCGGTTGCGTACTGTTCTAGAAGGCTGACAGATTCTGAAACAAGATACGCTCAGATAGAGAAGGAATGCCTTGCAGGCGTATGGGCGTGTGAAAGGTTCCAGAAATACTTGGTGGGTATGGACACATTTAAATTGATCACGGATCACAAGCCATTAATACCGCTGATCAATAGTAAAGACTTGGACACTGTGCCAGTGAGATGTCAGAGACTTTTGATGAGACTCATGCGGTTTAATGCAAAAGCGGAGTATGCGCCGGGCAAAAGCTTGGTTGTTGCGGACGCTTTGTCACGTAGCCCATTGAACACAACGGAGGACTTCATGACAGCAGAGGTGAGTTGTCATGTGAATGCAATCATCGGATGTCTGCCAGTGTCACAGAGTAAGTTGACAGAAATAAAAATGGAGACACAAAAGGATGAGCAGCTAAGAACTGTAGAGAGATTAGTAACAGAAGGATGGCCAGAATATGCTAAAAGCGTTCCTAACAGTGTACAGAGCTTTTACAAATGGAAAGACTCTTTGTCAGTGACTGATGGACTGATTGTGCTGGGGAATCGCATCGTAATTCCAAAAGTGATGAGACATGAGGTGCTTAGCAGAATTCACGACGGACACCAAGGTTTGTCAAAATGCAGGGCACGGGCTCAAGAGACTGTGTGGTGGCCTGGAGTTTCTGAGGAGATTAGACAAAAGATAGAAACATGCAAGTTTTGCATAGAAAACAAACGGGCCCAGCGCAAGGAACCTCTACAGTCAACACCACTACCAGAAAGACCGTGGCAGCGAATAGCCACAGATTTGTGTATGCATAAAGGAGAACAATATCTGGTAGTATCTGACTACTATTCGCGCTACTTAGAAATTCTTCGGCTACATTTCACTACAGCAGAGCATGTCATTCAGAGGCTTAAAGCGCTGTTTGCGAGATTCGGCATACCAGAACAAATTGTTAGCGACAATGGACCGCAGTTCGCCAGTGAAGCTTGGAGAAGCTTTTGTGGTATGTACGATGTTCAGCACATTACATCAAGCCCGTACAATCCACAAGGAAACGGACATGCTGAACGGGCAGTTCAGACGGCAAAACGCATCCTGAAACAGGATGACCCGTTAGTAGCACTCATGTGTTTTAGAGCTACCCCTACCGCCACTACAGGGGTCAGTCCAGCGGAATTGCTCATGGGAAGGAAAATACGTACTACCCTACCCACCTTACCGAAAAACCTGAACCCAAAGTGGCCAAACAAAGCAAGCATAAAAGAGAAAGATAAAACAGCGAAAGAAAAGCAGGCGTACTACTTTAACAGGCGACATGGCGTGAAGGACTTACCTGTTCTCAGACCAGGGGATTCAGTCTTGTTAAAGCTTGATGATGAATCAAGATGGAAAGGACCTGTTACGGTGCTTAAAGAAAGCAGTACTCCAAGATCATACGAGGTCTTCAGCGAAAAGGAGGGAGAGAAAAGGAGAAATCGCAGGCATCTCCAGCTGCTGCCAGATGGAGTTTCGGGAATTACTGAAAAGACAGAGGAGAATTCAAAACAGTCACCAGTAAAAGCGCAACTTCATGTGGACTCTGATTTTCCGGAAGGGACGGTTGCTAGGAAACCTAACATCACTAGATCAGGCAGAGTAAGCAAACCTGTTGAGAAACTGGACTTATAAAAGAAAGGAAATGATAACTTACTGTCAGTAAGACACACCTTCATTGAGTTATGTGACCAGGCTTGGTTATAACTGAATAACTATGAATATCCTGAAATGTGAATATGAAGAATTCAGAAACAGTGTTGTGTGACGGCATTGAAAAGACTTGTTATGTTTGACTTAAAGAAAAACATGTTCTGGTGAGTTCTAGAAGGTTAAATACATTGCCTTTGTTATGGAGAGAATTTAACATATACATTTATGTTATAATCATAACGTAAATAGTGTAAATTTAACCTGTTTAAAGTGTTTGACTTAAAGGGGGAGGTGTCAGGGTATTACATGAAAGATGTACTTCACTATCCAGCCCACTAGGGGGACTCGGGGGTTCTGTACAACAGAGATATGTAGACAGGAGAGTGAGAGTGTGTTCCTGCTGAAACAGGTGTTGTTCCATGGCTCTTCAATAAACGGCAGAAACAAGATTAATGCCTCCTTGCAAATGCATACTAGACAATTATAAAAAATCATTCAAATAAAGTTACAACTTAAAGCTCAAATGTTTTTTGTACAATAAAGAAGAAGAAACCAACATTCCTAAAAAAAACCTGGGCGCTATCATAACATTTAGCAACATAACATGAACATGTAAACAAATAATGGAATAAATAATTAAATGGAATTTACCTATATAAAACAGCAAAACATCCTGTGGTTCTTACAAATAATAATTCATAGTAAACTGGTTATGTTCTTTTGGAACTATGCTGTACAACAGAGTACACCATGAAATACAAACAAATAAAAAAACAGTAGTTTTAGAGTTTAAGGACTCATCCTCCTCCTTTCACACCGCATCAGCCAGTCATATTAGGTGAGCTGGGCTGCACGCTGGTGGGGCTCTGGCTCAGAGATGACACTGACAAGTTGGTCCTTGCTGTACATAATGCAGTCTTGCCTAGCAGGCCACTTAAATGTGTTTTTCCTGCCAATTTGCACCATGCAATTGACCTCAATGTGCTCAGCATTTAGTTGTGTGATCTGGCCAACAAATGGCTTGTCGTCAAACTCTTCCTCCTCTTCCTCGCCACCTCTGGGACTCTCAGGTTGGGTCTCTTGGACTTCACAGGCAAGCGGTTCCTCTGAATCTTTTGACCGATTGTCTGGCCTCATCTTGCTTGGAGAGAAGCAATCTCACATCTCTGGGTAGCGGCAGAAACAGCTTAGAGACCTATAGAGACCTATACTGCAAGAAAATATCTCATACCTCTACTTTGAACCATATTACATTCTGGAGATTCTTTAAAGCCCCATACTCCAGCAGCATAGAACAACACAGATGTAACCATTGAATCATACAGTTTAGTAAATGTATCAAAGCTCAGCTCAAGGCAAACCTTTATCTTATTAACCACAGCTCCAAGTGCCCTCCCAGCAGACTCTGATAACACTCGCCTGCCTTCTGAAAAATTCATATTTTCATGAAAAACAAAACCGATACTTATAAGTTACAGAATACATCAGTAATGTTTGTCCAAAATAAAATTCATAATCACTCTGATGTACAAAAGGCTTTCTAAAGTGAACTATTTGTGTTTTATCACCATTAATGGCAAGTCTCCATTTGTTACACCATTTATACATAATATCCAGTATCTTCTGTAGTTTTGCCTCCTCGTCAGCAATCAAAACAATATCAGTGTACAATAATATACTGAAATTCAGATCATCAAATGCCAAGTTAGCTCTTTATTTCTTGAGCTAAGTCTTTCACATAGATTGCAAATAGAGTTGGTGAGAGAACGTCTCCTTGTTTCACTCCGAATGGAGTATGAAACCAAGCTGTCCTTAGCTCATTCACCTGTACACAGGCTAATGGGGCCTTGTACAGGGCTTTAATGGATTTATAAAAACAACCATCAATACCACACATAATTAACTTATATTCCAAAAGGTCTCTGTTTATCCAATCAAAAGCTTTTTTGAGATCCAAAAAACAAACAAAAGTACTTTTATCTTCCTGCAGTCTTGCTCTCACGACTGAGGACTGGAGAGGTGGTGGTCCAGTGGGTTAAACCACTGAACTGATATGCAGAAGGTTGCTGGTTCGATCCCAGCGGTCATCACCAGTGTGTCCTTGAGCAAGGCACTTTACGCCACGTTGCTCCAGGGGGATTGTCCCTGTAATAAGTGCACTGTAAGTCGCTTTGGATAAAAGCGTCTGCCAAATGCATAAATGTTAAATGTTAATGACAAAACATAGATGTGGTCGATGCACGCTCTATTTTTCCTAAATCCATTCTGCTCATCCACCAAGATTTTATTCATTTCTAGAAATTCACAAAACCGATTGTTGAGGATGCCGAGAACACTTTATAAACTGTACTTATCAAACTTATGCCTCTGTAATTCAAGGGGACTCTTGGGTCAGCTTGAGAAGACTTGGAGATAGGCTGCATAATAGACTTATACCACACTGATGGTATAAAACCACTTTGAAAACAATATGTAAATAAACAATGCAAAATCTTTAACAACTTAGGCAATTTAAGGACCTCATTAGAGAATTGATCAACACCAACAGCTTTATAAGGTTTAGTCTTTTCAATAACGATCTGCACCTCATCCACAGTAATCTCACTATTTAAAACGTCATTAATGAAGGGCAGAAATGGAAGGGCAGAAAAGTTTATATTCAAACAGCATTTTAGATTTATAGCAGACTCCAGAAAATTATTGTGCAACATTCTCATTGGACTTTTACTTTTCAAACTAAAATATATGCTTTTTGTAAAGCCTGCCTCTTGTATTTTAAAACGTAAATATAGCACAGAATGATCAGAGAGCCTACTTCTATCATATATCAGGTTTATCACCTGCTTTATCACCAGGAGGTTTGGAATGAACCGCCACATCCTCACACGCTTCTACAGCAGCACCATCGAGAGCCTGCTGACTGGCTGCATCACCACCTGGTACGGCAACAGTACCGCCCGCAGCCGCAAAGCCCTGCAAAGGGTAGTGCGCACGGCCAGCTGCATCATCGGAGGTGAGCTTCCCTCCCTCCAGGACATTTACGCCAGGCGGTGTGTGAAGAGAGCTCAGAGGATCATCAGAGACTCTAGCCACCGAACCATGGGCTGCTCTCACTGCTGCCGTCAGGCAGACGGTACCGCAGCATCAGAACACGCACCAGCCGACTCCAGAACAGCTTCTTCCCACAAGCAATTAGACTACTTAACTCCTGATCCATCAGTTCATAACACACACTGGACAGAATATCACTCAGCACAACCCACTGTAGATACACACACATTATATACACATTTATTTATTATTTATCATTTATCATACAGGGAGTGCAGAATTATTAGGCAAGTTGTATTTTTGAGGATTAATTTTACAACATTAATAATTAAACAACAACCATGTTCTCAATGAACACAAACAACTCATTAATATCAAAGCTGAATATTTTTGGAAGTAGTTTTTAGTTTTAGCTATTTTAGGGGGATATCTGTGTGTGCAGGTGACTATTACTGTGCATAATTATTAGGCAACTTAACAAAAAACAAATTTATACCCATTTCAGTTATTTATTTTTACCAGTGAAACCAATATAACATCTCAACATTCACAAATATACATTTCTGACATTCAAAAACCAAACAAAAACAAATCAGTGACCAATATAGCCACCTTTCTTTGCAAGGACACTCAAAAGCCTGCCATCCATGGATTCTGTCAGTGTTTTGATCTGTTCACCATCAACATTGCGTGCAGCAGCAACCACAGCCTCCCAGACACTGTTCAGAGAGGTGTACTGTTTTCCATCCTTGTAAATCGCACATTTGATGATGGACCACAGGTTCTCAATGGGGTTCAGATCAGGTGAACAAGGAGGCCATATCATTCGATTTTCTTCTTTTATACCCTTTCTTGCCAGCCACGCTGTGGAGTACTTGGACGCGTGTGATGGAGCATTGTCCTGCATGAAAATCATGTTTTTCTTGAAGGATGCAGACTTCTTCCTGTACCACTGCTTGAAGAAGGTGTCTTCCAGAAACTGGCAGTAGGACTGGGAGTTGAGCTTGACTCCATCCTCAACCCGAAAAGGCCCCACAAGCTCATCTTTGATGATACCAGCCCAAACCAGTACTCCACCTCCACCTTGCTGGTGTCTGAGTCGGACTGGAGCTCTCTGCCCTTTACCAATCCAGCCACGGGCCCATCCATCTGGCCCATCAAGACTCACTCTCATTTCATCAGTCCATAAAACCTTAGAAAAATCAGTCTTGAGATATTTCTTGGCCCAGTCTTGACGTTTCAGCTTGTGTGTCTTGTTCAGTGGTGGTCGACTTTCTGCCTTTCTTACCTTGGCCATGTCTCTGAGTATTGCACACCTTGTGCTTTTGGGCACTCCAGTGATGTTGCAGCTCTGAAATATGGCCAAACTGGTGGCAAGTGGCATCTTGGCAGCTGCACGCTTGACTTTTCTCAGTTCACGGGCAGTTATTTTGCGCCTTGGTTTTTCCACACGCTTCTTGCGACCCTGTTGACTATTTTGAATGAAACGCTTGATTGTTCGATGATCACGCTTCAGAAGCTTGGCTATTTTAAGACTGCTGCATCCCTCTGCAATATATCTCACTATTTTTGACTTTTCTGAGCCTGTCAAGTCCTTCTTTTGACCCATTTTGCCAAAGGAAAGGAAGTTGCCTAATAATTATGCACACCTGATATAGGGTGTTGATGTCATTAGACCACACCCCTTCTCATTACAGAGATGCACATCATTTAATATGCTTAATTGGTAGTAGGCTTTCCAGCCTATACAGCTTGGAGTAAGACAACATGCATAACGAGGATGATGTGGTCAAAATACTCATTTGCCTAATAATTCTGCACTCCCTGTATAGCATCTATTGTACATTGGATCTCTACTGTGAATAATAATGTATACTGTACATTATATATTATTATTATTATAGCGTAATGTATATTGTTTAGTGTATGTTTAGTGTATATTGTTTAAAGTATATGTATATTGTAAGTATGTGTATATTGTTTAAAGCTGTGAGAACTACACTCACATTGTGTAAATTATTATTGTTTATTGTAGTGTATACTGTGCTGTGAGTAATTGTGTGCGCATCAGATGTGTAATCTGTTGTTGCTTAAATGTTGTACATGTCATGTCGTGACTGCTATGTTGCTCGGAACTGCACCTAAGAATTTCACCTACTGTTGCACTTGTGTATATGGTAGAGTGACAATAAAATGATTTGATTTGATTTGATTTGCTGCTCATTTTTTCCTACTAGACCCAAAGGAGTGAAAACTTTCAATTCTACACAGGTATTTTAAATAAAATAAATAAAAATGTATTTATTTTTTAAACATTACTGATTGTCACAGGATTAGTGTGACATTATTTTCACTGTTTGTCCTTATCAAACATGAAAATGCGAATACACTATTCTCCTTCTCATCAAACTCCACCTACTATGACTTATACAGCTAAATAAAAAAATAATTTAAAACCTATAAAGAACATTTGTGGAACAGGGGAATGGGTATTTATAATGTGTTTAATGTGAACTGTTTGTGTCACTTGCAACAGATATTTAAACAGTTTTAAACATATATTATGTTAGTTTGTTCTATTTGCTCACCAAATCCCTGTAAATGAAGAATAAATGTAGACAACATGCAGTAACTCCATCAGCTGTGCCAGCGAAATGTTTGATGTATTGAAAGAGTGAGATTTTTTTCTAAGACAAAACTGTAATGTTTATACCAGATATCACTGTATTAAAATGCATGACATGTGATTTAAAAAAAAAAAAACAATAATAAAAAAGAGTTCATAAATTACACATCAGTATTGAAAGAAGGCAGTATGTTATTTCCTAATATTAAAATGTGAACATAAAAATACCTGGAGATTTGTATAAAATGTGTAAAAAAATAAATTAAAAAAAACCCCGATCTTTTAAAAATCAGTAGAAGATAAATAAAACACTTTTATTTTGTTTTGGTGTGTGTGACGTCATAAAGCTGCGCATGCGCTTGCTGTGATTCGGCTGCAGAAAGGTTTGTGTTTTATAGCGTTTCGAGTGTTTATGTCGATACAAACCCTGCAGACTGTTTTATAGCTTTACAAAATCTATGAAATAGTTATATATCACTGAATGTTACGTTGTTATGCTTAACATTTAACGAACCGTTAAGCTTGGAACATACTCTGCAAGAACAAAGACATTGGTTCGTTTTCTCGAGGGGGCAAGAACAAAGTTCGTTCTGGCCAGGACATTCCATACTTCACGAGACAAGCAGGTGCCGAACATCTCCGTTTCTCCGCATTAACCCCGCTCACTTTAAGATTCTGACCAATCACACAATAGTTCTCGGACACCCACAAGAAAAAAGTTCCGATCAGACGATGTGCGAGAACTCCCAAACCAGGGCTCCGAGAACAGAATTACATCATTTTGTTCTCGCAGCCCTTGGAGCGAGAACTTTTTTCTTCTTCTTCTTGTGGAGTATGTAGCGGCCTTTAGCGTGTGAGTAAAGCGCAGTAGTGACACAAACTCAAATCCATCCGCGAACACAAACGTGTAATGAAAACCGTTAAGGGAATGTTTTAATATAAGTGAAGTTTATTAATCAACATATCAAGCATACATTCTAAGTAATATAATCACAGTAATCGTAATGACTTGTCTGTGTATTATGTGTGCTCTTTGTTCATGTAGTACTGTAGACTTTTTGGATAATGTTTAAGTCCATGAACTCTAACTCTGACTGACTAACTTACTGAACTAGAGCTGAATGAGACGCACTCAGATATTTAATGTGGATTAATTTTTTTCCCTGTTAATTTATTCTTATCTTAAACATGACAGACGTGAACCAACGTGTCCAAACAAAGAAAAGAGAAACTCCTGGTGAAGCAACGAAATCCGCGTGTATAAAGATGGCGTTTATAAAAGAGGAGAGTGAAGACATGAAGATTGAAGAAAGTGTGATTGAAGTGAAGATTGAAGAAAGTGTGAAGATAGAAGAAAGTGTGACTGAAGTGAAGATTGAAGAAAGTCATGAAGAAACTGATACAGAAACTGACGAAGATACCGAGGAACAAACAGGTTGGTTTCATTCTCAAAGCGAGCATTTGATCTTTATTAAAATGTCCATCTCTACAGAAATCACTGCTATTTTTGAAAAATGTGTCCTAATTAAAGTGGTTTTATTTGACATGGAGCGGGTCCCTAATGCCGAGTTCACACTGGCCTTTTTTTAACTCGCCGTGAGGTTTTGCGTAATTGCCAACAAATGACCGAAATCATAGGCTAATAAGTTCTCATGCATGTGAGTGACAATCACGCAGTATGAATGATCAAAGACGCGATCAGAGAGACTCGACAAAGAGTCGCAGACGCCTCTGAGATATTTGGCATGCTAAATATCTGGACCTGTTGGAGATTCAAAATCCTGCTGTGTGAAATGTGTTCTGACTGGAAATTACATCGGCGATGACCTAAAGCCAATGAGATAGCAAGATACAGGGCAGCTGGAGGTTCAGGGAGGAGTTATAGACCAGAATATCAATATTTATTTAATATATATATTTACAATTATATCAAACAGAAACAAAGCACAAACAGCCGCAACAGCAGCACATTGCAAGTGTATTTATTTACCTCCAACTCTCTTCGCAGAACACTATTCTTGCTCCCTATGTCTCCGCCATAATCTTTTTTCTTTTTCTAATTTTTGCTGCAAATCAGCGCACATACAATTTGGGTCGCAAGCAACTGAATGCTGGCCGTGAAAAGATTGCAGTGTGAAAAGAGCAGTGATCCGACGAGTTTGAAAATCCTGCAGTCTGAATTCAGCATTAGTGGACAGACATGTTGAGTTCACAGGACAGACTAACACTAATGCTGCCTTCAAACCAGATTATATGAGCGGAGTGGAGCGGCAACAATTTCCCCTCCGTGCTCTAGGCATTCAATAATCACTCCACTCAAGTTTTACCATTTCTTGCTCCTGGCTCACTTATAACAAATACTGCTCCCTGATGGAATTTGTGGCGCAAGTATTTAAGTATGCTTTGAAATATCTAGGGATGGCCAGATACCGATACTGGCATCGGGTATCGGGTCGATACTGTCCTCATATACTCATACTCGTACTCATAAAAATGAGCCGATACCACGCACCGATACCACATGCGTTTTGTGAAACGAAACTGGCCGCCGCGAGCCGCCGCTTTGTCTAGGTGAACGTCATATGAACGTAAAATGTCCGCGGTTTGGGCTCATTTCAAGATAATGGATGATGACAGCAGCAAGGCAGACTTAAGTTATGTTCAGCTAAGGTGTCGAGAGGAGGAAAAGAAAGTACATCGTTTAACACCAGCAATCTAATTAAACATCTGAAGACGCATCAACATGAACTTCCTGATAATCTCACGACTCACCAGTGGGTCCTGCTGGAGAAGGTTGTAACTGTTCTGGGTCCGTTTGAGGAGTTAACACGAAAAGTTAGCTCTTCTGAAGCTATGGCAGCAGATGTGATTCCTGCTGTCACTGTATTGCAGCGATTTCTGTTTAGAGAGACCGACGATGACCATGGCATCAAAGCTATGAAAGGGACTTTAGCTGCAGCTGTCAGCAGGCGATTTTCTGATGTGGAAGAACCCCTCTACAGCATCGCTACTCTACCCGACCCGAGGTGTGTGTGTGTGCGCGTGTCTGTCTGTGTGCGTGTGGGTCTGTATCTATGTGCGTGTGTGTATGTATGTGTATCTGTCTGTCTGTCTGTGTGCGTGTGTGTCTATCTGTGTGTGTGTGCGCGTGTGTCTGTGTGTATCTGTGTCTGTGTGCGTGTGTGTGCTAGATAGCGAGTTAAAAGTTGCCAATGTCTTGCTGAAAAGTACATTTTAGTATTTAGTAATACTAAGGAGATGCTGATGCGTGAGCTGTTGAGGTCGTCTAGAGAAGAGGAGAATCATGACCTGTATGAACCTCCTGCCAGAAAACCACGCAGGGACCAGGCAAGCAGCAGCCTGGACAGTATATTTGATGAAATAGCAGACGAGCAAGCACCAGTCTCTCTAAACAGAGCTCAAGTAGGTTCTACTGCACATTTCGAGACATACCTAGGGGAGACCACAATTTCTCGAGAAGACAAACCATTACAATACTGGGCAGTTAACAAAGTGCGGTTCCGTATTCTGGCCAAAATGGCATCCAGATACCTCTCAGCACCATGCAGTAGTGTAGACAGTGAAAGGCTGTTCAGCTCAGTGTCACATATTGTGAATGCTGACAGAAACAGAATCACAGCTGATCATGCAGAGATGATTTTGTTCATCATAAAGAACCTGCCTCTCATTCTCCCAAAAAGTACCTAAGCTAGTTCAGATCACATTGCTGACTGAAATGTTTGTTTAATTGAAACAAGGGAGCTGTCACTGTGCCACATAGTTTAATTGTTGTTTAATTGAAATATGCAGTAGTTTAATTGAGACTTTTTTTTTGAGACTGCAATAGTTACATTGATGTTTTGTTTAATTGAAATATGTAAGCGTTTCATTGAGACTACACAAACAGTTACATTGAAATTGAGTTAAATTGAAAGCTGGAGACGTTGTCAAACATTTCATTAATATATTGTTGAGTTGACGGTGTTGACTGTACAATACGTTTTATTTATATTTTGTCAGTTGTGAAGACAGTGCCAGTATTGAGGCTTTTTGTTTACACAGAAATATATATAATTTATTTTTTATTTGAAATTGCCTACATTTATTATTTTACTCATTATTTATTTTAGACTTGTTAAAACAAGCAGAGAAAATAAAAACAGTCTTCTAACCTGTGTTCTAAAATAGTCTTCTGTCTTCTTTTCTGGTAGCCTGTAATTACTTTCGCGGTAGAAATATCGGTATCGGTACTGGGTATCGGCAAGTACACAAATGTAAATACTCGTACTCGTATCGGTTTGGAAAAAAATGGTATCGGGCCATCCCTAGAAATATCTCACAAAAGTTCTGTTCAGAATATGTTAAATGAAAAAATAAACGTGGTAAATATATTTTCTTTTTTATTAAAAAGACACTTGGGTTTGCTGTATGTGTTTGCATTATGGCAGCTTTCTGCTGCCTGCAAACAGATTCTTTTGAGGAGACCGTAGATTTCCATTTTATTTGCTGTCCTCATTGCACTCGCAAGGTGCAAATACACTGCAGTCTCGCTCGTACAGGGTTTCCGCGGGGTCATAAGTCATACATTTAACAATAAGAATTTAAGGCCATAAAAAGTCATAAAAACGTCCGGATTTTCCATACAAGGTCATAAAAAACATTTAGCCACGTCTAAAATTGATATGCTCGACCGTTAATTTGTTCTTCCATCAAAATGCGCTCGCGGCGGCAATGGCATTCATTTGTTTCGCCTGTTGTAGTTCTGTATGAGGAATCTGTGTGGTATCACACTGGTATCACAGCGTTCCAGAACTACAAGGTCCATGCGGCAGCCTACAGACTTGTCGGAAGGACTTTCACAGAAACCCGCGCGAACTCCGAACATACTGTATCATACTGAGTCACTGCTTGGTTTAATTGAAATCATCCTGGCTATCACAATGGGAAAATGAAACCTGATGATACCTTTAATGATCTATGGCTCGAAGACGGTGCGTTTAGTAGCTGGCTCAAGCCCGTCGCTAACAATCGGTATCAAGCCTATTGCACTCTGTGTAAGAAGATGTTGGAGCTGTCTAGTTTAGGCATTAAAGCATTGAAGTCGCATGCAAAGTCAGAAAAGCATATCGTTGCTGTAAAAGGCCTGCAGCGGGTGCAGGCGATCCGTCAGTTTTGTTCGGCTCCGTCACTAACGTTACCTGGTCCAAGTACAGCGCGGGATTCTGTTTCTGTCGCATCCAGTGCCACACACAGTGGTTTCGGATCAACCTCCACACTGAAAGCGGAGGTCCTGTGGGTGTTGAATACTGTGACCAAACACCAATCGTACAACGGGAACGAGGATATTGCCGAACTTTTACGAACAATGTTACCAGACTCTGACATAGCCAAAACATTTACGTGCGGGAAAGATAAGACCTCATACATCACAAATGTATGTACAAATGTAAATACAAAAATGTAGACAGACACTGACTGACTGACTGACTTGTTATTTTGGAAAGTAATGCCATAAATAATTGTTAATTTAAAATGTTACTTTACAATGTTAAAATTGTTAAGTGTTCATGTGTTCTTGATACGCAAGAAAAATTAGGCAAAGGCTTCAGTTTCTTAATCTTAAGTAAGAAATAATAGAATTACTCTTTAAATAATAACTTGTTACTTTCAATGAAAGTCAATAATAAATTCTTTTGAAAGGAATTGTAATGACTGAAGTTATTTATCTTAATTCGTGTAGGTCATAAATTCAAATCATAATGGTCATAAAAAGGTCTTAAGTCTTACATTTGACTGATCAAACCCTGCAGAAACCCTGTTTTATCTAAGGTAAATCATCAACATAAATACATCGTAATCGGCTAAAATGCATGCGCAGGTTACTTTTCTTCCTGATCAAGTGTGCAACCAAGTCCGTGTTGCCTTCACATTCACGCAAATCGCGCCACAGTTCGAGTGCAACCGAACTCCGACCACCTCCTTCAGATAGTCTCGGGTTTGGTACGAGGTCTGCATGACAGCTTTGTTGTGAAAGAAAAGACAAAGTGGAGCCTCACACTCGTTCTTTTATACTCTCATTTCAGTGGGTGAGGCCTTCTTCTTCAGTGGGTGAGGCCACAAAAACGCAATAAAAAACTCCTTAGTTGGTGTTATCTGTAGCTGTCACACCTTGAGTGAAAACACAAAACTTTCAGAGGACTTGTTCAAGGCTACAGACAACGAACACACTCGTTCTATTGAGAAGAGTATCAACGTTTTATCAAACAAGAATGTGTTTACTACAGAACTAGAATTGCCATTATATTTAACAAAAACATCTTATAAGTTTAATATGATTAAAAACGCCTTGTATGGTTTGATATAGTTTGTTCAAAATTTCCATTACAGCTTTCACGTTACCAATTTTTCATGCAAACCGTGCCTTTGTTTTGCTGTAGTGTGTAGATATTTCTGACCGAGTTACCCAGTATGTCTATATTCAAACCGTAACCCTTTTGCATGTACGCTCACACCGGTGTGATTAAAACGTTTAGTGCATCCCCTGTTCAACTGCTAAATTCAAATGTGCTTTTGTGTGTCGGTTGGCACAGAGACAGATGCACTCAGCGCTTGTCATATACAACAACTATTCAGTGTTTTCAAACGTGTTATGTGTATTTTAGGTTTCAGACATTTAAATACACATACGTATCCTACCAGCAAAACAATACATTTAGAGTTTATAAAATACACAATATCTATGGAAGACGCAATAATGATCCTTTCCATTACAATAATCCTTTTTCATATCAGATACACATTGTGTAAGTAACTTTTTAAAGTTTTCTCTCTTCTTCTCCCAGTTCACCGGTCACTTTCATGTATTTCTGGAGAAGTGGATGAATTCACATGCTGTAAATCCAATAGATCCAATTTTCTGAACTGCGGCATAAACTAAAATGGCGGCGTGCATACACTCTAAAAAAAAAAAAAAAAGTATTATATGGCACCAAAAATGGTTCTTGGCTCATAATCATTGGGGAACCTTTTTTAGTGCTATATAGCACCAATTTTGGTGCTTCATACCTCTTTTCCACCAGAATGAACCGGGTGCTAGTTCAGAGCCAGTGCTAATCCCAGTTCATAGTTGGTTCGACTGAGGAGCCTTCTAAGAACCGTTTGCTTTTCCACATGCTGAGAGCCACAACAGAGCCATGTCTTACGTCACTGTATACGTCTCATCTTTCTCAGCAACGCTAGTGAGGCAGCGGCAGTGTTGCCAAGTACTTCATCACTGTTGCCACGGGCTGTTTTTCATGTCCGCGGGTTGAAGAGACCCCAATTATGTGATATTTAGCCCCAGGAATGCAAATTTTAGTAGGCAACCATGCCAAAAACACATATTTTACCCCCAAATGTGATTTTTACCGGGGAAGCCCCCTGAAACGGGTTTGGGCTTGTTTTGAGTAGCAATTGGGCGGGTTTTGTTGTGAAAACCTGGCAACCCTGGGCAGCGGGAAACACAAAACACACCAGGCTTGTTCGAGAAGCATCGGCGCTGCGCCGACCGATCCACGTATGATATTAAAAAAACGCGAATCAAAAGCATAAGGAGTCGTATGCTCTCGCTGGACTCGTTATCATACGGCGATCGGTCTCTGCACAGCACCGCTGCCAACAAGCCTTCCATCAACAATGCAAACGTTGCGTTACTATTGATTCACATGGCTTTACGATCCTACATCGGCATCAAAACACAACGAAAACACAGCGAATCCAACGCATTCATGCAGTTTGCCGTAATTTGTATAGACGGAGATTACAAACGAGCAGCAGCTGTTAGCTCCATTAGCTGCTATTTTAAATATCTCAAGTTTGTGTTGGTCTTGTTGACCCCGCCCCCAGCGCCTGATGTAATCGGCTCTTACTTCTAGCCCTGTTCTATCCCAGCAACGTTTTGGTGCTACTTATGAACCACTTTTCCTGGCTCGGAGCTGGGGCTTTGGGTGTGGAAACACAAAGAACCGATTTTAAACTAGGCTCTGGCTCCGATCTAGCTCTAGCACTGCCTTGGTGGAAAAGGGGTATCGGTGGTTCTTCAGAGGTGCTATATAGCACCTTAGTCAAAGAACTGGTGAAGAAGCTCTGAAGAACCACTGAAGCACTATATAGCACTATGCTATATAGCACTAAAAGAGGTTCCCCTATGATTACGAGCCAAGAACCATTTTTGGTGCCATATAGAACCTTTTTTTTTGAGTGTATAGCTCAACTAACGCAATCTATTTAAACAAAACACATCCACTTGCTCATATTTGAATGAGGCGGAATATCAGATATTTCATGCTATAGTTAACAAATATAATATAATATATATACAACTCAGCCTTTGGCCAGGCACTCCGTGGTGGCACCCTCCATCTGCCACCTGACCATCCTCTCCCAGGAGCGGACCACAGAGGACCCCAGCCCCATGTCTTTGTGGCAGATGAGGCCTCTTTCCTCAGGAAAAACCTCATGAGGCCATTCCCTGGGCGCACCCTTCCCCGAGAGAAACGGGTTTTCAATTACCGTCTCTCCAGAGCCCGGCTGGTGGTGGAGAACGCCTTCGGGATCCTGTCCTCTCAGTGGAGGATGTATCGTCGCCTCATAGAGGTTCAGCCTGATGTTGTGGAGCGGTGTGTGAAGGCGACGTGCATCCTCCACAATTTCATGCGGAGATCTGCTGAGGCACCTGCTGTGAGTTGGGTGGTGCACTGTGCAGAGGACTCGCTGCAGAGTCTCGGTCGGGTTGCCGCCAATAATTCCGCCAGAGAGGCCATCCGGGTCAGGGACAGCTTCATGGCTCACTTTTCAGCCGAGGGAGCAGTCGCGTGGCAACCGACTGAATAGTTGTGTATATATTTATTTTTTCTTTTGCTCTATATTTTAAATCACATCTTTTTAACCTCTCTTGTAAATATTTTTTATCTTTTTCTTTTATCTTGTAAATCACCCATCAGTTTGTTGTTCGTTTTCAAATGATAAATGGAGCCAGCCTCCAAAAAGCATACCTGTCTCGTTGTATTTGCAATAGGATATAATTAGAATTAAATGTTAAATTAAATGTTTGCCATACGTATTCTAGTCTAAACATAGAAATAATATTTATGTAACAACTATGAATTATGATTTACTATGTTGTGCACAAAGTAACACCCCAAAGCCTTTGTTCATTATATAAAGCATTTATTTATATAAAATTAATCCGATAAAATAAACAATATATAAAAAATACAAAGAACATGTAAAACTATTTACAATTAACATGCAGAAATAAAAAGGATCTTGCTTGGAAGAGGGACGAGTGAGGTAAAAACTACTAGGTGGGTTCCAAATGTTCCAAATTAAGCAGAACGGTGCTGCTTTCATAAATTAATTTATGTATCTGAAATTTGATAACTCAGACGAAACTTGTCTTTCGTCTGAGGCGGTAACCTCTGCAGGGAAGGGACCAGACTCAAGAGGAAGAGCTCATCCTCTGAGCGTGGAGGTGGCGCTGGAGCCACAGGACGGGTCCTGAGGGCTTCCACGAGCTGCCGCTCCACCTCTGATGGTTGCTCCCTGTGCCTTCTCTGGGCTCTTCCTCTTGGTGGCACTGTATCAAATGTTAACATTTTGTACATTGAGAAGGCAGAAAATTATTTTACAGTACATATAATATACACATATTTATAAACTTATAAATTTTTTAATGCCATATATTTTATCTGTCACGGATTCTCTTAAAATTATGCATCCCCAGAAAAGAATTAACCTATGAGTGCTTACAGTAGATATAATATGCATCTAAAGATGGTCATTATTGCCTGTACACACCTGTGGGTACAGCAGCAGATGCTGAAGGGTCAGCAGGGGAAGCAGCAGCAGCAGGTTCTGGCAGAGGGGACCCAGCCTCACTGCCATCAAAAGAGCCCGTCGGCTCTGTCATGACAAATATTAATTTAATATTTGTACAACATTAGATTAGATTCAACTTTATTGTCATTACACAAGTACAAGTACAAGGCAACAAAATGCATTACAATGTGTGTAATGACATTACACACATTGCACGTTACACGAGTTACAGAAAAAAATAATTTAGACTTTTCATCATAAAAATACAACAACATATATGCCCTGCTGTGTTGTCAACACACCTGTCTCTGAGTACCCTGCTGCTGCTGCTGTCTCGCCCTGGCTCTCATCAGGGTGGTCGTACCCTGCGGCCTGATTCTCCTCATCCCCCCTCTCCATATTTCCACTTGTCTCCCGTGGGGAGACGAAGGGGTCGAGGAAAGACAGGACCGCAGAGTACATCCACTTTTTCCCTGACCCTGCTGCTGACCCACTCCTCTTATCCGTGTCTTTTCTCCTCTCCTTTAAATATGTGTCCCTCAGACCCTTCCACCTCTTTCTGCACAATTCATCTGAATAAAGCAAATCAACTCAGCGGGAAAGTATTTGTAAAGTACGGCGAATTTGACTGTTTATCTAGCTTGTAGTCTCGATGTATAGCTCAAATTGAGTAAAGGACGTTTTTTTTACAACTTACCAGACTGTCCGACCTCCTCACTCACTTTCTTCCAAGCAAGATCCTTTTTATTTCTGTTCCTGTAGTGATATGATAATGTATCATACAGCTCCGGGTATCCACATACGGCCACGATTATCTTGTCCTCCATTGTTGTTGGGATTTCTGCCGCATGTAAATGCGTCACTACTAGAGCAAGCTCGTGATTGGTTAACGCGGTGCGAAATATCCGCCAAAGTTCAGATTTTTCAACTTGCGCGGTTCGCGCGTTCAAAACGCTCAATTCGCGGCGCCTCAATCGCGCGAATCTCGCCGCCTCAATCGCGCGGCAGAATACCATTTCGTGTCTCTGCATTGACTTAACATGTAAATCACTAGCGCGAATCGCGTCCGGTGTGAACGCACCATTAAAATCTCACTACTATGACTTGATTTAGCATCATATCATAGGGGTTGAAACAACCTCAGATTTAAATCAAGTTATGTGATTTAAAGTCGAACTGACATTGACTAATTGCTGATGATGTCATTAATAAAAACACAAGATGGGAACACTTGCTAAAATTTTTGAAAAACCGTTGATGATGGCTTCAGAAGCCTGAACCTTGTGCACAGCTGCGGCATGTCATAGTGCCGCCCACAAAGGTATTACTCCTACATAACAGCTTATTTTGATATATTCTTTTGTTTGTCGTTATATATTTCTTAAAGATTTCACACAGTAAAATTATATTTATATGAATCCATTAGTAAGAGAGCCATTGTGTGTCTGAATTAATCCTACCTGTCTGTGCGTCTCTAGTGACAGTGAAGCTGTGGGTTTTAGTTCTTTCAAAAACCGAAAGATATGCTTATAAATGTTCAGTTTTTAAGCTATTTTATTGATAAATCACAGAACATTGTTGACCATAAATTTCTACAATACTAAATGTTTCTGTGTGTGCACTATCTGTATGCGTTATACAACAGTGCATGAACAGTGATTTACTTACCTCTACGATAAGCTGTTTAAAACGTGCATTCACCCGATCAATGTGTATCCAGATGGTATTAACAAACATATCTTGTGGAGCACTCTCAGAGTATATATTTCTTTGTCATTTTGTGCCATTAAAACCTAAACTTGTATTTACTTAAACTTGTATTTATCTGTTTTCACCTTAGACCTGATGCCGCTAAAAGAAGATATTCAAGAACTGAATGATGTAAAGGAAGAGGAACTTGATTTCATAACTGGGGAAAGCGATCCTAGCTGCTCACAGACTGAAAAGACGGGGGGTAGATGTGATTTCACCTGTTTTCAGTGTGGAAAGAGTTTCAAACAAAGTGAAAACCTTAAAGCTCACATGAGAATTCACAATGGAGAGAGTCCTTACACCTGCGAACTGTGTGGAGCAGGTTTCAAAGGAAAAGGAAACCTTAAAGTCCACATGAGGATTCACACTGGAGAGAAGCCTTACATCTGCCCTCATTGTGAAAAAAGTTTTACTCATCAAGGAACGCTTAATGACCACCAAAGAATTCACACTGGAGAAACACCTTTCATATGTGAATGTTGTGGAAAGAGTTTCAGACGTAAAATAAACCTTAATACTCATATGAGGCTTCACTCGAAAGACAACTGCTTTAAATGTCATCAGTGTGGAATGAGTTTCACAGACAGCGATCAACTTAAGGATCATGTATTAACTCACATTGGAGAGAAGCGTTTCATGTGCCCTCACTGTGGACGGACTTGCTCAAGCAAATCAAACCTTGAGATTCATGTGAGACTTCACACTGGAGAGAAGCCATTCACCTGCCAACAGTGTAGCAAAGGTTTCAATGAAAAAGGCACCCTTAAAATCCACATGAGGCTTCACACTGGAGAGAAACCTTTCAGGTGTCTTCAGTGTGATATGAGTTTCACATATCAAAGAGACTTGACGCGTCATTTGCAAGCTCATTCTGGAAATAGCAGTGTTAGGATTGGTCTTCCGTTTCCAGAGCGTGTCAGAAACAAAAGGCCCTTTCTGAATCTCAGCTCTGGAGGCGTCCTAAATCTTCAGCGAACATACACACTTAAAGACAGTGACGATGGCGATTTGCAAATCCCCCATTAACCTCGCAGAGATTTGAGAAGCAACCCAGCTAATATATGACCAGTGGGCCGTGATAGACCACCGGGGGCAAAGTTGACAGACACTGCCCGCGGTTCACCAGCTTTTTTTCTAGCTGACTATTTATTTACTTTTGTTTTATAAAAAATATTCAATCAACTATCACAAACTATGCATCACTTGAAAGCTAAAACACTCAAGATTCATTTTCTGAACTTGTATTTGCAATAAATACACCAGAGAGGAAAGGGTTAAATGAAACGCAGTACTAATCTTTCATCTCCTATGGTTCAGATCAGATTGGACGAAGCCAAAAAAACAGCAGCATACATGTCAGTGTAAGGGTCCACTCTTCAAAATGCATCCCACTTTTCAATCCAAAACAACGAAAAAATAGGGGAAAAAAACAAAGAAATCCTCCTTTGTTTGCAAGAGCGTTTTGAGTTTGAGTAATCAATCATGTCCATTTTCAATGGATGGACGTAGTAACCAATCAAAGAGTCATCTTGCGCAATTTTATGTAAACAGCATTGGTGAATACTACTACTGCTGACGTTTCAATTCACACCCGTGCTCTTATGCCAGTTTACACACACACACACACACACACACACACACACACACACACACACACACACACACACACACACACACCTTAGTGCAGCTCGCAGACTGTATGACAGACAGTTCTTATCAACTAAATTAGTTTTTTACACTAGTTGATAAATAGTTGCTTTAGTTTTCCAGTAACTGTATATCCATTGTAATTAATAGTTTATTGTGGATTTATTTGAATGAAAAACTACTCTTTCTGAAATTAATGGCCTTTTTGAAAGGACGCCTAGACTTTTCTTGACATAAAAGCTTACAGAAGCAACATTTTTGAGCATATCATCAAATTTGAATCAAAACATGATCAGACATTCAGTTTTATATTTAGGTTATTTTCAGGCCTTTAACATTAAAGTCTCATCCATTTTTCCCTAAGTGAATTTCAATTAAAAAAAAAAAAGCATTCACTTACATGTATATTTTTTTGTTTTATTTTATTGTTTTACTCTGTTCACATACTACTTTGAGTTATGATTCTTGGGTAACAAAATTTCAAGTGTCTAGTTTAAAATAAGACCAGATTTATGAATATAGACCATAGGGTTTAAGAACTGCAGACATTATTATTTGGGTATGTCATTTTCAGAAAATTCTCAAAAATAGGGGCGCAAGTTAAGAGGTTAATGTGGGGACACATTTCAAGTGAGAGCAACTTTTTTTTGCATTTATTTTGGGCCATATTAGATCTAATACTCTTATTTGTCGCATTTCTGTTTTGCATAAAACTGAAGAATAATCAGTAAATCCTATACTGTATTCTAAAAGGATCTGATATTAACTTTTGCATGGATTTTGTTGAAAAGGCTCATGTAACCAGAAGTGTTTCTTGCCTCATGGGTTTACATTATCTTGACAAGCAAAGCAATTCAACATTACATTAAATAAAATATTTAGGCAACAGATTACCACAAATGTTTTATGTTTATTGAACACAAAATAGTCATTGACTGAACAGATTTGGGTTTGGTGTAAGCACTGAAAACATTCAGGTACCATCGTAGAATTTTTGTGCGTCTGTGAACATCATGGCAACGTAGCTACAACACAAAGTACTTCACGTGGGAAACACTTAACGTTATGTGCAAATGCGCGTAACAAAATGGGGTCGCACACTGGACGAAAAGCGCAGCGTCACGACAGCTCAGTATCAACAGTATCGCACACCGGATGCACATTTTATGATTATCAGTTTATGGTCAGCAATATTATGTTTAAAAACATGAAATTAAGAGGATGTTTATACTATGTTATAATTGTACTTGGGGCTGGACAATTAATCAAACCTCTAACCGACGTAATGTTGGTTATTTCGGACCGCTCCAACAGACAGCTCCAACAGACCTGCACGAAACATGTGAAACAAACACACACACACACACTAGGGCATCGCAATTAAGTCAGTGTCAGTGGGTCCTGACCTTTATCAAAAGAACACATAGATACAGCAATCATAAGTACACACATGTTATTCTTTAAAGAAATATAAAAGGAAAATGATTATGGCTTTTAAGGTTTCAGTAAAAGGAAATATAGAATTAAATTAAATAAAGAAATAACATGAAAGACTAATTCATATTTCATCTCTGGAAGCCAGGCTAAATGAGCAATCACAGTCACCACTCAGACCAAATACAAACTTTAGAAAATATAAAGGAAGAAACTGAAAGATTCTGGAATCTACCACCGCTTCAATATAATTATATATATATATATATATATATATATATATATATATATATATATATATATATATATATCCTATATATATATATATCCTATATATATCCTATATATATCCTATATATATATATATATATATATATATATATATATATATATATATATATATCCTACTTAAATTCATAATCAAAGCCTCAATCAATATTCATCCTCCTATATAATTATTATGATTTTAATGATTCCTTCCAGTTATGATTTTGATTAATCAATAGGACCCATGATTGTTTCTTCCTTTATATTTTCTAAAGTTTGTATTTGGTCTCTGAGGGGTGACTGAGGGTCTGTCCTGGTGGTGTGTGATGTTTCGCAAAAAACACTTGATTTCAGAACATGTGTTTGGATTTTGGAGGCATCACACACCTCCAACGCGACAGGAATGCAGTAAAAGGGATTGCGCATTTACCGTGACTGTGCATTTTTCTCTGAGCCAATCAGAATCATTCCACATGGCAATAATGACGTGGTTAGACCTTGAAAACAGTATAACTGTTCAGAAATCGTATGTACGATAGACGGAGGTGGGGAGACTGGTAGAGGGAGTCCGGCCTACAAACTCCTTGTGAGCTGGCTTCTGCTGATGAAACTGCAAACTATTCTTCAGTAAATTTTTCTTTAATTAGTTACACTCCTGACTCTTGGTCTTCATTTTTCACTTTTGGTCTGGGTCCTAGACTGTTACCACAACAAAACAATCATTGGTCCTCTTGATTTCAGCAAAACCATAACTGGAAAGAATCATAATAATTATATAGGAGGATGAATATTGATTGAGGCTTTGATTATGAATTTTATATATGTAAATATATATATATCACCTAAAGGATTATTAGGAACACCATACTAATACTGTGTTTGACCCCCTTTCGCCTTCAGAACTGCCTTAATTCTACTTAGCATTGATTCAACAAGGTGCTGAAAGCATTCTTTAGAAATGTTGGCCCATATTGTTAGGATAGCATCTTGCAGTTGATGGAGATTTGTGGGATGCACATCCAGGGCACGAAGTCCCGTTCCACCACATCCCAAAGATGCTCTATTGGGTTGAGATCTGGTGACTGTGGGGGCCATTTTAGTACAGTGAACTCACTGTCATGTTCAAGAAACCAATTTGAAATGATTCGAGCTTTGTGACATGGTGCATTATCCTGCTGGAAGTAGCCATCAGAGGATGGGTACATGGTGGTCATAAAGGGATGGACATGGTCAGAAACAAAGCTCAGGTAGGCCGTGGCATTTAAACGATGCCCAATTGGCACTAAGGGGCCTAAAGTGTGCCAAGAAAACATCCCCCACACCATTACACCACCACCACCAGCCTGCACAGTAGTAACAAGGCATGATAGATACATGTTCTCATTCTGTTCCAAATTCTGACTCTACCATCTGAATGTCTCAACAGAAATCGAGACTCATCAGAAGAGGCAACATTTTTCCAGTCTTCAACTGTCCAATTTTGGTGAGCTCGTGCAAATTGTAGCCTCTTTTTCCTATTTGTAGTGGAGATGAGTGGTACCCGGTGGGGTCTTCTGCTGTTGTAGCCCATCCGCCTCAAGGTTGTGTGTGTTGTGGCTTCACAAATGCTTTGCTGCATACCTCGGTTGTAATGAGTGGTTATTTCAGTCAAAGTTGCTCTTCTATCAGCTGACCTCTAGCATCAACAAGGCATTTTCGCCCACAGGACTGCCACATACTGGATGTTTTTCCCTTTTCACACCATTCTTTGTAAACCCTAGAAATGGTTGTGTGTGAAAATCCCAGTAACTGAGCACATTGTGAAATACTCAGACTGGCCCGTCTGGCACCAACAACCATGCCACGCTCAAAATTGCTTAAAGGTCCCGTTCTTCGTGATCCCACTGCTCAAACTTTAGTTAGTGTGTAATGTTGCTGTTAGAGCATAAATAATACCTGTAAAATTATAAAGCTCAAAGTTCAATGCCAAGCGAGATATTATTATTTAACAGAAGTTCCCTTTCAAAGCCTACAGCGAACGGCCGGTTTGGACTACATCCTGGTACTTCCTTCATAAATGACGTCAGTAGAACAGTAGAACAGACTAACCTCCGCCCACAAGAATACGCGAAAAAGGGGGCGTGGTCTTGTTGCTGTCCCATGTGGAGAAGAGGACGGTCGCGTGGAGAAAAGGAAGTGGTGCGTTTGAGTGTGCTTGTCGCCATGTCGTCGAGACGCTGTTATTTTCATCCCGGAGTCAAATCACCTTTGTTTGGCTTTCCCAGGGACGCTGTAGAGATCATTAAGCGCATATATCTCCCGTTAAGAGGCGTGACCTTTCCATGCAAGTTACGTGCACTAAGCTGCTGTCGAATCACAACACAGCAACCGGGCCATGTGCGCTAAGCTGCTGTCAAATCACAACACGGGAACCGCTGGCACAATCAGAACTCGTTACGTATTTCTGAAGGAGGGACTTCATAGAACAAGAAAGTCATCAGCCGTTTTTAGGAGAGTGAAAACAGCGGTATACAGATAAGTAAATTGTGTGAAAAATACTGTGTTTTTTTACACACGAAACATGAACACATGTTATATTGCACACTGTAAACACAATCAAAGCTTCAAAAAAACACGAAGAACGGGACCTTTAAATCACCTTTCTTTCCCATTCTGACATTCAGTTTGGAGTTCAGGAGATTGTCTTGACCAGGACCACACCCCTAAATGCATTGAAGCAACTGCCATGTGATTAGTTGATTAGATAATTGCATTAATGAGAAATTAGAGGCAGTAGATTCCAGAATCTTTCAGAATGAAACTTTTGTGTAACAAATAAGAAAAATAATACTTCTCTCTAAATAAATTTATATGACAATCCATACGTTTTACTTCAATGTACAGTTTTTTTGCCCACGGTGGATGCATAAGATGCTCATATTTCATATTAAATACATAGACTTAAAGAAATTGATATCACAGATAAAAAGCACAGAATTTCATATTTTTTTTTAACAATAAATCCTTAGACCTTTCTAATGATTTTTAGTCAGGCTGTCGGCATATTAACAGGTAACCCAGCAGTTTCTTTGTAAAATAAGTTTTCTGTCAAATATAAATATTATTATTATTATGATTTAATACTTATATGTTAAAATGTTATTGTAATAGTAATATTTATCATGTTGTTAAATATTTGTATTTATCAAATATAATTATTATTAGTCATATATAGACATTAATATATAAAAATGTTATATACACACTTTTTATTTGTAAAAACAAAACGCATTTTAACCAGAATAATCACAATTAGATATCTTCCCCAAATCATGCAGCCCTAGGTTGGAGTAGCCTGTTCAATCTCTATTAGCCTACTTTCATTTTGGGCATTTGGCACGTTGTTTGGTGTTGAGGGTTCCCTTTCGTTCAGTCACTACAACGTTATGTTAGTGACTAACGAATGGGGGTTTCGCTTAGAAGCCAATTACCTTAGAGGAATTTAACAGCGCCCAATGGCAGTGCCAATGCCATGTGCATGCGGAATTTGCATGCGTAACTCCGCCCCACATTGTGGGTATATAAGGAAGTATCCTGGCAACATCGCATTATGTTTCTGCTTTGGAGCCAAGAGTATCTCTTCACTCCTTCAAGCCTGCTAACTGAGTCTTTGTCAGCCTTCGAGACGAGCAGCTTTCCAGAGGCGTTGGTGTCAACGGCGCGTTCCAGCGATCGCATACTTCCTGCCTGCTGATCTGCGCAGTGGTCTGCTAGACAGCTGGTGTGTGTTCCCTGGGCACTTCGGTGTCTCTGTGAAGCTTCCTCTCACCGATGGGCACAATCACTGCCTGGTATGCTTGGGCTTTCAGCATGCTCAGACAGCGCTTGTGGATGCGTCATGTTCCCACTGCGGGAACATGACCATCGCGGTGCTGCGGTCGAGACTCGATGATCTTCGTAAAGAAGTGCGAGTCCCCTCTGCCACACCCCAATCTACCGTCTCCGCGAGAGGCGGTACTTTGGCTGGTGGCCAGGGTGACCTGAGGGTGACGGTGTGGAACAAAGCCCGACGCTCATGCCTTGGGCCACACCCCTCACTAGCGCTCCGCAACCCGCGAGCGTTCAGGCGGAGATCGCGGGGCCGGCTCCGGCCCCTCTGCGCATCTCGTTTGATGCTCCGGAGGATGATGCAATGAACATCGCCGCATCACAAGGTGGGCTCGAGTCCTCCGAGTATAATGACTCGGCTGTGCTGCCGCCTT